>JAADJF010000055.1:0-123457 GCA_012932015.1 Fusarium acutatum
GTAAATATATATATATATATATGGCAGATGGTGCAGGTCGCCTTGATATCCAAGGACCCGAAATGTGTCTCTTGCAGATGCTACAGTGGTACGCTGGACTCGGTGTTGCATGTATGTGCAGTTCAGTATAGTATGCAGTTGGCCGATGCAGTCCAGCCGAAGCTGTTTCAGCCGCGATTGAGACTCGATGTGCCTGAGATGGTTCGAATGCCAGATTAGCCACTCAAGGTCCAAGCGGTCATCTGTATCATTACGTACCTACGCAATATGTTGCTTCCAGGTAATTCCCAGGCATATCAGTCCGTCCATACCTAGGTACTCAATGGAAGAGGGGTAGAAAATGCACTTGGAAAGGTCAAGGAAGGTCTCGGATTTTTAATAGACGGGGTCAAGGAAAGCGAAAGTTTATTTATTGATGAAGGAACCTTGGACCTTGCCTTACACGACCAAACCTCACCCAACACAGCCTCCCACGGCAATACGTGAGGTATGATACACCGACAACTTTCTTTGGTCCGACTCGAGTTAATGACTCACTTGGCTTTAAATTCTAACCGCAGACCTTACCCAGACTTCATGCAAATACATTGACGCAAAGCTTATATGTGTGCATCCCCTCAGGACGAAGGTGAGAAAGCGACTCTGAGAGAGTGGGTACTGATTCGTTATCCCAGAAGCTCGAGCGAGTGTGAGTGACTGAGCGGGGTGTGTACGCAATTTTTTTTTTGGCGTCAATTGTAGTTGTCTCTAGGCTATCGTACCAATCGGAGCGCGATCGCATGGTGTGGTGCAAAGTCAAAACAAAAGAAAGTCTGTCTACCTGAAGTTTAGCGCAATCCGGCGCCATCTGGCGAATGAATGACTTCTTCTGAGGTTGAAAGTGGTGGACGCTAAAGATGGAGGTTGACGCTAATTCTTCACAACCAGCATCAAAGAAGCAAAATGCCGACCAGACAGACCAGACAAGACAGACATGGAGGGGGAGGGGAGGGAAGGGAAGAGGAGAGGGGAAATGCACCAAACCAAAGCCGAGCTCAGACAAGTAAAACATACAGTTGGTACATACATCAGCGAGGGGCAGGTGATGTAATGTCATGTTGGGATTCGAACGTCCACAGGTCAACAAACAAAGCAAATTCAAACATTGATCCATCCTCTGAGAGCCAGGCAGGCAGGCTACACACGGTCCTAGTGGCTAAACGCAATAGCATTATGGGCCGGTATCTGTCATTTCACGTCGCGTCGCTACCGTTCGATTGCATCCAAGGCTGGCAATTATCCAATGAGGTTTGTAGATTGGATGGTTGCTAAGCCTGCAAGTCAAGCGCCCTTGAATGGAGAGATCTAAGATCAAACAAGGTCATCAAGATGGAGTCTGTCATAGAACCCATCTGGGCAATCCCTTCCTGCCCAAACAAGCAAACAACAACTGCAGGTAGTAAGGTAGGTACCTACCTTCTCTCCATCTCGTCTTGTTTCCTCCGGCGGCTCTTGCCAATCTCAATTTACATGCAGCAGAACAAAGAACAGAGAACGGGGCAGGATCTTGCTTGGCCATCCATACCTCGCTCATGCAAAATTAATTTCGCCGAATGAAGTCTCGACAAGCGGAGACTTGGAAGGTGAGCTTCCTACTGAATTGGTCGAATGACGATCATGATGATTATGGTGATAGAGTTGGTAGGCAGCACCTGCGTAGTATACGTCACTTACATCATAACATTACTAGATCATTTGCATCATTTCACTCTTGTTACAAAACCAAGCCAATGGACTTGGTAAAAGTGTTCTTTACTCATCAAGCACAAGCCTATCATCAGCTGCTTCCATACCAATGAGCGCACTCGCAACCGCACCTCAGCCTGAAACTGAAGGGTCCAAACGCCAACTCAGACCTTAATTCAACCCTCCCATGGACACAAACAACATCACCAGGGCCATAATCACCCCAGTTTGACTTTCGTGAAGCTGCTGTCATCATTTGTCCCTATCATCGTCGTTGCACAGAAGCCAAACTCGGGCTTGCGACTTTGTTTACTTTTCGTTACTTTGTGGACGACATACAAGCAGCCACAGTAACACTGCCTACGGACTCGCCTGGGTGTGGTGAAAGTCCATCTGCATCTCAAATGAACTGCAACCTCGTGCTGCTGCAAACGCAAGCTGGCTCGTGCCCGGATGTCTGTGACAAGACGCCGTTGACACCATAGACAGAGGGGAACACTGCTTCCTTCCAAGAAGACACTCTAATTATGTGAAACCAGGGGACTCTGACCGAAGCATGAAAAACACGTCGGCCCGTCGAGCTACGTACCAGCACGTGAATAAATAACAGCCATCCAAAGTGCACCCTCTACGTATCGAATGCCTCTGGGTCTGGGGCGTGTTGTCCCGACAAGAGCCACGTCTACCCCCCAATTTTTGAGGTGCCTGCTGAGAATATTGGACCCTCTACGGAGTAGCAAGTCCCCAGTCCTGTCACCTCCCAACTCAGTTACAGCTAAACCACCCAGGGCTGTGGCCGCGGGCGGGAGGAGTGCACAGCCGGTGAGCCAGCATACAGCGATTGTTGACAGGGGTAAACTGGCCCCTCCCCTACCTCTTCCCCTGTCAATCAACCAAGATAATGCCCTGTTACTGGAAGCTTTCTTCTTGTCGTGTTTGTCATCTCAATGCCCACTGGAGAGCACGGTCTGGGTGAAGGGGATGCATCTTTCCCTAGTTTGGTGGTGTCACTATTAGAAGTCAAGGCGTTCGCCAGCGCAGACTTCCCGGCATATCGAAGACAAAGCAACGGCGGACCTCGGGGTCTTGTCCTTCCGGAATTCGAGCTTTGTTCATGTGGTTGTGCAAAATAAGACGGCTCATTTAGTGTGACTCGGTCAATCTGGTTCATGGTTGACCAGGTGCATGGATGACCATGGCCACGTTTGTGGTACACCCGCAGAATGTGTAGAACCACTAGGTTCCCACTTATATCGCTATCAAGCTCAAGATTGAGCGACATGGTAGAACAGCTCGCCTGCATACAACGGCTGGGAATAGACACAAAGAGCAACCTGACTTCCCAGATTATTGGGCTCCGGGATCGATCGAACGGCCCGCTTGCATCCACAGGTCTAATAATTGGCCCCCACCACGGACATACAGGATGGGGAATTGCAACTGAGATATGCGCTAGTCAAGGCCAGTTTGACGATTAAGTGAAACTACAACAGCTGCACAGTTTCAAGCTTCACGGAAACATACTTAAAGCTCAAGGCCAGGGGCTGTAGTGCACATCAGGGATGGCTCCGCTTGGTTCCAATGCCTGAATATCCTTCTTGTCCCAGCAATGTTTCATCCCTTCTCAAGGTCATACAGATATAGCCACGGATAAAAACGACGCTATGGGTTACAAAAGACAGGCGTTAAATTCGTTCAGAAATCATCTCGGCAGCCTTCGGGAACTTGCCAAGGGCGAATCCATTCAACATCCAGCTTGGCTTCTAGTCGAGTTCTGAAATAACAAAGTAGCAGAATCGGTGACCCCCAACAAGAAGGGCATCCTTTCTTCTCCCTTCATCGCTGGCATGCCTTCCTCGTGCCCGTATTACCTTTTTTCAGCCACCAAAAGGGCACGGTCTCGGCAGGATACCCGTTTCAAAACCGAAGCCCGCTTCCACCTGGGTTTCCCCAATCACTTTACTAAATTAAGGATGCGAAAACTGAGACTCAAGCTACTGAATGACCTCATAGTCCTTCATATATCGCAACCCTACCGTTGTATTGAAAACATTCTCATTCCCCATTCTCCATTGAAGCGGATAGCCGGATCTCCCAAAGCTGGAAGGAGAATGCAGGCAGGATGCAATGACACCGTCAATGAATCGTCATCTTGAGTTATTGTTGGTACCGGTACATCAAAGAATATTCAATCGAGCATACGAACATACTCATTTCAAAAATCCTGGAATCAATGATCCAGTGCACTGGCACTCACTACAAATCTCAGCTTATTGGATGATAATTATTTTTTCGCAAGGGATGGTGTGTCAAACCTCACATACCTTTGTTAGCAATACCAAACAAACCATCCACAGGTAATTACTTTTGAAGTCACTGGTGTCACCTATCTTACCAATGGTGATCCATGAGCTTCTTTTTTCGAGAATAAATGGGAAGAGACAACAAAGGTAGCCATCACTTTCTCCGTTGCTGAGACTGAGTCATAGCCTTATCGAAGGTCATGGTGTTGTCGCAGATCTGTTGCCTGGCACGCGAGGATGCAGCTTGAAATTTGGAGTTTGACGTTCCCGGATAACGACCCTGGGTCGCATCATCCTCCAGCCCAATTTAGGTCGTCATTACTCGATCCCGATTGGGCTTTAGCAGCCCATACCTCCAGCAGAGCTTGGAGAACAGGACGTTTTGCACCCCTACGCTCGGTATCCTATTGGCTTGACTAGAGGTGTGTGTGATCAGACCTCGTGGTGATATCGCATAGCTTCTTACCAGTCATTGCACTGATGACGATATGAGAATCCTTGGAGACTGAACAAGCGCTATGTGGGAAATTTCAATGTGAACTTTCAGCAGCTCATTGACGAGTCTCAAATTCGTAAAGACGGGGTTCCTGCGCCGTAAGTTTAATGTTGTCTACAGTTCCTTGAGGCATACGGTACCAGCCAGCCATCCAGCCATACATACGCGGATCTCTTACCCAATGGCTTGTTGGGAGCATCATCACATCTCAGATAGGTACAATCGTGCGCATTGGGGTGATCCCCATTAAACGATTTGTCCCTTGCTACCCACGCAGGAAACCAACATGTAGTCTAACGGTACCACGTGAATGACGGATTGCGGCTGAGCGCAACATTCTCAGGCACAAATTCAGGGTCTTGGTAAAGAAATTGCCAAACATATCCACTAAACAAATTGAACATTCTACAGAACCCAGCCATTGATCTGAAGTTGAAGATGGTGCTAGCAACGTCTCACAAGGCGTGTTTATTGCAGTACAGAAAGGACAGCCTCGATTGCTTCTCTTGAGGTTGCTGCTTTCGGGTCATTGATTTTGACCATTGTGTGTAGGAACCACCCTCCCCTGTTTGATATGACAGGGATCCCCTGGCGTGGCATTTAACGCCAACAGCCCACCCAATTCACAGGCCTGGGCCCTAGTCCACGAGTGAGGTCACCGAGGCATGAGCGTGCCAGGCCCAGACATCCATCCCAGCCCGTTGGTCGGAGCTGGTGCGTCTAAAGCCCGTCACATCCCGGTGGTATCACTGGATCCCCAGGCTAGATGCGTGGTATAATGACTGACGCAAGGCCCCTTAGGCAAAGCCACAACTACCATTTTGAGAAACCATTATGATTCAGCCCGAGAAAAGAAAGAAAGAAAAAACTTGGTTCAACCGATCAAGCGCGGATGATCTCGGATATGGCTTCACATTGGATGGGACCACAGCAATCAAGTTATATTGCGTGCTGATGTTGACTTTGGGATCCATTAAATTCTGGACAAAATGATCGACGGTGCCCGATAACCGTCGATACTCATGTGACACATTCAAATCTTCTCTCCCTTCTCAAGACAGACTAATGTCCAAGACAGCCAGCCACTGTCTAAACCGTTGGGGGAATATCCTTGTTCGCACTAACATTGATCCCTTGCCTTGAGACAAGGAGACCACTAGAGTCATTAATGACGAGGGAAGACGATCCCCTGAGCGACTGTGTGAAATACTCCGAAAGCAAGGGATAGCTGTTGATTCAACGCGAATGCTTTCCCCCCTCTTGCATTTCCTGTTCGGCTTTGCTGATGTGCTCGCTGATATGCCTTACTGACATGATGTTGGCCAGCAAACGTCGTTGTTTCAGCAGGGCTGTTTGTGCCACGGCGTTGTAGTCAGATGAATCAGAACATCCAAGTTGGCGGCAGTGATGCTTAGAACAGTGGGCTGAAAGCTTGCACCAGATGAATCTACCTCAGTATACGGTAGACTGACCAACAAATTATTTTGCAGACGTGCAGCTCAAGGTTCCTGAGCTAGAGGATGACAACCACACCCTCCCAGATCAGCCGCATACATTGAGCAATGATGAGGGTGATCAAGTTTATCATCAGCACCATCATATGTGATGACGAAGATGACTGTTCAATCTGTTTTATAAGATCAACGGTCGCCTGACCAGCAATAATTTGCCTATTTGCTGACTTGACATTCCCGGTGTTTCGATGGATAAATGGCCCGGGAAAGGGCAATTGACAATCAGCACGTTAAAGTTCACAAAACCTTTCACAAAATTCCGAACTACACAGCCTCAACATGGAGATTCTGTTGCCATATTGGGGCTTGCAGCTGCTCGAAGACATATTGATCAGCGAGTCTTTCTCCAACAGCGCAGTTCGGCACCGGAGGCCCAGCACAGGACTTCATGGTGCCCGGCCTCCGAATCACAGGGGAAAAGTCCATAGCGAAACATTGTCTATACCCACAGCCCTTCGCATACCAAGGCTACTGAGCTCTAATGAACTCCAATACCCGGTCGTGGACCCCCGCAATGTAGCCTCTGTTGAGATCTGCGCATGGAAGCTCTTGTCTGCTGTGGTGTCCGAAAATAGCCACAAGCTGCCTGGGACTGCTAAGCTCCGAACAGCCATGGACACCCAAGAGGTGAACAGTGAACATTGCGATGTGTATCAGAACCCTTTATCACTTCCTTGGTGAGTATTGGAGAAGTTTATCGGATTTATGTTCTGCAAGCCCAGAATTGTTTGCGCATTGAGGTTCTCATCACTGCCACTGGACTCGTCAGTGAAACTGCGTTACATTTCAACAGTGAATGCAAGAAGCAAGGATTCATTGCAAATGGGGGCCTTATTTATACCAAACTCATGTGCCGTATTCTTCTCCTCTCTCCATCTTCTCCTCTTCATCTTCATCTTCATCCCGGTCTTCGGATCCCAAATCGTTGGCATCATCAACAACTTCTGGAGTGGATATCCAATACCTACCAAGCTCGAGACGACCCGCTAAAGCTAATTTATCGGGCCTCCTAGGAAACAACATTACACGATAGGCAGATCAAAAAGGTGAGATTGGCCTGGACCCTGCAAAAAAGGGCTCAGACTCCACACGGGAGATATTTTTGGTCCAACGGCTTTTGGCTTGATAGCTGACTAGGTTCGTTGAAGCTGAAGCTGAAGCTGGGGCTAATTTGTTTCCAATACTCGCAATCACTATCATACCGTGTTCGTTTCGTCCATCACTCTGTTCTCGGAGAGTCAATAGACTACCCCATTTGCCGAGATCATTCCCACTCAATTCATACCAAAGATCTCACCTGTCCTAGTACATACAACAGTCAGTCAGCTATGGAGCCCACCAACGATATCAAGGGCCTCATCTGCCAGTCACCGCCCGTCGATGTGTCCAAGCCCTACGATGCCACAACTCTCAAGGGTAAGACTATTGTCATCACCGGCGGTGCTAATGGTCTTGGTTCTTACATGGTTCGCGAATGGGCATCGCATGGGGCAAATATCATCATCGGCGATGTCGCTGACGCAGCGGGCGAAAAGCTCGTAGCTGAACTTACAACTCAGTATCCGGACTCAGCTTTTGCCTTTCAGCATTGCGACGTCACCGACTGGGAATCACAGGTCAGTCTCTTTGAGACGGCTGTTCACGTCAGCCCTCATGGAGGCATCGATATTGTCGTTCCCAATGCCGGCATCATCCTTCCTGACGTCTCCATTCAGTTCGAGGAGCCTGCTCTCAAGAATGGGCGTCTTCCAAAGCCCAACACGGCTCAGTTCGACGTCAACATCACTGGTGCTGCCTATACCACTCACCTTGCCATGTATTGGCTCCCACAGAATGGATCTTCCCCGCGAGATCGTTGCTTACTTCTCGTCGGCTCGCTTGCGTCTCTTTGCCCTTTCCCAACTCAAACCATGTACACGATGAGCAAGCATGCTATTCTTGGTCTCTTCCGCACTCTTCGTGCTACGTCTTTCCGGAGTGGCGTTCGTGTCAACATGATCACTCCCTACTATGTCTCCAAGTCCAACATGCTCAAGCTCCCCATCGAAGCAGCCTTCCTCTCTGGCACAGCAGGCGGGGCAATGATCGAGGATGTCGTCGATGCTGCCACTCGCCTCATTGCCGATGAAGAGATTGCAGGTCGTGCACTCTGCGTCGGTCCCAAGCTCAAGTCCGCTGGTGTGGAGGGTGTGGAGGATGTGGATGCTCTCATGACCGTCCAGGACTCTGAGAACAACGGACAAGGGCGTGCTGTATGGGAGTGCTACGCCGATGACTATGACAACGTTGATGCGTTTGTGAAACGCTTTATCTTACTCCTGAACGCCGCTGAAAGAGTCAAGGGGTGGTTTGGTATTTTCACTGACATTTGGGGCATGCTACGACGCAAGTGAGCGGCAGCCAAGGATCGTCAAGGGTCCCATTGCGGTCGCTTTCGGTGTCAGTTTCATGAGGATATGAGCAGTCGGATTGTGATCGGTCTTTGGAGACACGCCATAGTCAAAGGTTGGTTACACACGAAATCATGTGTGCAGACTATTGCCAAGTCATGAGGATAGGATGAGACGTGTCGTACTGGATAACAGGATCATAGGAATGTACGCAAATAAAGAGCTGAATGGCCCGATGTCATTACAAGATAGGGTCTAGTATATGTGATGAGCTGTAGCATCAATGGACAAATAGTTGTTGGATAAGTAAGGGTGATCTGAACACGCGGCTTGACGCAGCTTCATGCAGCGACTTTTTCGAGGACCGTGACACATGGGATGACGGATGAATGTTGTGTAACATGTCATGATAAATTCGTGGCCAGATTTCACGGCGGCGGCAATGTGAAGTCAAGCTTGGCCAGCGAACTTGAAGACTCTGAGGATAGTTCACGTGGTGTTGCCACACAGATCAAAGAGAAGTTCCGAGATGCGAGTGAGCCCCAGGGAGTGGAATATATTGGGCAAAAACTAAAGTCACCCTTGTCATATCGAATAGAAGCTGGTAAATGCCTGCATGTGCATGGCCTATGTTGCTTCATTCTCGTCGCTTGGAGCATTTCGTATCAATGCAAAGGTTGTCCTACTTGATCATACCACAACAGTGTCTCATCCGTCTCACCGTAGTTCAACAAGTAGAACAAAATACCCATATCAAACCCTAAAAGCAATAAATATGTGCAGAACCTATATCCCAGGTCCGATATCCAACGCCACCAACGCCGTAATGTGGAATACAATATGGGAATTGTCAATCCCAAAACACCAGTTGCTTAGCTCAAGCATGCGATGCCATGCGATTCGACTCTATTCGATTCGGTGTGATGCGTTATGTCATCTATACGCGTCGGTCTTGTTTCAATACTGCGATTCGATTCTGCAGCGAGTCTGGGGCCAGCTCGCAGTCAAATACCGTCTCGCCTCATGAGACCGCGAGGTCGTTCATGTGGTCCTTCCGAGAGCACCAGATATCTTTTATAGATTTATCTTAAATGGCCGTGATCCGCGTAAAACGTGCTGTATAATGTGAAAGAATTGAGGAGGAAATGCCGAGGCCTAGAAAATTGAGGGAGGTGAAAGAAGTGAAAGAATTCCAGTGCTTAGATGCCATCCAGTGGCCATTGTTTCTGAAAGCGGTTCATTGAGTTCACAGGATCACACATCGCGGTGAATCCTTCTTTCGGCGACGTCGTTGACGTCTATGAGAACTCCGGCCGTGATCATACTTGTAGTCGTCATTGGGTCCGTCATTCGCGTGTTGTTCGTCCTCTTTACGCAGCATTTGCCTGCAGAGATCGATAAAGACCTCATCAACGTTGGCTGCATATTTGTTAGTCCAAATGCGGCGAACGAAGCCATGCATGGGTGGACGGGCAAACTTACTCCTTGTCCTCGCGCTAGCCTCATAGTAGGGTGCGCCCCATCGTTGTGAAATGGAGAAGCCCTTGGCTCGGGGCACAGCGCGATTCTCCTCCAAATCGGCTTTGTTACCGACAATAACAAGAGGTACATTTTCATCGTCTTTTATGCGGATAATTTCTTCGCGCAAACCTGCCAGTTCGCTTAGGGAGGAAGACGATGTGATACTGAATACAAGAAGAAAACCTTGGCCGGTTTTCATGTACAGATCCCTCATGGCGACTGTACCAACATCAGTACGAGTGTTGTGCGAAAGTTGTTGAGACATAGAGGAGGACCTACCGAATTGCTCGGTCCCCGCAGTATCGAGGCTAGAGGTCGAGTCAGTGACAGCTCTTCTCCAAACGCGGATTGAGTGGTGAGACAATCAAGGTGTAAAAACTCACATTTCGAGAATAACTTGACGTCCCTGAGACGAGCGAGTCAGTCAGAAGGGGTCAAGTAGCGGCATTGTTGCCATGCGCAATACTCACATCAACCTGAAGCTGCGTGCGATAAGAATCTTCTATGGTGGGATCATAGCTCTCGATCCACTCATTGTGGACGAACTGGGCTGTTCTCGCATGAGCCTTGTGCTACAAAGGGGAAGACAGGGAAGCGTGGTAGGATTGCGGATGCGACGGTGGGACGCAGGCGCAGCAACATGAAGAACATGGGACGAGGGGAAGGCGAAGGCGAAGGGAGAATGACAACTCACCAGTTAAACAACTTTTGCCCACGCCGCCTGTCAAATGATAAACGAGTCAGACAAGCGCACACGTAAGAAAGGGAGAGTCAAAGCGAAAAGGGTGCGTAGTGCGGTGCTGGGTATGGACGAACCTGCTCCCAGGACTACCACATGGAGTTCGCGACTGAGTAGTTAATTAGCATCCAGTACAATGGAGTGTCAGGGGTGTATGAGCCAAACCTGGGTTGGTAGTGATAATGTCGTGGCATGATGGTGATAAAGAAAAAACCAGATGATTTCGTGATGAGCGAGCGTATGCCGACGCAAGACGAGTGACAAGCAATGTATGCCCCTCAAAAAACCGTATCTCAATCAAGCGATAAGAAAGATTGGGTTGCTGATGATGATGGTGAAACCGAACGTCTTCAATGCACGGTCCGAACGAGGGAAAAACAGACACTAATAAGTCTGAGCTCAAGTCGATAAATTGGCGACAAACAGGTACAGATAGATCGGGGAACTGTTGGTGAGGAATGGGACACTGAAAAAAAAAAAAAAAAAGGCGAGACTGATCGTGGCCGGTTGCGGTTATGTATGTTTCTGGAGCCTCACAGCCTCGAGGTTTGATAGTTGAGCACCCAATCGTATGTTACGACGTTGAAAGAAATCAGCACGCGCACGCCGGGAGGGGACAAGACACGACACGGGCAGAACCGAGATGTTGAGTCAAGCTCAAAAAGAATGGTGTGAAAATGAGCTTGGGAAGGAGGGAATAAATGAGACCAAGAGGGGAGATAGAGCCAGCCAGACAGATGGATGACACTAGAACCAAATAAAAATGCCCAGGATTTGTGATGCCTGAAATTGAGTTTCCTCGTTTGGTCCCAGGACCGGGAGTCTGGGAAGCGCCCGTGGCGGCTAGCTCAAGATTTTTCCTTGGGGAAGCGGAGGGCAGCCACTGAAGACCAAGGGAAGGGTACGTACGTATGCGAGACGTACGTACGGCGCCTCTTTTTGCTGGCTTGGTTGGGTTGGTAATTGGATTCTCAGGTTGCAAGGGAGATGAGAATCGACCGGGGAAAGACGGTGTTTTTTTGTTTCTGGCTGAATTAAGGCCAAGCACCGCCCCAAGAATTCGAATGCTAAAAAAGAGGATAGTGCTTAAATGTAATGGTTGTCAAGTTTTGGCGTTCTAGAACTGGCTTGAACCGAAAGCAAGATCTTCAAGGCCCGGGACCAGGCTGGATCGGGCTGGACTCGGCTGGACTAGAGCTTGGGGTGAATCGAATATGGCTGGGTGGTCCAGAGATAGCACCTAATTCGAGAATGACGGTAATGATGACGGCAATGAGAGTGATATAAGTAAAGAGGATTATTGCTGGGTATGTATTTGTCTGCGTGTTTGTATGTCGGGGGGTTGAGAGGTGTATTATACCCGCCGCTGTCTGATAGACCCGTTTAGAAGGCAACTCCTCGACAGTCGCAATCAAGACAGGGCGTCAATGAGGCGACTTATAACTCAATGATGACAGGGAGAGAACGTGGCTAAGACCTGCAAAATGAGAAAAGAGAGCGTAGCAACAGGCATCCGTATGTAATAACAATGAGAACTCGGAGGGGGAAAGTCAAAAGCAAAACTTGGCCAGGGGTCTTTATAAGAAAGATGTCAAGGTGGAGGGGTCTGATCCATCAATGAGAGTCGGAGGAGTAAAGTAGCAATAGGGAGTCAGTGACTGAATGAAAAAAAAAAAAAAAACAGAAGGTTGATGGAGTAATGTATCATCGGCAGACTGTGGCAGCCGGGTACAGGGATAAGCTTGTGAAGGGCAACACGACATATGAAAGCGACTGGACAGAATGAGAACCACGAGACAACTGGCGAAATTCAAATAGACTGAGTACGATATGGGGCATGAGGCGAAAACCCCGGGGCAATTAAGCGCCGCAAGGTCATTACCAGAGAGTGAATCTCGGCAGCCAGTTATCTTCCAGGGTTGGCAGCTGTCAATCGATGACAATCAGGAACACGGACAGGAGAAGAATCGAACGAAAAGATTCGGCCAACACGAGCCGAGTTGAGGATCTCTAGCCGGGGTCCAGTATGGAGGGGCTTGTTGGAGAGCCGGACAGAGAATGTGGTTGGCTGATGAGTGAGTTAGCTGATTCCCGGTGACTTTCACAAAGACGCCTAGTCCCTGGAAATACTGCATTGTTCAAGGTCAATAGTCAAATATTCCGAGTTGAGCTTGAACCAGGCAGTGCTCAACTGCCATTGATGGGCTACGGATAGAAGGGGTAGGGAGGGGACACGCGGATGGAGCGTCAGGTCCCGGTTAATGTTGGTGCAAGGGTATCGTTTAGTGGTCCACTTGCTGTACCAGTTTCGCAACGTTCCTGAATGTCTCGGATCCAATGATTAACAGCGTTGATGTCAGTGCAGCGACGACGTCAACATCTCTTACATTGCTGACTGAGGATGCACGACACAGGAGTGAGGAGAGAAGAGACCGAGAGCTCAAGTGGAACACCTTGGGCAAAGATGCCACCAACCCGAATTGTGATGAGGCCAGATTTCTTTTTGGATTCTGTCGGTATCTTTTTCTCAAGCTTGACTCCAGTAGCTCGGGAGGGCTCCCAATGCTGTAGTTGAAGATGAATGTCCATTGGTCCCCTACAGTTGGAGCTAGGGGAGGGCTAAAGGTAGCGAAGACGACATGGCGGACGATTTGGGCACTCGGCAGCCTTGGATTGCAGCTGCAGCGGAGTTGAGGTGGGTCCTTGGGAGGATGACAGCAGACCTACAGCTTGGGGCGTGGATCGGAGACGTCTTAGGCCTCGGCCACAGGGGACGGGGGAGCAGCATACTTCGCCGCGGGATGGGGAGGCTGAAGCCTGAAGGGTCATTGGCAACGCGCTGTGCGAAATACCCGCTTCTAACAACCCAGTGAACCTTGGAACCGGGTCGACTAACAGTTGAATCGACGAGCGGCCGCTTGAGAAAGTGACCCGGTCTGGAGATACTGAAAGTCAAGATGCGAGACAAAGCCACATCACCAACGTCAGAGTCTTCTCGAGTGAGGATTCGCTAATTGCTGTGAGCTATCCGTAGGCCGACGGGAGAGGCTGGCTGCTGGGCCCAGTGTTGAGTGTGATCCTTGCTTTGGCTTGGCTTGGCTTACCTTAGGCCCAGGCTTGCTTGACTGCCGGGACCACCAGGAAGAGGATTGGGATTGGGGCTGGATTGGAGATGGCACGCACTGATGTCACCATCAGGAGTAGTTCTGGGCGATGCAAATCATGATTTTCGTGCGATGAGCTGCAATGCAGATGCAGACGATGATGATGATGATGATACAAGTGGGCACATTGTCTTAGGTACTGAGTGTTCAGGGTAAATTGAGGTCGACCAACCGCTAATTTTAGGCTGAGGCCTGACTGCTTGGCAGGCCGCAGGCCGCTGTCAGTACTGCCACGTGCCTGGCTCGGAACAACGGGCTCTCTCTCTCTCTCTATTCCCACTGCCATTTCCATGGATGCCAATGATGCCATCTGTCTCCATATGCACTGATCCTGCCATTTTCAGCACACTTGGACCCGACGTCATGGAAGCATTACTTTAGCTTGCTTTAGTAGATCAAGTCAATCAACATGAATGGCCACATTTACGAGTGTACCTGGGCTTGAGCTTCCGTCTTCTGCACTGTACATAAGTACCTAAGGCATCTTGTAACTTATTTACCATTACATACATCTCCACCACGTCACGGCAGAAAAGAGTGCATTTATGAGTGTGTGTGTCGCCTCGTTCTCCCCTACATATACATCATTCCAGATCATCCTACAGATCACAAAGGTACAAAGTGATTTCCAAGTCCAGGCCTGGGTCGGAACATAGGAGATAGCCTATCTATTCGAAGGCGTAAAAAGAAAAGTGAATGAGTCAACAATTACTACTGACGGTCCGTTTGCTCCACCGGTGTATGCATCCTCGCCGGAACGCTTTTTCCTGCCCTTGCGTTGATGTGAAAACTCTTCACCACTTGCATCTGTGTCGATGCCCGGATGCACGGTCAGATTCACATAAACAGATCTGAGGCATCCATACCCAAGATTACGGAGTAGATCGGTAGTCGAGCCGGGAACATCCCTGAAAGAAACGCTCTGTACCTGCACCGGCTACGGCATCCACGATGCGCTGTTCTGCACGTTGAACCTGCATAGTAACGTCCAAGGTGTCCTTGCATACAGTCACTCGACATGGTCGTATGTATTTGCTCATGTTTCAACAAGATACATATCAGGCTGAGATGTGAATTATTGTTCCCTCTCTTCCCTTTGAGACATCCATTACCACCATCGATAGGGGCTGTGAGTGGTATCAAAACAGCCCCATCTGGGCCCTGCGGATCTAGGATCGAATCGAGTGACGTTACAAACAAGCCACTCTCGGACCTTTCAGCCCTGTTTAGCTTTTACGCAACGACACGTCAAATATCAGTTCATGGCGCAGCGCAGGGTGAGATCCTCTGAGACTCGATGTATGTATGAGAAAGGAAAGGTTTAGATGAGACTGATGTCTCATTCCTCTTCGATGCATTGTTTGCTCTTCTTGTCTCCATTTGCATACATTCTTGAGTTGAAGCGAAGAGAGACAACTTCAACTTCGCCTAACAGAGGATACACGTTTGCCGTGTTTGAGGAGACGTCAGGTCTGGATCTAAGTTAGGACATACGTCGGCCAACTGAGCCCAACACAGCGGTAGAGGGCGGGATGATAGACTTACTTTTCTGGCGCTCGACCAGAATTGTAACCCTCTCCCGTACCCTTCTATCAAGATTCTAGTCCGGATCCAACGGTGGGCTTGTTAAGGCTGAGTCTGATCAAGTGACAAAAGGCAAAGTCAATTAAAACGTGACAGCCAACAAGAGGCCTTGACCGGGGTAATCTTTAATTGCCGATCATTTAGAGTTTTGCTCAAATCGGGTCATTTTCCCTCCTCCCCGTTGTAATCTTGGATCTGGCTCCCGTTCCCACTCCCGCTTCTGGCGGCGGAATAACTCCCAGCCAGTAGACGCTCACCAACGCTCATCATGTGCCAACATCAGTAATCGGCCAAAAGCCGCAAAAGGCTCTCTGGACTCATCTTGATGTAATTTTATTGATTCATCTCGTCTATCAGCTCGCCACAATGCTCTTGGCTGGATCATTTCCGCCAGGAATGTGCAATTGGGTGGGTGTGAGGCCTGAAGACTGGGCATGCTTTCTTAACACTAATGATGGAAAGCTAAATGTTGACGCCCCTGTAACGTCTCTTAGTGAATGTTACGCAATAGTAGACAATGGGGGGAGGTTCAGAATGTGTGTGTAATTCACAGTGTCTCAACAGATTTGGTCTTGTCCTGCTATAGACCAAAGCTCATGTGCTATGCTTAAAAGTCTGTGCCATACAGGGTAGCTAGGTTGCTTCATCACTTTTGAGCACCAACTTATACTCTTCAGCCTTCGCACATGTTACAACTGCCTAGGGGACCAGAAAGCTTATAGATGGGTATGAATTGAATTCTCAAACGTGGTCTGAGAATAGGAGATGACGATTTTCCTTTGCTCGCTGATGTGCCGTACGGCAGCTGGCTTCCATTGAATGCGTAGGTGGACAGACACATGATGAACAAGACATCACTTAACGCGCGCCAATGAAAACATATCCGATGAAAACGAGCCCAATTGTATTTTGAGTGGCTATCGCTTCACATCCAAGCAAATCCTCTTATCAAGAAAAGACCCATGTCCAACGCCTTGCCATTGCTGGGTTTACAGCCCGAACATCCCTTAAATAAATATTAACAAAAGAAAAGTAAGTAAACTGTGAGCGACAATTGCATATCCAGCCAATCCAGCCTAATCATCGTTATTGTTCTTCCACTGCACCTTCACAACACCCATCAGAATTCCCATGATCAACGCAACGAAGAAGATCATCACCGCACAAAGCGCCAAAGCGAGGATCTGCAGTTTTCTCCTCCGCCGAGCTCTCGCCGTAGCCACAGGTCCCATCTTGTACGGTGCGTTCAGACTAGAGCCAGCACTGCTGCCTTGCGGGTATGGCCAAGGCGTCGAAGGCGGATACTGAGGCGGAGGCTGGGAGATTGGCGATGGTGGTGCGAGTGGAGAGTATATCGCTGGCGGACGGGACGGATCGTATGGAGGAGGTGGACTTGAGGGTATAGCGGGGGACCATGGCGATGGTGTTGGACTGGAGTATGCGGGGATACTGGCGCCGAAGTGTGTTGGTGGTGGTGTTGAGTAAGACTGTGGTGATGGTGAGGATGGCGATGCGCCGGGAGTAGCCATGGTTTGAGGTGAGTGATCGCCGGGTCGATAAGGAGAGTCGTTGGGATATGCGGCGTCAGGAATCGAGTCTGATGGATGACTTCCATGTCGAGTGTTTGGAGCTTCCATGGCTGAGTTTGATTATGATTTTGTGAGATGTGTTGTGTTGTGTTGTGTTGTGTTGTGATGAAGTGACTTGAGGTGAGGTTGAGAATTATATCTTGATGCCGAATAAATGTCGCAGTTGCACAAACAAACAACGAGCTCCTTCAGATCCGTCAACGTTTCACCAACACCCCACCCAACTTCACAGATGAACTCTTTTCGTTTGTCGTCGCGAAGAAGACAAGTCTGTCAAATGTGTCGCGCATCCATAATCTCCCGCCCAAGTGTTCGTTTCGTATAAATTTGCCCTGTTTCGACCCCGATGCTCCGTCTCAGAAATCGACGCCCCGGATGAGTATCCTCTATTTTGCTTGTTTTTCGGCAAAATGCATTGAAAGTCGAGGATGTTGGATAAACAGACCACTCTCGCTTTGTTGTTAGCGACGCCTGGCGAGACACGAGCGCGATATTTGTTTGTTTGCTACTGGTAAATGAACCGTGACACAGAATATTAAAAGGAACGGAATGAGCACAATAGAAAATAAACAATAGTGAGATTGAGGCAAAAATGGCGTGAGAAAGAGTGAGAGAAAGGGAAAACGGTAAGATAAGAAGCACTGCCCCCTTCTCATGGGCACGGGAGCTATAACAAGGATTGGCACAGACGAGAGAGGAGTCTCCCAAGAGCCCTTCAACTGCGGGGGACTTTCCTATTCCTTAACTTTGGGGACCACTCTATGGGAAATAAGACGAATTAATGGTGTCCTGCACTGCCCCCCATGGCGCCGAGCCCATGACAGGGGATGTGAGGACGTGGTATCCGTATCTTGGAGACAAAAGATAAGAGATGATCGACTGTCAAGGCTTGGCTTGAAATAAATCTTATCATGAATATAAAGCCGTCTTCTTCACGGAACCCAGGCCTCGTTCGTAGCCACCAACGATCTAACAAGCTTCGGTCTGGATGGCTTCAGAATACGAATATAACTTCACTGTTTACGAGGCCTCTAACCTCAGAAGAGGCACCGTAAACTAGCACCTTTAGTTGCCGATCTGAAACCGGCTCGACCCTTGCAAAATCTCCATCAAGCAAATTCCTCCATGCTTGGATCACCAGGATCACCCTCATCACCTCGATTGGACTCATAAACTGTTGATCAATCCGAATGGTTCATTCAATCCATGGTCACAACTATCAAGACCAACAATGCGATGACATGCTATTTTTCATTTTTGCTCAGAGCTGTCACAAATTACACTAATATCGCTATTCTACAAATCAAATCAACCGTCGCTATTATCCTCCCTCCCTTCACTCCATAACTCCTATTATATCCATATACCCTAGTATGGAGGTTTTGTCACATTACCCAAACTTCCCTCGCTCGGCCGACTATCAATGCCTCGAAGGAGATCCTGCAGATCCATGGTCTTCGTGTTTTGTGATCGTACCGACTTGGGCCGAGTTCCATCCCCTCCTCGGCTGGTCAGACTGTGCCGTGCCGATTTATCCTGGAACGACGTCTCAATCGACTGGATGGGACTCCTCTTACCCCCGAGCAAGTTTACGTCTGGCAGTGGTGGCACAGGAGGAACTGACTCGTCGTCGTCGTCGTTATCGTCATGTAAATTTGGTGCCGTTCCAAGAGGAGGATGAGCGCTCAGAGGTCCTCGCTTGGAAGCCGTGCCAGAGCGCTTAGTGCTTGTTGGGCTACTTGGCTGGTCATTCTGCGTAGCAGGGTTAAAGCTCATCTCTGAAGGACTGTAATCGTAGCTAACCATGCTGTCTCCGCTGTCATCGTCCCCGATGATGGCTGTTTTAGGCGGAGGGTTGCCTGATAGCACGAGCTTCAGCTGATCCACCGACGCAACGGTACCTCGGTTGCCTGCTGAATGGGCGGGGGAGGCAGCACTACGTAAGCTGCTCTTACGGTGCTTGGGAATTGTTCCTTCGCGATCTTTCTCGCGATGGCCATGCGACGAGTGAGGCCTCATTAGATTGTACTGGCTTCCATAAGGTGATGTCGGTCCATTCCCATTAGCGAATCCGTTTCCGTCCGTCTTCACCGTGAGGTGGCCTCGGTGTGTGCCAGAGGTTTCTGTCTTGGATCCTGACAAAGATTCCGACTTACCAGCAGCGGCAAGCATGGCGCCCGCAGCATCTCTGGTCCAGTCTGCCAGCATCTGCTCGCGGAATACAGTGGGCAACTCCGAATCGGGCTGATCCTGTCCAGTTAGAGTTGAGCCAAGGATTGGCCCCGAAAGAACCCTGCCTGGGGAAGGACCCGGGCTGCCAGGAGGTGCTTGAAGGCTATCGTGGTAGTGCGACACAATGTACTCTACAAGCGCCTGTCTGTCGTCGAACGGAAGTAGTTCTTCTCTTTCGAGCGAAGCAGAGTCCCAATCTGGCTGTGGGCGCGCCTCACCTGGAAGTCCAACCGTATCAACTTCTGGGGGTGGCATGGTAATGCCCTGTACCCAGAAACCCTTTCTTCTGCGGCGCGCCACCTCTTGCTCAATCGCTATACCAATGTCAGAGTCCTTGAAGTCGAACTTCTCGGTGAGGGCCCAAAAGTATCCATGGCATAGGGCTGCAGTCCGGACCTTGTACAGAGGCGTGTCGATCTCTTGTATATCCTCTTGTAGTCGGTAAATCATTGGTAGGCCATATCGGGCGGCATTAACGCCCAACTGCAAGACCAACCTTGTAAGAAGGATATGGAGCATGACAAGATCATTTTCGTACTCAACGTACTGGAGGGCGTTATCGTAGATGACCAGATGCAGCAACGCCAGAAATTGTGAGTGTCGTGGCTTGGATCCTCGCTCTCGATGGGAGGCGTTTGAAACGGCTCTACGGGTCTCCTTGTTGATCTTGAGAGACGAGCGGGAACGAGGAAGCTTTTCCTCGACAGCGATCTCATTTGCGAATGAAGTTTCTCGGTCAAGCCATGTAATGAGAGCGTCCATGTATGCCTTACGAACGCGACCATCTGGATCACGCAGAAGCCAGTGAGTTCCCTCCCAAACATAAATTGGCACAGGGTTGCGGGACAACCCCATGTTGCCGGTGAGCTTCTTCTGAGGGTTTGCGACTAAGAGAATCTCCTTGATAGCTCGGAGGCCAGATGCTCTGCCCGTGTTGAGGGAGAAATAATGGTCAAGCTGCTGGCTGTCGCTCAACTCGATGGTGGAGGCACCCGGTCCAGCTTCATTGTTTCCGTTCTTTTCACCGCCAGGGGAAGAGTTGACGCTCGCAGATCGAGATGGTTTGAGACGTAAGATAATAGCAGAAATCATATCTGAGATCTGATCTGCGTAGTACACATGGGTCGCCAAGTCGCCAATGCACAGTTCAAGTCTGCCCACAAGATGCTTAGTCTTCTGGCGCACGACTGATTCAGACTCCACGGCAGAGGGGCTGCCGTCGTCGCTCTGGCTGGTCGGTGTTCGCATCCTGAAAAGCTTCCTCATCTGCTTGATCAGACCGAGAAGAACATCCATCATACTCAATCCAATGAGGTTGACGTCGGACCGTAGGAGGGAGCTCATAATTGTTACCAATGCAAGTTGTTCGTCCAGTGTAGAGTCCTGAACGGGAATCCGTAGTAGAGTTTCGAGAGCGGCAACAAGAATTGTGTATCTGTCTTGCACGGGAGCCCAACGCGAGATAATGCCATATATACTGATAGCCCAACCGCTGTCTCGTTCTCGGTCATCATGGAGTTCCACCACAGCGTTGCCTTGTGCAACCTTTTCTTGAATAAATCTTAGGAGAGAGACGGTTGCGCCGTGGATCTGGGAACGGGTAGGGACGATAAAGATGCTCTTCAAGCATTGGAGGGCCAATACGCCAACCTCTTCTTCTGCAAGCTTATCGACATCACCGGCAGTTCCGGAGAGAGCAACAGGATTCGGGTCGTTTGCTCCGTCAGTCCCAACTGTCGCGATACTAGTTCTCCGTCTAAGCTGCTTTTCGGTGTCGACCTTTTCCTCCGTTTCGAGCCGTTGGTGTAGCGTTTCGAGGAAGTCGGGGGTTTCGGACCACAAGTTCTCGAGAATGCGAGGCATGATGACATCCATTTGACTGCCCGTTATAGAAGAAAGTGCGTCTGCCGTAAAGATGCTACGAATAGCTTCGAGGCCCGCATTCCTCCATCGAACTTTAACTGGGGTAGTGAGAGATTCCTTGCCTGGCGCAGGCTTTGTCGAAGCAAGTTGGACGTACAATCGAACAATTTCCTCGTATTGCCGGAGGTAAGTCTGATCAGCCATGAGGAACGCGGCGTCATGATAATCGCAGAAGGCCGCAAATGTTGGAAGGGAGGACTCGATCATAGTGATATCGTCGGAGCGGAGGACGGTGTCGAGGATTTTGAGTACGAATGGAGCAATCAGGACCGAGTCCTTGTGAAGCTTTTCCATCAAGGCTGACAGAATTTGGAGAGTGACTTGAACATTCCTGCCGAGGGTCACATTAGCAATCACGGATTCCGACTGATCATGACAAGTCCCAAACGCAATATCGCATTGCGAGAGGGGACTCAAAGAGGGCGGATCTGACACATCGATGTTTGGAAGTCAATGATATGCGACGTACCCAATACGCAGACGCCAGACGTCGCTAGCTGTCTTCTTCTCCAAAAAAGCGCCAATCTTCTGGATCTTGGAGCGACGACTCGTAGCATAGTAGAGAAGGTAGCTAAGCTCGCTGCTATTCGGCTTGACATCTACAGCGCCTTTCGTAGTCCGCGGATAGCATTTTAGGACGAGGACCTGGTGTTTCGGCCGACATTTTTGCTGAATTGCATTCATCGCGCTCGCGTTTCTGCTGAGCTCAGCCCAGCCCCGTCAGGTCGAAGGGGAGATTCGGTGAAGTCGAGGGAACTTGAGAGAGAGGTATATGGGTTGGTTTGAAGCAATGAGACAAGCAGAACAGTATCGAGAGACCAGAAGGGACGCAGCCGAGGGAAGTCGCCCTGAGTTGACAACCTTTGGTTAAGGTGGTAAGTCGGGGAAGTTTTAGGTGGAAGGGAAGGGGACCAGCCCAGACTTCGGGACGGGAGTTACGGGGGTCCAAGGTACATGTTAGGAACCCCACTTGCAGCCAAACTAAAAAATCTCAGCCATCCCAGGGCAGTGGAATTCCCTTTGGGCAGAAAGCGGGAAAAGGAGAAGAAAATCAACAGCAGGGATTATAAATAGGAACAGGGGGAAATTAGTTGTTCATCGTAATCTGTAACATTAGTTAGGTAGTGAATAGCTGATGCTTGAGACTCGATCGCATGAATATTCGCACAAAATACCAGACTTGATACTGCCCTGATCTCTTGGTGACATACATGCCTGTTTCTTCACAACCAAGTACACGTTGTCCTCCACGTCTGTGCTGTGCCTCTCTGGTTAGGCTGTCCAGGCGTTTCCGTTTGGTATCGGGTTCAGCGGATGGCTTCTGACTCCGAATTTTGTCTTAGTTTGCGAGCCAAGTATCCTCCAAGTACCTCACTAGAGCCTAGACCACAATTCCCCTGTCGGATACTGCCTGGATTGACAAGATGGAGCCCACGGAAACTTTCATGCATGTCTTGGTTATTGAACATTGTCTTATTATGCGTGCGTTGTCTTGAGTTAATCTCCAGTTCCAGCTCAATCAATGTTTCTTGTTTACATAGGTACTCACTGAGAATGGATGGCTTCACTGCAAGGAAAGTTCTAGGAATACTCTCCGTATTAATTACCTGTTAGGCCAGTGACAGCTGTGACGCAATTGTCGCCATCACACCCACCATCATGATAAGATCGACATCATCGTCATCACCATTCTTCACCGGAGTGCAATGACAGCACAACCAAACCCCAACTCAGGTCGTCCCAAAACGCTTCTCGTCCAACATGCCATGGGTTTTTTTTTTAATGTCAGAACGTTGTAAATTGCTGGGCCTCTGAAGTGGCGTCGCTTATTCTGACAGAAGGATTCATTGACGTATTTGTGAATGCATCAGGCTTCCAGACAGACGGAACTGGACTGCTACCAGCCCAAATCTCTGCATCATGCGCTCACTTTGTTCACCGTCATTCAACAACCCAGCAAACGTCGTGAATGGATGTTTCATCCAATCCCAACAGCAACCGGATGCAAGAGTGCCTCTAAGACCCTGCTAGCATCACCGCTTCCAACAGAATGGTACAGGGTGAGTACTTGGCTGTCAAGATGCTCCTCTGACCAGCCACGTCTCGAAACGTCATAGTAACTGTCGTCCGTTTCCCCATTCTGGAAGATCTACAGTATCAAACGCCGTAGCTAAGATCGTCAATATGTTGATCATTTGCATCTGTCTACTTTCGCTGTTCTCTTAATCTTGACACGATATTCGCGCAAAGAAGCGCATAATGCCATGGTCAGCTCCAAGTCCACTTACTCGCATTATTCATGCAAGTCTCGTACAGTCCTTTCCCACACCGCATTCTGTTGCTCACCTCCTATGCCACGTTGTCTCTCTTACCCCAACATCTTCACGTTGCTTGACTTGCACCGTCTCCCGATTTCCATCTAAACCCGCGGTTTTATCTGTCCATCTCGGCCGATTCCGCTTAAGTGGTAGACTCCACACTGGACGTGCTGGCCATCAACTGCATGACACTTTTCGGGACCGGATGATCCGCATTCAAAACCGGCTGGACTTGGACAATTATGTCCCATGCCTTGAAAGGATCCCCGGCAATTGATTCCCGTCAGCCTTGCATCGTGGCAATTGAACGCCTTTCTGTCGTGTCCGGTGCAGCCGGTCACAGAGGCCTTGTGACTTGCGGGCGTGACAGCGACCGTTCTTGTGACACAGAAGAGACGAACCTCAACGTTTTCTATTCTTTACAACATTTGAAGATACTATGCATTAAGGTATTGATAATGCGCAATGCGATGTTTGTTTGTAAAGAATTGTTGGGGAACTGAATGCCGCTACTTCGTCGCTCAGTTTTCCTTGCTATCCAAGCTATCAAGAACATTATCAACGACAGTCTGGATATCGTAGTAGTACATCCAGTTCGATTTCTTGCCCTTTGTTCTTCTCACCTTTGCCTCAATTTCGTCATCTACGGATAGCCCTTCTGCTGCAATCTCCTTGCCAATGCCTGCATACCAATCCAGGACATTATATAGATCATGATAATGCGGTGACCTGATGCGGTCGTACAGCTCCAGTGCAGTCTTAATACCTCTACCTCGAGTCCAAGCCCATTCAAGGGTTTTGGACAGTGTATACACATCCTCAAGGGCGAATCCAGCTCCCGCCCCAAATGCTCCCGATAAGGGATGCGAAGCATCTCCGATCAGGGCTATCGAATCAAGAGCAACTACTCGATCCAGCCGCGGCCCAGAGAACAGAGCAAATTCTTGAGTCTCCCCCTTTGCTGCTAGTCGAACAACTTGACGAACAGGCTCGCAGAACCCATCGTATTCGTGGACAAGTGTGCTGAAGTCAAAGGGTCGACCCCAGCTGACGTGGTCTTGACCTTCTGACGGCCGGGAGATACGTGCTGTGACTTCGAAGTCGTCGTCTCCAAGTGGACTCGTAAAGACGTATCTTCCACCTAGATTCTGCCAGAATGTTGATGCTTGGGGGATTGTGCCAAGAGCATCAACTTCAGACTTGCTGATGATGGTGCGATATGCGGACTGTCCATTGTATTTGATTTTGTGCGAGGGAAAAGTAAATGACCGGACGACCTAGATGGTGTCAGATTCTGTATCTTGATTCCTTGGTCGTTTTAATTACCGATCTTATGCCATCTGCAGCAATCAAGAGGTCAACCTCATCCGTAAAGCCATCCTCGAATCGGATGATCACTTTGCCACTTGACAGTTTTTCAAGGCCCACGAGCTTCTTGGAGAGCTTGATTTTGGACGCATCGACCTCTTTGAGAAGAGCTGCTTGTAGCTTTGCTCTCCTCTGACGGCCACTACGTCGGTGAATGGGTGTATCTTCGGGATGATAGCTTTCCTCAATAAGCTCACCCGTTCGCCCGTTGCTGATACAGTCAGCTTTGAAGTCCCTTGACCACTTACAAAACGACTTACCGCTGTTGTCCACTGATACCGCCAGGAGACCTGAACAGGTCACTGGGCTTAATGTTCTTGGATGACCCGTTCCATTCAAGCATCTTCCATGTATGTAGTTGAAGACTGATACCGCCGCCTGTCTCACTGATCTCGGGCTTCTTTTCATACAGAGTCCAGTCAACGAAGGATAACTTGGAGAGGGCAATTGCGGCACCTAGGCCGCCTGGACCTCCACCAATAATAGCAGCTCTGATGTTGACATTGCCATTGCCATTTGTAGTGCCAGTGCCCTTAACAGTCATGGTGGCTAGTGGACATATATAGACGAGCAATGGGTTTAAGTTAACGACCAAGGTGACTTCAACGATTGAAAACAGACAAAGAGTTTTCTTGAGTTTTATAAGAGAAGATAAGAAGTTGCCATGGTAGTATTCTAGCAAGTATTGAAAGTGATGAGGCCATTTCAGATGTATGGCGCAATCAGTTGCACGAATTGGCAATTGATTAAACCCGCAATCGGAGGATTCTAACCCTTCAATCAGTGGCCCACTTCATTAAACAATTGGATCTGCTGATTAATAGTAGATACTTCAAGCGGTGATTTACAACGTATCTTACGACTTCAGTAGTGACGCCATTGTGGGATGCGAACAGCCGCAGGATGAGACGCTTCATCGAACATGCATGTATGATTACATTGAAAGGACTTCACTTTTACGACTGCGAACCTGAATAATCTCCCAACGCCTCTTGGAGAAGTTGGTTCGCTGTGTCCTGATCCCAGTCTACTAGGACTCTCTCTTCTGCGTCATTCATCTTTCTTTCCACGACCATTTCCATCGATCTTTGTGCTTCTTCCCCTAAAAGATGAACCCTTGCCGTCCAAAACTGAGATTCTTGTATATCCTCATCTCTTGGCCCAAAGAACCTCTCATCCAAGTACTTCCAGAACATTGTATCGAATGCCCAAATCTTTCTCGTAGCGTAGGTAAGCCAGAAGCGACCACCCAACCAGCTCTCACGCATATAAGTTGAAAGTTTTGCCGGAAAGTTGATCCCCTCACCCCGTTCCTGATCTTCCATTGCAAGTAGCCAGGTCTCGAGTCTGGCTCCATAGACTTGCGACCAATCATCGATTCCAGACGGCCACAACTCTGGAAGCTGCAGCAACAGCCACCAGGGCGGATCGAGGCTGAATTGCGTAGGAGCAAAATATGCGAACTCCCAGTCAAGAGCTGCCGCGATATTGTCGTACTCGTTCAAAAGAACATTGTGGGGCCTCAGATCGTCGCACCAAAGTCGAAAAGAGTCAGTCCCATATGGCATTGAGCATGATAATTCCAAAGACTGAGACTGGGCTGACCAATTATCCTCAAGAAATCCAAAAGAAGACAGATGACCCTCCTTTGCGAGTGAATGAAGCAAGTATCGTGCAACATATTTGTTTCGGCATTCGTCCTCCGAGTTAACAATATCGTTATGATGGAAAAGCAACTGAGCCATGTGCATAGCTGCCGAAGCGGCGTACCATTCATCGGCACTGCTATACACCTGGTTCGATGACGGAAGAACTGATTTTGGAATAGAAGCCTTGCATACCATGTCGTACACATTTTGGGTGAGTGGTCGACCAGCCACTGAATGCTTGCTGCCAACTTCGACCAATGACCCGATCTTATGCCGGGTTGGCTCGAAGAGCTTGATCAGAAGCCCAGCCATCTTCCCGTAAAGCATTCTCGGATCCTCCTCAGGCATCTCTGGGTCCAGAACCGGTATCTCCCCCAGATCCTGGTTAGGGCCCGCGAGCGCGTCTGACATGCTCCGCTCACTTTCTACAAATAATAAGATCTTAGCCGGTCCGATATACGATGATGGAATGTGAAAGAAGAGGTCCGGAACTTGTACAGAACTGTTTTTGGCGAGGTAAGATATGGTTGCAGCTTCATAGCGAGCCTTTTCCTCCCAGAACTGTACCAAATCGGGGCGTGGTTGCCGAACAACAATATCGAAGGGATCTCCATCGCAGTGAATTCGATAGATAATATTGTGTCTGCCCAAGATGACTGGAGGGACCAAGCGTGCAGTCTGATCGCAAACAACCTCAACAAAAGACACAACCTGATGGCAGGTCCGTTGGATAAAAAGCCGCCATTCTGATTTTTCCCAAGCTTCTTTATCCAATGCACGTGCACGATGGTCAAAACTTTGCTGGGCTTTGGTATATGCAACTGAAAAAGCGGTAGGATTAGACATTGCGCAGGTTGCTTAAGGGTTTGCGAGTAAGAGGAAACATGCAACATTTGGGGGCTGTAGATCCAACTGAGTCTCATATGCCTGAGGCAGAAGAAAATGATGTGACACAGACTCACACAGTTAACGACTTGAAGAGATTTACCTCGTCTTATGTCTTATGTAGGTACTTACTTGAGCCAGCGTATGTATTGTTTGCCGTTATACTTTTGAAAAGAACCCTCAAAGACAAAAGAAGGGCACTCTGGTGGGTTAAACTGCCCGCAAGCCTCCCATCCTCTTCCATATGTGATGATGTGAACCGCCGGGGAAAACTTGTTGGTTGCTTTCTGCGTCGTTTCAAGTCGTGCTTACACGATAAAACGCCAAAACGGTTCTCATGAGGTACCTCTCAGACCTTCATTCCTACTCTGTTAATACATTGAGGCCCGAGATTCACTCACCATGAACATCAAGGGCACGGGTTTGGTGTGAAACACGAATGTATCCTCGCTAAACAGGATTTCCTATTCAGTCGTGAATGCGGTAGCACATCCCCCTCATATAGCTACTCGCAGCAACTTGATCATTCGACAATGATGGCCAGCTACATGCAGCATGCACCTCGGAGCAAAGATAAGTCCTATGGCAACAGGTGCTGAGGTTCGTGCTTCTAACCGAGGCCAGCCATCTCGCCCGATAACCAGGTTCCAGACCGGAAGGGTTGCAGCTGATACCCCTGGCGATTTCCTTGCCACCCGTAGGTTCCGTGCGTGGGACATGTCTATCGGCAGATCATGTTATCTTCAAGAAAGGCTTGTTGCTTCCATTGTGGAGTGTCGTATCTGTAGAGCAACGCATTTGGAAATATGCGAAAACAAGGAGGCATGGATTGTTGTGCATGCATGGAAATTGGGAGGGGAAGTTTGTGAGACGTTGTGTGAGAAGTGCAATGTCACAGTGAGGATTTGCAGAGATCAGCCTTGTTTGGAAATGATAACGAGAACCGAAATATATTGATGCGGCATGGCAATACAACCTTGCAGGTGATCAATAAAACCCGCACCAATGGCCATTTTTCCAATAAGCCTATCAATTATTGACAAAAATGTCACGTCCAACGTCCCTGTGATGCAACAACATTTGGCCTTTTTGTGAAATATCTGCACGTACAGTATTATTTGTGAGAAGAGAAAACAAAACTGATTGTGTAACAGTGCAATCAAAATGGGCAAATCACATCGCCTCACTTTCAATCTCCGTCCGTGTCTGCGTCTGCGTCTGCCTCGTCTAGGCAGGAATCCCGATCCCGCTCGCACTGATCATGTTGCGAACCAGCTGACAAGGAGTTATATATCGGGGGGCCGGGTCCAGCAGTTCCCCCATGCTTTGACTTGATCTGGACACCTTTCGATTATCTATCTGCCTCTCTCTCAAGAAATCTCTCTACCACGCAACGCAACTGCACACTCCCAAATCACCATCGAACCAACCCAGCCATCACTGCAATATTCAACATGTGCACCCAGACAGAAAATGTGGAAGAATGCAGTCGATGTGGCTACACAACTGCCGTTCTAGACCCAATTGAGAGCTGCGGTTTGAGAACTCCGGGATCGTACCGCGACCCAAAAGCCAACTGCTACGTCGGGACATGCTTTGGAGTGTGCTTCACTTCATATGTCGACGCTGTTATTTGTCAGACTTGCATTGCAAAGGAGGAGCGGGACAACATCAGACGGAACAACAAGAAGGCCGTTCATGTCTTTGAGAAGTAATGGACTTGTACGTGAGCGAACAGATTTTTATATTGGGATTGGAGGATGACACGTCGATGGCATCATTGTAATACGTATGGACTTGCTGGCCACTGGATAGGATAGTGGAGGACTGCATTAGCATGGGCTTGAAATTGAATATGTTGCACTTCAAGAAAACCGCAAATGAAGGCACTTCGAAGCAAATGACGCAGACCATTGAAACGAAACACCGCAGCGAGATGAAGCCAATGCTTGACCTGTATAGAGGCATCCATGATGTCTGTCTGCCTTGTGACACAGCCTCATTCCAGCATAAAACCTCTGAAACCCCGGTTGAAAACAAACATATCATAGCCCTAGAAAACCGACACATCCTTATCGAGACCTATCAAAATGGAATGGCATGACCCCGATTGTCGTCGAATGGACCCTGTTCCATTTGACAATGACCTCTGGACGTGCCAAGCCTGCGGAACAATTGGTCCCCTCAGGTTCTTTGCTGACTCGCTTGGCGAATGTGCAACTCCAGAGCCTGCGAGTAACTTAGACACGCACAAAGAGCCCATCAAGCGCCTATTATGGCCAGAATGTGTCGAATACTCCCAAGATCCATTCAGCCAAGACATTGAAAAGGCTTTGTGCCTTGTCAAAGCCAATTACCCAAAAGTGGCCACGGGAGTTACTTATCGCGTAGGAGAAGTGAGCGATGCTTACGGGCGAGAGGTGAGCTCTGACACCTGTAGCAAGTACTGAAATCTCACCGGTTAAATCAGATACTCCCTGTCATTTATCCCAAGTTGACAGAGCGCTCCCATATCCGGCTTCTCGAACTCTTCCCGGCGCCTCGAGAAAAGGCCCTTGAAGGCCGATTCCAGGTTGTTGACGTAGAGCAAATGCCAGCCTATGAAGCTTTATCGTATACATGGGCCGATGACAACAATGATGCCTCCCTATGTCAGCGCATTTTTATCGGCCTTGGTAACAGAGCTCTACCCATCACGCGTAATTGTCATCAAGCACTGAGCCGTCTACGCCATAAGACCGAGTCTTTGCTGATATGGGTGGATGCCATTTGTATCAATCAATCTGACCTTGGTGAAAGGTCTGACCAGGTTGTCATGATGGGCACCATATTCTCGCAGGCAGCGGAAGTACACGGATACGTGGGTGAAGACCCTGATAACGTCGAAGATGGAGAGTTTGGGGTAATAACCCTCCTCAAAGATGAGCTCCAGTCTGCCAAACTGGCCTCGAGACACTTTAGAGACAACGCAGAGGAAGCCCTTGGAAGATTTTTAAGAAGACCGTTCTTTTCTCGCTTATGGGTGGTACAAGAAGTCCTACTCGCCCGATCCATCACCATTCACTGCGGCGATTCAACAACGCCAATCTCTAGGGACGTGTTTATTAAAGCAAAGTTGCACAACGCCGAGGTCCCTTGGTGGCTGACAAAAATCGGCTGGATTGGAGCGCAATCAAAGGGCGATATGCTGGAGCTCCTGTCTGCGACAGCACTTTGCAAGATGAGCGATATGCGAGATAAGATATTCGGCCTACTTGGGTTGGCTGATGGCAATGAAGTCAATGTACTGAAGGCAAATTACAAGCTGATGGTACGAGAAGTATAAATTGGGACTGCCCTATACCTCATCCAGCAAAGAAATTGGCACAACGTCATTGAACTTGCCGAGTCTATGACAAACCTCAGACTTCGTTCCAAGTACGGAATCCCTAGTTGGGTTCCCTTGTGGGACTTACAAGAGACTGCCTACAACTCAGTCGACTTGTCGGAGCGATTGGGAGAGATAGAGCTTGGCTGGAAAGTGCGTTTGAATCGGGATCCTATTCTCTCATCGATGAGAGGGAACCCTCTGGTCCCTCCCCCTCAGCAATTCAGAACTATCCCATTCTTAACCAGCCATCGAACAGCAGAAAACCTGAGCCTGACGCAAATCTTCAAAGCTGTAGATGCCGAGACAGGCTGCCTTATCACAGCCGGGTATGAGATCACCGTTCTATATTACGCCAGCTTCATGGCTGGGGATGAAAACGACACAGTCGATGGCCAGTATCGTGAGACTAATTATCATATGCTCAACAACTCCGTTTTCCTTGCCACCCGTGGGCCCATGTTAAAGTTCCGAGATAAGCCAGAACGCATACTGGGCTTGAGTGATGTCCTTTCTTTGGTCAAGATATCTGGCTGCAGAATGCCCTTTCTCGCTAACAAGCATATAGGGGATGGAGATAGCGTCACATACGAGCTCCTTTATCCATGTGCCTCGGCTATTATCTATCCGATGGGCAAGGACCATCTTTACAGCAACCATCCGGATTTTGATAGAATCTGTACTTTGGAAGTCTCATATCCACTTACGCTGGAGATTATCAAATTTTTCTATCACTGGAGGCGTATGATCAGATTGAGAAGCCAATCGCCTGGTGCCAACGAATTTGATTCCTCTTCCTTGAAAGACGAAGAAGTTCACGCCTGGAACTTCTTCGTCAGACACTCAGTCCTCACTGGCACCCAGGTATCGGGCTTTGCGGGAGAAAGACAAGAGTGGATGCTTGAATTGGAAGCAAGCCCTGGCTGGAAGATGAACAGACAATCGGCACTAGTGGACGACTTACTGTCAGAGTTCGCGGAGCTCGTGAACTTTTGGAACTCGGAAGCCTTTGACGCTGTTGAGAAACTGGTGAAAGAACTGGATATTACAAAAAGCACTCGGGAAATACAGCATTGGCACAAGACTCTTGGCCGCTTTTCAGCTTCCTTTTGTGGTCGAGGATGGAAGGGCGACGCTGATGCCCGACGGTCGTTAACAGGGGCGAAGCTTCGAACGTTGAAGAAAGCGCACGAGTTCCTATTCAACATTTTCAGTCAGCTATTCCCCACAGGTGCTAAGAAAGAGACAATGTTTTTGATGCCGATGAGGTTTGATGAGATTTCTCAGTTATCGGAGGAATGGCAGGGAGGTTATCGAGATGAGGAAGAAGCGGTTAGGATAATGGAGCAGAGGTGGATGAACCGTACGAGCCTGTTTTCAGTACTCGCCGAGTCTGCGGAACTTCGTGGAGAAGCTAGACGAGTATTAGAGGGAAGACGGGATATGTCGAGAATGTTTGGCATTGGGAGAGAATCCGAAAGGATTGTGATCGAATAAGGCCCCTGTTGGTTCACCTATCTACTCTACATGAACCTAAGCTTCGTACTGAATTACATGATTGATGATGAGCTTAGTAAAGACCGAAGAGATGTTGGAAACGTCTTCATTGAAGATCAAGAAAGACACAAACAAGCAAATAGGATGTGTCCATCTCTCTGCCTCCAGGACTGGGTAGATCAGTTGGAACGTTACATCAATAGTGAATGATATAGTGGTGTTGCTGACTCCCAATTGGGATGGTAGTCGTTTGCTCTTAGCGATAAGATATGGGAACTTTTGAGGGACCTTGCTTGATCAGGTTAAGTGGATGGCTGCCTGCTGATCCTTCACACAACATTTTCTCAAATACCTCAACTCAACAAAGTTGACTCAATTCTAGCATCCTCAAACAATCATCATACTTGTAAAAAGACAGAAAAAAAAAACACCATCAACATGTCTCTCACCACTGAAAGCTCCGCTGTAGGTCTAGCCCCTCTCCCTCCTGCAGATACCCTTCTCAGCTTGCGAACAGGCAAAATCCGCCCGCTCGGCGGTATAAACATCCGCACCGCCATTAACAAGCGAGCGCGGCAAGGAAAATGGGAAGTGACCCCGTTTGGACTCGTCGGCGATGAGCAGCAGTTCATTCATCATGGCGGCCCTGAAAAGGCTCTTCATCAGTACTGTGCCGGCCACTACGATGTCTGGAACGCTGAGCTGCCTGGTCGAGAGGATCTCTTTAAAATCGGTGGATTTGGAGAGAACCTATCTGCAATGAACATGTCTGAGACGAACGTCTGCATTGGAGACACATTTCGTGTAGGACCGGATGTGATCATCCAGGTTTCTGGGCCGAGACAGCCGTGCTACAAGCTCAATCATCGATTTCAGCACAAGAAGATCTCGGTAATGACGCAGTCAAGCGGTCGAACAGGATGGTACTACCGTGTTCTCCAAACTGGATTTATCGAGCAAGGCGATGCTATAGAGCTCGTCGAACGTATCAACCCAACCTGGCCCCTCTCACGAGTTCAGAAGTACCTTTACCACAAAAAGGATGACATTGAAATCGTCCAGGAACTGGTATCACTCCCGGCCTTGTCCGAAGAGATGGTTGGGATATTTCAAAACCGACTTGATCACGGTACCGAGGATATGAGTGGCCGTCTTGAAGGCGATCGAATCCCTGTCGTCTGGAGACCTTACAAGCTGGTAAACAAAACGGAGCTGACCCCAAGGATCAAATCCTTTATCCTTGAAGCTCAGGAACAGAATGAGGATTCGGAGTTCGGTCAATTTCCATTTGTGCGAGTTCAATTTGGTCCAGATGGAAACATTTCTCGTGCCTACTCTGTCGTATCCGGAACCACGAATCGGTTTGAACTTGGTATCGCTAGAGATGATAATTCGAGAGGTGGATCCATCTATCTCCATGATAATCTGAATGTTGGAGATATCATCAAAGTCGCTCCAGGGCACATCGCTACTGCAGCACAGAACGAAAAGGTGGGCACCAATGTGTCCAAGCATATCTTCATTATCGGTGGTATTGGAGTAACAGCCTTTCTTGCCGAGGTCGAAAAGTTATCTCGGGAGTCGGTCGAAGTTGATGTTCATTATGCTGTGCGGAGCCGCAAGGAAGCGGCCTACTCGAGTCGCCTGCCACTCGACAAGACCACTATTTATGCAAAAGACCAAGGCCAACGACTTAGTCTGAGCCAAGTTATCCCTGAGCTTACGGATGATAAGGGTCGAAGACCTGTTATTTATTGTTGCGGTCCAACATCCCTCATGAACGCCTGCCGTAACTTGACTACCGATCTGGGGTATCCAAAGGCCAACGTCCATTTCGAAGAGTTTGGCGATGCCACGACAGGAACTGGGGAGCCATTCGAGGTAGAAATCAAGTCAACTGGCCAAACGGTCCAGGTTCCTCGAGAGAAGTCCCTTCTTCAGGTTCTTTCTGATGCGGGGTTTGAGATCGAGTCATCGTGCCTGGTTGGAAACTGCGGCACATGCATGGTGGACTATTACAAGGGAGAGGTTGATCATAAGGGCGTTGCTCTAGACGAGGAGCAGAAGAAGGGATCTATGCTAAGTTGTGTTAGTCGTGGGAAGGGGAAGATTGTTATATGATGATGCTTTAGGAGGCGGCACCTGTCTTACGAGGCAGCTCTGGAAACTTTCAACTTTGAATCTTGTAGATTCTTGCTCACAGCTAGTGTGGCTTCAACTTAAACTCAAAGGGCCCTATATAGGCTAGTTCTGTTGAAAAATCACTCGACGTAATATGAATATCTCGAGTGATGCGAAATTTAAAACACTAGTAGCAGTGTGTAAACTGGAGAATTCACGAGTCCCTTTGAAACAGGACACCTGGCAAAAGAAATACAAACACGCTTTTTGTTCCTATGTCAATCTAGTTCCTCATAGCAAAATAATACCAGAGAGCTATCCGGCGCTCTAAGCATCGTCAATCTTGGTGAGCCTTTTCCGTCTGCCCTACTCTCAGTATCGTCATTATCATAAGCTTGTGTTTCTTGCTAGGACCTCTAATAAGGGGATTCTGGGTCGCCAGCTGTACTGCCTGGCCAAGATGCCCAATCTAGGAATTGGTGCAGGGATATAGTGTGTCAATCCTGATAGGTTTACCTGTTCCTTCCCTTTCCAAGTTTACTATCCTGCTGGTACAGGGCTACTCATAATCCATAAAGTCCATCCCGATGGCCTCAGCAGCTACATCGCGGATGTTCTTCCGCTCTTGTTTGGCAAAATCCATGTTTACAGGCCAGTTTGATTTGATAAGGCCAATGCGGCTTGCTACAGCTTGAGGGACATCGAGATCCTGAAAGGTTGCGAACTGCTTGAAGGTCTCAAGGTCTCGAGAACGCATCTGCAAACAGATCGTTCGTAGAGTGAATTCAGCCTTGAAATAACATTTACCTTGGTTGTCGAGGCTTGTGAGCGCCAGGATCAATGTTGCAAGCGAGTCGTCGTTGTCTGATGAAATTGCCACTTCTTGTAGGGCGAGAAAACCAAGCCTGGGAAGAAACATAGAGAGCCAACAGTCGTGAGTCTCCGTCCCGTGACGCAAGTAATAAATGCGCAGCACGAGCTCTTGGTTCCTTCGAGCATCTGCAAATATGTCAGAGGGCGTCTGGTCAAGTATTTTTGTGGGATCGTCCCAGCCTGCAAAGGGCTTGAAGAGATTCATCAAAAGAGCCCAGTATTGTATACTACAGCGATTAGCGAAAAGTAAAATAAACGTTAATTACATACTGTAGCTTTAGCTGAAAAGGTAGGACTATTTTCCCTGGGTGCAAGTCCTCTGGAAGACCATCGAACCAGGACCGTAATCGAGCATAGAACTCAACTGCCTGGCCGAGGTAAAGTGACCGGATTTGTACAGGACGAAACAAAAAGAGGGCGACGTCATTGAATATGGTCCAGAACTCCAAGTATGCCTTGAACGTTTGGTAATACTTGGTTGCGATGGGCTCTTGGCTTGAGGGGTATCGGACCCAGATGTCGCCATACCAGAATGGGCATTGGGCGGGGTCCGGATAGGCTGTCTGAGGCGGCTCCTTGACTAGAGGTGGCTCTTGGAACATGGAGGACATGATTCTGTTTTCAAAACTCAGCTTCAGATTCAAAGAGGGAAACGTAGGAAGACCACCCTTGCCAAGCGAAAAGAGCCCAGGCTGTCACTTCACGAACAACCTTGACATCTTGGTCCGCACCCTGTTCCATGTTTTCACTAGGAGAGTTGAACAAACCCAAGATATTTGCGAGAGATACAGCCTTAGTTAAATACTGATATGAGGCGGCGTCAACGCCATGGTCGTTCATGGTAATGTTCATCACGAGCATGGCCTGGACAGTTGTGATTTTTGGTCGACCCGTTTCAAGTTCCAATAAACGCCGGGCCTCGGCGAGGAATGTATAGCCGAGAGTCTGTGGATTCCAATGCTCGTTGCGGTGCGCAATCGTGGGGTTAGCATGACAAGCATGAGCTAAGACAGCATTGACAAGTAGGCTGGAGCAGAAACGATGAGACCCAGAGCCAAGACCTCGGAGGAAACATTCTTTGTGAAAGAAGGGAAATGCCGAATAGATGTGCAGGAAGTAAGCTTCCATGAGACTGTGTAGCAAAGGCTCATCCGTGCATACATTTGTCCAACGAGAGATCGTCGCGCAATCTAGCAATGGTTCGACTAGTTTCGCAGAGTGGTAGGGCATGTACTTTGGGGCCTCCAAATACGAGATCAATCGTGCATCAAACGTTTGTGGAGGCTCCGAGCCAAAATATGGCGTCTCGAGGGCCAAGGACTCCGTGTATGCACTCTTCGTTTTGGCGAAGATACCAGGCAACGCACTCCGGGATGGGAATGGATAGCGGACTTGAGATGCAGGGGCCAGGTGCAACTGCATCAGTATGTCCCCGCTCTCAATTGAGCTCAAAATAGCCTCTGGATCAGATCCTGTTCGAATACGCCTGAAGACAGCGAGTGCTACATCCTCAGGCTTCTCTCGCAACATCGAAAGAACGGAATCAAGGCGACCTTTTTCACCATTCAACTCGGTGAACTTACGTTGTAGTGCCCGATAAAGCATCTGTATGTCGGCTTTTGGATCGAAGTGACATTCCGAGTTGCGACGCACACACGGTTCACACGGCCACGGAACATTGCACTGCACATATCAGCTGAGCTCTCGCATTAACAGAAGCAGGTGTACTTTTGACTTCCGTTTGCGACATTCATCACAGGCTGCAGACACAGGCCGGGGTCGCTTCCGCAAGACGATTTCAGTCTGGCTCACAATTGTCGTGAGCTGGGTCTCCACTGGCTTAGCAGGGCCAGGCAAAAGGGGAACCAGACTAGACATGGAGTAGTAGGTAGTTTTGAGTTAGATCGTCCGGAATATTGGGGCTCTATCCGAGGGTAAACTGAATCGACGTTATGCCACAGATGGTTAAAGCGGGGTGAGTTAAAGGCGAAGATCTGGGTAACATAAGGCGGAAAGACACGTTACAGGGACGGAACTCGGCTTTATTATCAGCCGCAAGCCTCGAAAGCACAATGACATCATGACTTTATCTCAATGCTCAGCTGTTCTCTTGATGGGTATGTATTAGTTGGATATGTAATGCGTATAGGTTTATATAGTTGATCTCATAATCCTGGGAAGTATACAAGTTCAACAGAATTAGACTCTTAACACATTTAGGCTTAGCTTGGGACTATCATTCGAAAGCAGAAAAAGTGATATCTCTGTAAACTATAGGGCAGCCAGGATTATTAATCTTGAAACAGTGAGCAGCAACCAGGCGAACAAAACCATACACCTAATAAACCCATGAAATTCCCACCAACCTAATCCGATTTCTTCTCAGCGTCCTCGTTGGCCTTTGGAGCAGCCTCAGCATTGTTCCCAATGCTTTCCTGGGGACCATCCTTATTCCCCTCTTGAGGTACAGTGGCGTTTTCCTCTGTGGCACCATCCTTACCACCCTGGTCACCTTTATCCTCGACAGCCTGGTTCTCATTCCCTGGAGTCTCTTTACTTTCTTCCTGAGTTTCACCATCCTTCTTTCCCCAGATTCTCACGCTGGGCATAGAAACATTGCCCAGTGATGACACGGAGCTAGGCACCTTGGGCATACTTGGCATGTTGGGCATGCTAGGAAGGTTTGGCATTTGCGGAATCTTGTTTGGCAGCCAACCCTTGGCGTCGGCGCCGGTTTGCTGAGCCACGCCGAAGAGATAGTTGAGGTAGGTTCGCTTCTCAACCGTGTCAGCGCCCTCAATATCTGCATCGCCGACGATGCCTTCACCCTTGTCGTCGGGGAGGGGCACGAGGGAGGCAGCGTTGGCGATGTCCAGCGGTGATTCGTCTGGGAGTCCCGTGTCATTATCGTATTCTTTGTCATTTGCGCCCGCAGCCTTCTCGTCTCCTTCAATTTGGCCAGGATCCTTCTCAAGAATCTCCTTGGTAGTCTCGGTCTCTTCTGTTTCTTCAGGAGGTGTCTCGCGGAATTTAGGATCATCGAAAACATTCTCTTCGCTCTGGAACCACTCTTTGACGAGCTCGGCTGATTTGTCCGTCATTTCCTCGTAGCCTCGATGTCTCTCAGGCCTGAACATGTTGAGGTGCGCTTCAATCTCATCTTCAGCCTTGGGCATGACGCATCTTTCGAAGATTGGGTAAGCGGAGTGGCTCTCCTCAGGAACAGCACAGAATGTCCGCTCAGGGACAAAGTATCCTCCACTCCAGTAGCCGTTCTCACCAAGAGAACAGTAAAAGTCGTGCATGCCAACACCCTTGAGCGAGCCGATGCGTTCGAGTCGACGGTTCAGCTCTTTCTGTCGGAGGAGTGCACCGACAAACGTGACATGATCCGAGAGCCAGGCGAAAGACTTTCCGACATTTCCGCGGTTGATATAAGCCAGACCTTGTCCAAGAGCATCCATTCCCTGACGGTAGCTTTCGGCCACAGACTCTTTGTTTATGTTTTTCATGCTCTTCATCCCTTGAATGATAGCCTCTCGGTTCATGTATGCTGCTACACCACCAGCTGCAATGGCGCCTACAGTACCGGTTTTGACAGCTACAAGCTGCCATGTCTTCCATTGAGGTCCCCGTGTACTGCTGGTAACAGCAGTGGTTGCAGCACGTCGAGCACTAAGTCTTGCAAGACTAGCAGGTGCAGCTGCAGAGATCGCCGTCATGACGTTGAAGACGCTGTTGACTTTTTGGTAATTGGAGAAAGCGCCATAGACGAACATGGAGCGGGCCAGACCATTGTAAGGAGTGTCGAATGTGAGGATACCTTGGATGAGTGGGAACAAGGGATCATTCTCGTCTCCATTGTTAGCCCTGTCGTTGATGGCTAGGAACAGAGTATCTGCTGCAACGAAGCCTCTGATAGAATGTTAGCCGATGTATAAGGCCAAGCTTGGTCTGATCAACTTACCCCATCGAGTGAGCAACGAGAACAACTCCTACATCTCTGTCATGAGGAGGCCATGGCTTTTCCGACTTCTTCTTTCGGATCTCCATGACCTGCTCCTTGAGCCTGTATTGAGGGTTAGCAGTTTGGTCGTCTTTGATTTAGTTGAGTCGACCTACCACTCTAGAAAACCCTCCGCGGCCTGGGCCAATTCGCCGGTAGTCTCATACTTGGGATATACGATAGATTCGATTTTATCGTCTGGGAGTTCTCTGGCGACTGCCTTTTTGAGGTCCTTTGATGGCGTAAGTCTAAGCTATGAAGGCGTGTCGCATTTAGCGTGGGTCACCACTCACATAGGGAAATTCATGAAAGGTATTATCGGTACCCTAAGAATGTCAGTAGCTAATAAGTGAAATACATGCGACTATCGCACCTTGAACCCGTGGATAAAACAAAGCAATAGAGTACGCGGCATTTTGAATATTGATGTAGATAGGTTATCGATGATTCCGTCCCAGAAGCAAAAACCTTGGGGTTCGGAGTAATAATACAAACAAATAAATAAAGTTAACAGCACCTGCAACAAATAATGACGTTGTTGGTTGTAGGACAAAGATGATGGAGTTCCAGGTTTTCCAGCCACACTCGATCAAAGTACGCGTGGCGAGTGTGTATGGTACAAAAGAGCCAATCCAATCCTGTTGCGAGGGGATGAAAGGCGTTGACGTTTTGTTGGCGATAACGTCATTTTATGGCATCGTGCAGCACTAGCACCGGTCATTGGCCACGTTTTGGCTGTTAGCGCAATCAGAAGATCAAGATCAAGATCCAGATCAGCCCTGGAAGAAAAAGCTTGATTGTTTCAGATCCTTGCCTAGAAAAAACAAAGATAATTTTTAATTACTTGGTTAACAAACACCAATAACCATGCCTTGGAGGCCTGAATGGTGGCCTCACTTGGCTTTGCCACCACTTGCAGTCTTGACCAACTCCTCCCACTCAATGTCCTCTTGATCATCAGCATGAATAAAAACGCTCATATTGACTGCCTTCTTCAAATATTCCATCGTACTAGCGTAGAGCATGCGAAGCTATTCCCCAGTCAGTAATTTGAGTCTAGTTAGCATGTGACAGCCCAACCTTGATAGGCGAGGTCTGTGGAACCCAAGACATAAAGATCGTCTTAGTCCTGTAACCTTTTGTCAGTGAATCTCGGTACCAAACCCGAAGAGCTCACCTTTTCCCATCTTCTCCAAGATCGTAATCGACATCGTAGAGTGCATAGCGCGGAGCCGATATTCCAGACTTGTCGACCGCCGAGAGAAGCTTCTGGCGGAAAGTCTCATACTCAGTATCAGGAGACGTCTCTTCAACAACAACGCGCTTCTCGTCGTCGGTAATCTTGAAGATAACGAACTTGATCTTACTCGATCCCTTAGCAAATCGAAGATCGTTGGCTGCCGTGATGCAGTCTTGGTCAATCAAAACACTGTGTATCAGGATTAGTCGTAGACTGAGGAATGATTTCAATGACAGCACTTACCCAGAAGCAGACTTGACACAAGATATAAGTCAGAACCAGATTAACAAGCTGCAAGACCAAGACGTACTTACCGCCATTTTGTATGGGTTGTGAGATTTGTCGCAAATAGAAAAAGAAAACGATGCAGCCAAGAGAACTGGAGAGCTCTAAAGTGTGAAGTAGATTGAATTTCCAACAGCAAGCACATATCAGGGAAGAGTATATTCAACAAATAGTAAAAAAGAACTTATGGCTCTCAATAGATATCTGATCTTGGTATCCGGGAAAAATATTCATTGTCTGGGGACCTCTCTGCCTATTCAGGCAGCCAGATAATTTACTGCTCATGAGTGAGCGGATCTCATCCCAATGCTATCACAGTAGCCTTGAGGCTAGGGAGTAAGATGATGGATTTGCCACGGCCACGAATTTAAGGCAACAATATTATTCAATTTCATACATCAAATGTCTCACCAAACATAGTTGCCTTGGAGAAATTTTGCATATACATCAGCTGCCTGATTTTATTTTATAGAAATGATCCACCAATTACGCGTTTAAGACAAAGCATCTAGTTTCTTTCTAACTTCGATCTCATCTAATCAAGTTATCTGCAAGATCACTCCCCGAAATCCATAGCAAACATGTCAGATGCTGGGGGTTGTCCGTTGATCCAATCAGCCAATATATTGGTCATATCATCAGTGAGAAAGTCCGCAAAACCATCAGTCCCAACCTGTTGCCCCGAAGGCTGAACAGCCATATCCGTCCAAGTCAAGGGGTCATTCTCGGAAACACCAGCCACCTGGAGTGTATCATTATTCTGGTCATACATGCCCACTGATGTGTTTCGAGATTCGACCATTCGACGGGCAAGCCGTGCGAAGGTAGAACAGATTTGATAGAGCTTCTCAGCTCCAATGTTGATATCTCGGGCGCTCCGGAACGTGGTGACTACTTGCTCGAGAAGATCTACGTCTTCAAGGCTAGATGCTGCTATCGAGTGCAGAAATATAACGACGAACGGTGTGAATGATGAGTTATGAAGAGCCCTGCTAGTGTAAGCTGACAGGTCTGAATAGGCTAGGGCTGACTTACCAGTCGATGTAGTCTGCTTTCGAGAGCATCTTGTCGCCACCGTAGCCTGAGAATGCGCGGAGATGACTTTGTAGAGAGAGTCTTGCTGCTTGAAAGCACTGGGATGTCATGTCTGTACCTACTCCTGGCATTGCTGGGGCTCGTAATAGAATGGTTAGAGTTGAATAGTACATGATGTCCCAATGGGTCTTTGAAAGCTTGAGAATCTCCGCAAAGCGCACTGTACTTCCATCCATCTACACATGTGTCAGTTTAGTGGCCAAACGCAAATTTAAAATACCCGAAAAGAAGCATACATTGTCCAATTCGTATCGCCATTGGTGCATGTCAGTAACCAATGCATCAATCCATTGTCTGCGGTCTACGGCAGGGGATTGCAGTCCGGCAACAGAATAAAGTTTATCAAATATTAGACCCTGGATCTTGGCTAGCCTAACAGCCAGTCGAAACAGTTCAGTCCAGGGCTTCTCAGCTGGGTCGTCCGGTATAGCAGGATAATGTGCGTCAACTTCGAAGTCCTGGATCCTCGAGGCGTTGCCGAAATGGAGAGAGTTTGTCTTGTCAAAGACATAAAGCGTCCAGAAGAGCCGACGCTTATTGTCAGCGAAACCACTTTGGTCCTTTTGATAGGTTACCTCTCGATGGTAGCCCATCATCTGGCAGTGACTGAGGCCTGCGTTGACTAATGAACGAGCCAGGACAGGGGCGGCTTCGTTTTGGATCTTGAGAACCTAGGATGAATCAATGAATTAATGAAAAGCCTGACATAAGAAGAAATGTGAAAGTGACTGACTGCGGCAGTGATAGCCAGAATATTCTCAAAGCTTGGCACCGTCAGAAGTTCAAAGGTTTGCAGACCTCGATCAAAGTTTCGCTCAGCCTGCGCTTTTAGTTCTTCCAGGTTATACTCCTCACCGAGGCTATCCTTTGTGATGATGAACTCGCGGAGGAGTAATCGCATGATGCCATTGACGCTTGTAATATGTCCAAGGGTTACTGGTTCCGTTGGGAAGTAGACCTTTTGACATAGATGCTCAATGAGACGCACGTCAGTGAGGGCTTGGCCAGGAAAGAACCTGGTTGGATTGGCTGCATAGGAGGTCAGTTGCTGTTATGACAAAACTCAACGTGCGTAGGCCGCTACCTTTGATCTTGCGTAGAATAGTAAGGACAACCGAAGCTGGGAGAGGTGTAATTTCTGGCATGGAGCGAGTCGAGGCAGCGAAGGGCAACTTCTTATCATTCTGACTCTTAAAGATGGAGTTTAACTGGTTGAATGATTCGCTGATTGTCTGGGCTGCTTCAGGACTCTCTGCAGCTGCAGAGCGTTGAACCTCTTGGCTAGCCTGAACAGATTGCTGAAGAAATGACGATGTTCCCTCGTACAATGCACCACCAGGAGATGGGGCAACATCGTAGACGCTGGGCTCAGAAGAACCAGCTGGAGAAACGGAAAATGCCTCTTTCGGGCGCGTGGGCGCGGATGTCGAAGCAGGCGTAGAAGTCAATGGCTGTTCAGGTTGTTTGTCTAGACGTAGCTCAACCTTGGCCAGTCTAGCTTCAAGAGTAGCCACATACTCTTCTCTTTTGGGGACTATAAGTAATCTTAAATGGATAGAGACAAAAAGAGCTTACAATTGACTGATTCGATTGTCTGGCTTTGAACGTGCATCTGACTGAATAGAATGAGCTTGTTGGCAGGCTATACCTGCAGCTTTACAGTTTCCGCAAGGATGGGATCTGTCACAGCGAATCTAGAAAAGTCAGAAATGGAGAGACTAGTTTGATTATACCAATCACCTTGCGGACTTTACATGCTTCACACTTTGGCATTGTCAGTGTCTCGAGCCATAACGGGATAAGAGGGCTTTGTCTGAGCAGTACATACCGCCCGTGGGACCTGGGAGAGCCTAGCTCGTCTAGCCAGAATAGTCTCCTCTCCTGACATGACCCTAAAAAACCAAGCTTCACCCACTAAGCGAAGATTAATGCAATGTGAGGTCAAAGGTTGCGTTGCGGGAGAACGGGCTCGCGGAGGAGAGGGAATGCTGACGCCTCGCTACCTCGGAGGCGCGGACCCGTGGTCCCGAGCCCTACAAGATGCCCCTAATTCCGTTAGTGCAGATCATATCGATTGGCTGTCCGTATCTCCCGCGGGTCCGTCCAAACGAGGGAGCCTACAGGCAGTCTAGACGACAAAAAGGCTTGAGTAGATTTGGCTTGGATTTAGTACACGTTAAGATTAATTATTTTTGGCATCTTTTCTGAAGCTGCAGTGTATTCAGGGATGGTATTAATTGTCTTGGCAGCGAGATTATGGGAATGCAGTCAGCATGAGCCATTCTGTATGACCCGCTTGCGTACCCAAGTAAGAATGAGAGCTTAGACATGTCCAAGGAAGAAAAGAATAAGTATACCAACGACGCCACCCTCGTTTAGCATCACATTAGACAATCTCAATTAGACAGTTCTTTCACTTCCTTCTCTTGAGCGTTCCTTTAGGCTTCTAGGCTTCGTTTCAACTTCTCTTCTTCTCTTTGACCACTTTCATAATAGATTCTCCACTAACTTCCAACATGGACGCCGACAACGAGAAGAAGATCCTTGTTGAGGACTCAACTACAACAACACAAAAGGATGAGCCTGAAAAGCAGGCTGAACTTGGAGATCTTTGGGTATGACTAGTCTATTCTAGGAGTAGATGAACTCACGACTTACACATTACAGCGCGTCTTTCGATTCGCCGACCGCCTCGACTGGATCCTCAACTTCACATCCCTTATCTGCTCCATTGCTTCTGGAGCAACACTCCCCTTGATGACTATTGTTTTTGGACAATTCACCGGCCGATTTAGCGACTATGCGAGTGGCAAGATCAGCCCCGAGGGCTTTCAGGATGAGGTCAACACATTCGTCCTATGGTTTGTCTACCTCTTTGTGGGCAAATTTGTCCTCAGCTATCTGGCCACTTTAACCGTTACCGTTTCCGGAATCCGAACGACACGAGTACTTCGACAACGTTTCCTGGAACACCTTCTTCGAACCGAGATCTGGTACTTTGATACGGCTAATGTTGGATCACCTGCGACCCAGATGACTACCAATGTTACTCGTATCAACCAGGGAATCGCTGAGAAACTGTCACTTCTTATCCAAGGACTAGCCATGTTTGTCTCATCATTTGTCGTCGCGATAGCAGTTCAGTGGAAGCTGGCACTCATCACTTTGACTGTCGTGCCTCTCTTCTTCTTCATCATTGGCGTTGGAATGACCCTTGATGCGCCTATCGAAGCAAAGGTTCAGGGCAGTTATTCCCAAGCTAATGTCTTCGCTCAAGAGGTCATGGCTTCCATCCGGACTGTTCATGCCTTCTGGGCACAGGGCAGAATGACAGTGCGATATGACGACTATCTCAATGAGGCTCACGTCCACGGAAAGAAGAAGTCTTTCATGTACGGTGTCATGAGCTCATCAACTTACTTCTGCATGTATGCTGGAAATGCTTTGGCCTTCTGGCAGGGTTTCCGTATGTATCAGAATGGTGAGATCGACTCTGTCGGTACTGTATTCACGCAAGACTCCCAATCTTGACTTGCAACTTCAAAAATAACTGACTCTTCGTAGCGTTGTACTATCTGTTTTGCTTGCATCATCATCGATCGGTCTTCTCTACCCACAGGTCCCAGCCCTGGCCAACGGGGCGGCAGCAGCTTCCGAGCTCTTCAAGATCTTTGACAAACCATCATCACTGGATCCTCTCGGTAACGAAGGCAAAGTTCCCGAAAGCTGCCACGGCCATCTCGAGGCTGAGGACGTTTCCTTCTCATACCCATCTCGACCCGACACAAACGTTCTCAACAACATCAGTCTGAACATCCCAGCTGGCAAAACGACCGCCATTGTCGGGGCTAGTGGCTCGGGAAAGAGTACTATAATCGGTTTGCTGGAGAGATGGTACCTACCAACCTCTGGCCGCTTGCTTCTTGATGGCATGGATGTGTCCATGCTAAATGTCAAGTGGCTTAGGTCTCAGATGGCTCTTGTTCAGCAGGTAAGACAGCTTCTTTCTGTTCTCGAAAATGTTTAACGTAGTTATAGGAACCGGTTCTATTCAGGGGAACGGTGTTTGAGAATGTGGCCAAGGGCTTCACAGAGGCACAGAAGGTCCTAAGCCTTGATGAACAGAGGAAGCTGGTGCAGGAAGCATGCGAAGCCAGCTACGCTCATGAATTCATTCAAAAGCTTGAACAGGTAAGCACGCCTCTCAGCTTCAACCGAGTTTGTCTAAAACTGCCTAGGGCTATGATACATATCTCGGCGAGCGAGGCGGTACGCTTAGCGGTGGCCAAAAGCAACGAGTTGCCATTGCACGCAGCGTTGTCTCTAACCCCAAGATCCTTCTCCTTGACGAAGCAACAAGTGCCCTCGATCCCAATGCCGAGCGAATCGTTCAAAAGGCCTTATCTCGAGTTTCTCAAGAGAGAACCACAGTAGTCATTGCACATCGCCTATCAACCATCAAGGACGCTGACAACATCGTCGTTGTTTCGGCTGGACAGGTTGTGGAGCAGGGTACTCACGAGGAACTTCTTGCACTTAATGCTCACTATGCCAGACTCATTCGTGCACAGAACCTTGCAGTTTCCGCGAATTATGTTCACAAGGACATGAGTGCGAAGCAGGATATGGTCGAAGTCGAGACAGACGAGGAGGTGGCACGTGTCATGACAGCACAAACTGAGAAGTCCATGGTGTTCAAAGATGCAGACGCCAAGCCGAAGGACCGCTCTATTATGACGAGCATCTTCCTTATCCTCAAGGAGCAAAAGGCCCTTCTCCCTCACATCATTGTCGCAGCACTCGCCTGCAGTATCGCCGCAGCTACCTGGCCAGGTCAAGCCGTTCTCTTCTCCCGACTTATCACAGCCTTCTCGTCGAGTCAACCCTCTGCATCAGATGCCAACTTCTATGCCCTCATGTTCTTCGTCATTGCGCTTGGTAATCTAGTCGCGTACTTCACTATCGGATACATCTCCAACCATGTGGCCCAATCCATCTCTCATCAGTACCGCCTCGAGCTGTTCAGTCGCATGGTTGTCATGGACATTGACTTCTTTGATCGACCTGAGAACTCATCCGGTGCATTGGCTTCAACTTTGTCCTCAGTCCCCACGAGCTTGACAGAGCTTCTTGGACTGAACATCTATGTTGTTCTCGTCATGGCTGTCAACATAACTGCTAGCTCTATTCTTGCGCTGGCGTATGGTTGGAAACTGGCTCTTGTCATGGTGTTTGCAGGATTGCCTCTTCTCATGGGCTCTGGTTACTTCAAGATCCGCCTTGAGTCCAGACTTCATGAAAGTAATGAGGCAAGATTTCGAGAAAGTGCCAGTCTTGCCAGTGAGGCTGTCTCCGCTTTGAGGACAGTTGCCTCTTTGACCGCTGAGTTGGACTTTATTGAGGCATATTCAGAGACTCTGTCAAGCATTGTCGCCCAATCGGTCAAGTCTCTCTCGATCTCAATGGTTGCTTACGCCTTCTCGCAATCCGTCGAGTTTCTGGTTATGGCACTCGGATTCTGGTACGGCTCAAGACTCATCTCCTCTGGAGAGTATACATCAGAACAGTTCTTCCTCATTTTCATGGGTGTTTTGTTTGCTGGCCAAGCTGGCGCCCAGTTGTTTGCCAACTTGGGTAGTCTCACAAGGGCAAAGGGTGCGGCCAACTATCTCTTTAACCTGCGGGAGGAGCAACCAATCGTTCGGGAGACCGATGAGAACAAAGATCGAGGCCCTGATCTTAACCAGCCCATCAGTGTTGATAATGTTTTCTTCCAGTACAAGAGCCGCAGTACCAAGGTCCTTCATGGACTTTCAATGGATGTGAGTCTCCCATTTACCCATATTAAGATTACCCACTAACATTTCCCAGATCAACCCATCACAGTTCGTTGCTGTTTGCGGTCCAAGTGGTTGCGGCAAATCAACCCTGGTATCTCTACTCGAGCGATACTACGATCCTACATCTGGCAAGATCTGCGTTGGTGGGCAAGACATCAAGGATGTTTCACCTCGTCTCTACCGTAACGAGATGTCTATAGTTCAACAGGAGCCTGTCCTCTACGAAGGAAGTGTACGAGAGAACATCTTGATGGGACTTGATGGTGACATTGACGATACATCTGATGAGCGACTCAACGAGGCTGCTCGACAGGCCAATATCCTCGATTTCGTCTCATCCCTTCCAGAGGGTTTCAACACTCCATGCGGTGCACGAGGCACAGCATTCTCGGGCGGTCAACGTCAACGAATCGCCATTGCCCGCGCTCTTATCCGCAAACCGAAGCTTCTTCTTCTCGATGAGGCAACTTCGGCGCTCGATACTCACTCGGAGCAACTCGTCCAGGAGGCACTGGAACAGACGAGAATGGAAAGCGGATGCAGTGTGATTGCGGTTGCTCATCGACTTTCGACCATTCGAAACGCTGATGTCATCTTTGTGCTTGTTGGTGGAAAGGTTGTCGAGGTGGGAACGCATGAGGAACTTCAGGCTAAGGGAGGTGTATATGCGGATATGTGTCAGGCTCAGTCTCTAGATAGAGAGGCCTAGGTATAGACCATTTGTTTTTCTTTGCATTTAGATTTAGACATTTTTACTCATGACAGAGAGCTAATATAGCTCCTTTCAGTTACATTCTCCTTGTTGCGCCTTTTAATCTTAGTATTTTTATTTAAAGTTTCTCTTACTTCACGCCCACACCTCGAAGTTGACAATCGACATCCTACAGGTTAAGTTTGGTCTGAGCAGTGACATACGACCCTTGCATATAGTTTGCCCTATTCACTTCGCCCCGTCGGAGCGGTCGGTACACTAGTGAGCACGGAAAAGTTTCTGAAACGTGCAATTAAGCCTATTCTTAAGCATCCTACACTAACGATGTTTGCAACAAGCAGATGGGACCTTACAGCGATCACAATCCTCTTCTGCTCCATTAAGCCAACCCATCTGAGATGGATTTCCGTTTTATCCAACAGGCTGAATTACTTCAGACGGAAAAGTCCACATTTGTTGCAACATAATGCCAGGAAAGGGTAGTAACAAGATTCTTATCCGTAGAAAACGGAACATGACCTGGATAAAGAAGGTAACGAAATCCAGAAGCGTCGGAACCTGGCTCACCGAACCCGGTAATAGTGGAGCTTGATGCTGACGAGTCTCCAGACAATGCTGAACGTTCAGAAGGAGTGGGATACCGGTAGTTGAGCCAGATAAAGTGTGGCTTAGAAGATCATACCCCTTAAGGAATATTCCCCTTTCAGACAGGGACGTTTGCATGACGCCGGCGTCGTAAGTTTAGTGATTGCGACCTTTCCATAATAGGATGGAAGTTGGTGCTGGAAGGATTATATCACAGTGATAACCGTGCTGTAGGAACGTTGCATTTTAGCCTGTTAAAGCCAAGATGAGTTATGACAGGGTTTGTAGGTTCCCCCCTGCAGCCAACCACTACAAAGGGCCGAAGCTTAATCCCGTGTATTACCTCAAACTGATCAAAGTCAAATAGGGGCATTTAGACATAAATACAATGAAATCACTCATATGAGTTAACTTATTCTCTCAAGCGTTGATCTTTATCAGCTCTGCAATCATGGCATCTCCACGCTCTCTGCGACGTGTTGTCTTCGCCTCTCTCTTTTCTCTAGCTTTTGCTCAGAACAAGGCTGAGGAATTGACCAAGTGTCTGGACAAGGCTGGCGTGAGAAACGTCATCGAGTCTGACAGTCAATGGGCCGCAGAGACAACTCAGTTTCAGAAGCGTATTCGTCCCCAGCCTGCTGCAATTGCCTTCCCCGAATCTCGCGATGAAGTCGCCCTTGCGCTAGAATGTGCGCGAGAGGCTGATGTCAACGCAAATGCCCTTGGTCCTGCCCACTCGTTCCAAGGAAATGGCTTCGGAAAGCCCGGGAACTTGGTCATCAACATGGCTGCGTTTGACGACGTCAAGTATGACCCAAAGACCACTCTCATGACCTTTGGTGGCGGCACTCATGTTGGGCCTGTTGCCAAGTATCTTTGGGACACTGCTGGACGCCATGTTCCTCACGTCCGTGGTGCCCATGTTGGCGTCACTGGATCCAGCATCGGAGGCGGCTTTGGTACCACCTCACGTTATCTTGGCACTCCCATGGATAACATTGTCGAGGTTGAGTACATGCTGTACAACGGCACCATTGTCAAGGCTGGAAAGGGTTCCGAGCCCCTTTGGGCTGCTCAGGGTGCTGGAGCCTCCTACGGTATTATTCTCTCCATGACTACCAAAACCTTTAAGCCTGAGTTCGACAAGGCCATCAACTTCACTCTCTCTATGGGCGATCTCAGCCCCAGGGACGGCGCCAGGGCTCTCGTGGCCATCCAGGACTACGCCACCAGCAAGGAATGCCCTGATACCTTCGCCTTCCGATGGAGCTTGATGGCTCCTCCTTACGATGGTACTGGATACTTCTATGGCAACCCAGACAGCTTTGACAACGTTATTCGTCCTCTCGTTAACAAGTTGAAGACCATCAAGTCAGCCGTCGAGGTCAAGAAGACTGTCCTTCCCTGGTGGGACCTTGAAGTCGCTGTCGCTGGTGCTGGCATGAACCAGCCCGACGGCGGATTTCTCGGTGGCCGAGCATTCTACACTCAATCTCTCACCACTACAACCGACCACCCTCTCACGCTTGAACAAGCTCAGATTCTTTTCGAGAGCACAACACTGGCCTTTAACCGAACTGACCTGACAAAGTTCGCCTACCTTGATCTCTGGGGCGGTGTATCCCGCAACATCAAGGATAGTGATACAGGTTATGCTCATGGCAGAAACCTGTGGTTGATTCGCTGGGACGCCAACTCTGTCAACCCATTCGTCTTCCCTGCCGACGCTATTCCTTACCTGAGAGGTCTTATGAAGCCATTCGAGGATGCTCTTGTCAAGGGCGGCTCTAAACTCCGTGGCTTTGTCAACTATGCTGATACCGAGCTTACTGAGAAGGAGTGGAGTTCACGTCTCTATGGTGCAAACTATGAGCGCCTCAAGAAGATCAAAGCCAAGATTGATCCTGAGGGCCTGTTCACTGGTCACAAGCAGTCTATCCCTTTGCCTTGAACATCCGAGTGAAGGCACCAAATGTTTAATGTATATGGTTCTGGAAGTAACACATTTTTTAGCTTAGTGATCAGATAGAAAAGGATATCGAGTTTAAACGATTGAATGATAAAATTATGTTCATGTTGTTTAACTAGTTTTAACGTCTGCAAGTGAAATAGTTGCCCCAAGATTCGCAGTGAGGACGGTCAGTTGCCTAATTGGGCAGTGAGTGGGCCAGGGGCACTAAATCGATTGTGTGGTTGGCTCATCACGTCTAACCTTAATTTTGCTGTCCTGGGTGCCCAAATGATATTGTTGATGAAACTGACAAAGTCAGAAATAGGCTTGTGTTAGGGACCAAAAAGAAAAAGATATGAGGCACACCGGATTTGAACCGATAACCTTCAGGAATCTCCGTGCTTAATAGCTGGAATCTGACGCGCTACCGTTGCGCCAGCGCCCCACTGTTGGAGAAAAGTGTCACAAAGAAATATCATATTGGCTCGATTTCTGCCAGGCCTTCGTAATGAGTATTAGCAGCACAGTCTTGACATATTTGCCTTACGAGAGAGAAGTCCTATGATGTTGGTCTTTTTGAACTTTGCTTTACTATAGAATTTATCTTTCAAACTATTAGACTATATATAAGCCTCAGCCAGAGAATCTTAACGCCACTATAAGTTAAAATGATAATGACCATATGAAATCACGAATTAGACACCGAGGTAACTTTAGCAGTTTTGGTAGGGACCAGATAAAGTGAGGCATTTACCTTGAAATAAGGTTGTATTGAATAAGCATATTCCCCTGCCACCCCTGCTCCAACGTCGTCACGGACTTTTAAGCATGCAATAATGCCGCCCAATCCAGGAACGTCAACATCATAACAAGCATAATGACGACAGTCAAGCTCTTTTTAGCCTGATCATTACTAGACTATTCGTAAGCAACACCTATCCTAAATCGTTGTATATATTCCCCTCCTCCTTGTTACCGTTCCACTTCAATAACTTTCTGCCTTATAAGTGATCGTGATCATTATGAAGTTTTTCCAGCCCATTGCCGTCTTTCTGTCTCTCCTCACCTCTATTGCCCCGAGCGGGGTGAGGGCGGCGGAAGAATCGGCAGCTGCTCAGCATCAGAAGGGCGAGACTGTGAGATACCAAGGACGTCAGTATTCCTTCACACATATTTTTGGCTGAGTGCTCAATTGTCTATTCCCAGTGAATCTGTATGTATCCAAGCCCGGGAGGTTTAACCTTGGCCACAAGAAGCCTGGAAAAAGAACTGGTGTTCTTCTTCTTACCGATGTCTACGGCATCCAGCTGAAGGAGAACCGAGAGTAAGATTGTCCACCCACCCTTACTTTTCTTCACTAACTAAGGCAGATTGGTCGATGACTTTGCCAAACAGGGTTTCTTTGCCGTTGCGCCAGATTTGTTCCGAGGTGATCCGGCAAAAGAAACTCCAGACTTCAACATCACCGAGTTCCTTGCCAAGCATCCTCCCAGTGTTACTGACCCAATTGTTGCAAAGGCAATCAACTACCTACGCAATGAACTCAAAGTGAACTCCGTCGCTGCAACAGGCTATTGCTACGGTGGACGTTACGTCTTTCGTTCACTCGGTCAAAACGGCAAAATCGATGTTGGCTTCACTGCTCATCCCAGTCTCTTGGCTACTGATGAGATTGAGGCTGTCAGAAAGCCCGTGTCCATCGCTGGTGCAGGTCAGTTTCAGCCTGTAATAATAAGAAAGGAAAATCAAAAGCTGACATGGATATAGCCGAGGACCAGATCTTTCCCCAGACCAGACAAGCGGAGACTGATGCCATCCTCACTAAAATAGGCAAGCCTTTCACTTCGGTTCTGTACAGTGGAACCACTCATGGTTTTGCTGTTCGCGCAAATGCATCAAACCCACAACAGGTCTTTGCTAAAGACGAAGCATTCTATCAGGCTGTTCGATTCTTTAATGCATGGGTCTGATTCACAGTTCAAAAGTTGCAGACCGTGACCTCTCTCAAATTATCAGCAGAGGCATTTCCATTTTCCTTCTCTTGCACGGAGTCCTGGCAAATGACAGGCATTGCGCGCCATACAGTTATCTAATAATATTTTTGACTACTGTGCTCGTATTACCCTTTCCAATCTGGATTCAGAGGTATCTGAACCATAGTTATTCTTTAAATACATTGGGTCCATGTGCGTGAAGATAGTCAAAATCACCAAGGCACTCAGAACATGCATCATGCCACCAATAATGTCAGAAACATGAAGTATTTGATGACTTTGTCCCGCGATATCAAATGCCCCTGGAAAGAATGCCTCACGAATCTGTTGTAGAGGCAAATATCATTCATCAGTGAGTCTCAGGACTTCTTTGAATTTTTGAAGTTCTTAAGGTCATCGAGTATGATAAGGGGATACAGACAGTATCAGGATCAGAGTCTGACGGAGTAGGATCAAACTCTCTAGACCTTACAGATCATCGCGACTGTAGATTTGCTACATCAATAAAGATATTTAAATTGAACATGGCCAGACGAACACTTTTTCTCTGTCACCCTCGAGGATGATGCCTCCGCTAATGGCTTCGAAGTACTCAGACAAGACGCGGAAGCACCGGCGATAATCGTAAACTCCGACAAAACATGAACTGAACTTATATGTTTCACGCTAATGCTCAAGGCACGGAAGATGCCGACCAAAGAGTTGAGGATAAGACGAACCGAGTCTGGCTAGTGATGAAACCCAGTTGTGTTCACCGCTTACAGCGGCCTCGCAGCTAGTCACTAATATTCTGACAGACTAGTTCTGAAAAGGAATATGCTCGGGATTCTCGGGTTTGTTACTGTCGTATAATTGGCTTCCCGACGCTGTGGCCAGCAACTTAGTTTGCTATTTGAGTTATCGTCAAGAGCACGAAAATACATCATCAGAATAAGGATTTGTCACTGTGTGAAACTCATTTGTGATTGGCAGAAACTTCATGTTACTTGCTGTCATCTGTTGGCCACCCAGCCTGGCTCTGCCGGTATATACGACAATGAATCAATATAAAAGGAGGATATAAAGCAGCCTTTAGCTACTACAATCCAGTCTAGTTAATCTATCATTAACTCACAATCGTCCACCTTTCTTCAACACTCATAGTCCTGCCACAATGTCCGAGCATCCAACCGCAATCCCCAAAGGCTCCTGGGTTCTTGTGACAGCCGCAAACGGTCATACTGGGAGCCATATTGTCTTCGAGCTGTTGAAGAGAGACTTCAAGGTCCGCGGCACTGTTCGAGACTTGCAGTCCAGCCAGTGGCTACTAGAGGATGACTCTATTTCCAAGTACGCCGAACGCGGCCATATCGAGCTTGTAGTTGCTGATACGACCAAACCCCATGACTTCGACAGAGCCGTACAGGGTGTTGCGGCTGTCATACATGTTGCAGTCATCGGAGACTTGGTTGCTGATCCTAACGTTGCTATTCCAGCCACTATAGAATCAGCCTTGTCTGTTTGTCGATCAGCAGCGAAGGAGGTCTCCGTGAAGCGGTTTGTCTTCACTTCAACCTTTTGGGCTGCTACCTTTCCAGTTCCTGGCGTCGGTGACACCATTACAAACCTTGACACTTGGAATGATGCTGCGATTCAAGCTGCTTGGGCCCCTCCTCCATATGAATCAGATCGAATTCTGCCGGTGTATTTCGCAGCCAAGGTTGAGGCAGAAAAAGCCGTCTGGAAGTTTGTCAAAGATGAGAAGCTCCCCTGGGTAGTCAGCTCAGTCAGCCCTTGTGTTATCCTGGGAGACCTCCGAGATGATAAGCATCTACGGTCCGTGCCGCCCCAGCTCATTGAACAGCTGTATTTGGGCAACATTGAAAAGCTGCAAACCCCTGCTAGTAAGTAACGTCTCCGTTATTGATACTTGCGACTAATTATGACAAGTGTATTACAGCCACGTCACTGACGTCGCGGTTGTTCATGTCGCCGCCGCAATCGACCCCGACGTACAAGGTCAACGCATTCAAGTTCTCGCATCATCGTTTACATGGAATGACTGTCTAGATATCCTACGAAGCGCCTACCCGAATCGCAACTTCGTTGATAACTTTATTTCTGGTGGCCCAAAATTGATATACAAAATTGAGAACGATATTGCTCTTGATCTCCTACAGAAATGGGCCGGGCGTGGTTGGATCAGTTTGGAGGCGAGTGTTATAGAAGTAGTGGATTACTTGATTAAAACCAAGAGGCTGGATAACAAGTAGGCAGGTTTTATGGCAGACACTCATAGATGGTTGTCGTGGCTTATCTGTGAGCTTATTAATTAGCCTAATAATGTTATACTATTAGCTGATGATTGGCTTTGGTCCCCGCTGAGTCAGATTCATGTTGAAAAAACGAACACCAGTTCTGACATTCCCTTCCCTTCTTTCATCTTTGTCATCCTCGTATTAGCTCATCAACAATGGAGGATTGTGCTAGAGACACGGAATATCAATCAAGTGTTCAAAGACAAACGACGCTAGTTAGAAGAAGAGGCCGCGGCAAATTACCAAAAAGCCGATCAGTTGAAGAACCGACAAAGTTTCAACCTGGAACATTGCAATTCATCAACTCTGCTCATCCTGACGAGATCACCAATGCAAAGAGTATCAGATTGATAAGATCACACGCAGCAAAACTTTCCCGTGCTCTGCAGAAGGAAAAAAAGCAAGATGAAGCTCCTTTTGAGGGATATGGCCCTGAAAACTTTCAAGCTGAAGCAGAGTTGAGATCGCTTGTTCACCCAGCAAGCGATACGCGATACCGAAAGATCATGCCTAAAGCAAAAGCACATGAACAGACCGGAAATCGACCACCAAGTCCACTCCAGTTGATCGGCGGTGCTCGCAGTGACGCGTACGCAGGATTTGCAAGACCACTTTCAGATGATGAGCACTACCTCTTTGATTTCTGCAAGTCTATCCTCCCCGACTTTGAGCCAGCTGAACCAACTAATATGTTGTATCATAGATCTAAACTACGTTATTTCTTACGGATATACAGCATGCTATGCCCAAGACGATGAGCGGAACTTCAGTTATCTCATGAGGCATATCTGGGTGCCCAATGCAATGTCTGAACTAAGTCTTATGGCTGCCGTCTTTCACGTGGCGTGCCGGAACTATGTCGCCGCCACAAATAACAGCCTATCGAGCAAATTCGCAGTCAAAAAACTTCAATATCGACTAATGTGCATCCAGATGGCTAAAGACGCCATCGAGTCGGAGGCTGTCGCTACAGATACAACTATCGCATTGGCTATGCTTATGGCCTCTGAAGCAGTGAGCATCCCTTCCTACTTTTCGTTCTTACTTTTTATCTTTAGAAAAAAAAGACTAATGTGTTCATCGCAGTTCCTTGAAGGAGATATGAGTGCATATTGGAGCCATGGTGCTGGCGTTATGAAAATGGTGCGTGCGCGAGGAGGTGTTGATATGCTGGGAATGTCGGGATTCTTGACTAGAACTGTCTCGGAATCTATCTATCTCACGCAGACCAATATGATAGCGGGACCAGATGTCTTGGATCCAAAGATAATTGTCTCCTGAGGTATAATCTGTTGAATAGCCATCAAATTTCAAAATCCTGGACAGGTCTTGGCTCGCAGTATACTATTATGCGTGCAAGTCAGTGGTACGTGTTATATCTCAGCCCATTGAATGAGTTTCTCAAATTTGCAAACATACATCAGAATAAATAGCCGCATATCTCTGGGACTGCATCGCTGGCCAGCCAAATTATCCACCGAGTTATAGTTTTTGATGAGATATAAGAGCCCACTAAGTATAGGCTCAGCCCTTCTCCATTGACCTCAGCCCGGAGCTCTTGGCCTATAAGGGGTTTTCTGGGCGTATGTGTGACTCCTGATAACCCTGTTTCAAGAGTCGTCTAGAATTTGCCACTGACCGCATCGGCATCGAGTCTATTGGGCTTGTCGAACCTAAGGTTGGATTGTCGATGTATTCATTTATCTCTAAATAGTTCCTATGGCCTCTTTCATCATTTATCACCAGGTTCATCGAATAACGGATTAGGTCTCGGTGCTGAATCGGCGAAAATCGTTCTACCTTCGTGTTGCAATGCGCAAGAATACGCAGCTAATGCCTTAGCCGTCCAGACACGTCTACATGCTGACAGACAACTCAACTTCTCGTCCAAAAGCAGATATATCATTGAAAAACTACAGCCAGTATTGCTTTATTCAAAATAATAGTGATTGGGGCGTATTCAAAGACCAATTGAAGGATGTAGCTATTGAAACATGTGAAAAGCATAATAGTCTCAAAAACACATATAAACTCATATTAACTCCCTCTTTCGAGCCAAAATATGAATAATGCCACAGTTCATGATCGCAATGCTGCCTAATACTACTTTTATCACCTCTACGATCCTCGTAGCTCTCGCAGCTAGCCAGAATCCACAGGCTACTTTGCATACAGCATCATGGAACTCAACATTCAAACTCTTACCTAAGTAACTTGGCCTTGCCAACTTGACCATTGAAGAAGGCGCGCAGATCGACAACATCATCAATTTTGACCGAACTCTGCTCGCCAATGGTGGTCCTCACCAAGATGAATTTTACACGCTTCCCCGTGGTCTGAAGATCCCCAAGGGTTCGGGTGAGCTTATCAAGCTCCAAGAAATCACGGATCCAAAGCCATATACAGTCCCTGCCTCGTCTACAATGTCCCGTTTCCTCTTTTCAACGACAAACATCAATGGTACTCTTATCCCCGACTCTGCTTACATTCTTTGACCATATACCACCAAGAAAATGAAAGGCGTTCCTGACGGAAAGGTGCCAACTGTGCTTTGGACTCACGGCACATCTGGCTGGTATCCCACCGCCGCACCATCTACCCATCGCAGTCTCTTCTACCAGGACTTTGTACCATATGCCTTGGCTCTGGCAGGATATGCTGTTGTGGCACCTGAATACGCTGGTCTCGGCGTTGGTACCTCATGGGATGGGACTGCCATTCCTCACGAATATGGCATCTATCAAGCTGGTGGAGCAGACGCTCTTAATGCCCTGAGAGCTGCTTTGACTGCGTTTCCAGAGCGTTTGACAACTGATTATGTAAATGTTGGTCATAGTCAGGGAGGTGCCTTTGGTAGGGGTGTCTCTGAGCTTCTTGCGGAAAAGAAGGGAAGATTCAAGGATCTAGTAAAGGATCATCTAGAAACTCTTCTTTTTGCCCCACCCACAGATGCATTCTCGTTGCCAGCTACTTCGATTACTGCCTGGGTTGGCAAATATCTGAACCAAGTCTATCCTGAGTTCCAGCTTAGTGACTGGCTTACCCCCTTGGGTATCGACCGAGTCACTCTCTTCAATCAGGTTGAGGGATCTCAAAGTGTCAGCAACTTTCTCTTCACCCAAAAAAAAGGAGATTGTCCAGCCTGACTGTATGAACACGTGGTCTGTGGCTGCTCTCAAACAAATCGTTAACCCCGGTGAGTGGCCTTGGAAGGGACCTATCATTATCATCCATCGTGAAAAAGACGCAGCGGCGTATTACAACGCATCATTGGCTACTTCAAAGGCTACTTGCGAGAAGTATCCTGGTGATCTGGTGTTCTTGGGCGTTGCTGGAGTTGGTCACTTTCCTGGTATGTATGCAACTCGGTCGATTTGGATGGATTGGATTAAGGATCGGTTCGAGAGACGTAAGGTCCAAATGCAGGGCTGTGTTCAGTCCAAGGTTGACAGATTCCTACCTGACGATTATTATCAGCATGATCCAAACTCCTCCCCTTTATGGGCTGGCAAGTCCGTATGGGCTTATGAGCTTCCTCAGGGTCATTAATATGAGTATTTCTTGTTGAATAGTAAGAGGAGAGGCTAGTGGTAATGGTGGATAGTATGGGAGGCAATGGTATGTCCTGAATAATGAAAGTGGTTGTGGTTGTATTTCATAGAGATCCTTAGGATCCGGTAATTTAAATCTTATGTCATTATAAAAACTACCAACTTACGAAGGAATCAATTCCTGTCCAGCCTTTTCCTTACTATGTCCTTCATTTAGAAATGCCAAATTTCGTGAAAAGAGACCATCCATGCCATTATAAACAACTCGACAGATATGCAAACCAAAATAAACTTGCTTTCATTTGTCATCTCTTCTAATTTCCTGCTACTCTAGTTTCGAAGGATACTGGTTGTCAAGCAAGCTATGTATTTCTCTGCTGACTTTGCATTTCAACGCACACTGTAATGGCATACTATCACTTGCTCTCCTTATCCCCCAAGTCGTCAAGATCAAGATGAGGGCAGTCTTTAGGTTTTGCGTAGAACGTGCCCCCAAGTTCCTTGATTAATTTCCAGCGCTCTTCCATTGTCAAAGCATTACCGATCCTTCCTAGACCTTTCCTCTTGGTCTGAGGAAAGGTAGTGTATAAGACCCAGACACCGCCGTCGGCTGGCCATCCAGCATACAACCGTGGAGAATCTGGTAAGTCATTTTTCCACTGATTTTCAATTTCCTCATCAAGATCTTTAAACCAGGTTGCCCCTAGCTGGCGCATTCTAGCGCAGTGAGCCTCTTACTCATCAGGGTCGCCTGAACTGTTCACGGGCTTGAAACGGTCGAGGCCAAGGAACTCAAGTTCAGCTATGGAGCAGAAATGAGTGTAGTAGCCGCCTCTTTTAGGCCAGCCTGTTACCGAGCCACCCGTGAGACCACCAAATTGGCATCGGGGAAACCATGCTACCCCGAATTCACCATCAAAGCTGCATTCAGACAGACTTTCTGGTATATGGGACACAGTATCTTCTGATGCAGGAAGGAGGATGTTCTGATTATTTTGGGAGATTGTAAAACAGGCAGTAATGAGTATAGCCAGTATAAATAGAACTGAACTTGCGTGTATGAACATTTGACCAATGTCCAGTAACAGGGAGTTGGGATGGATGGGAATTCTGAGGAGCGATAAGTTTGGTGCGTAATGAGGAATTTAAACTTACGTTGGTGACAGTCAACTAACTCAAGGAATGGTAGATGTTCCGGTACCGTGCGCGCCAAAAATACTTCGTGTTGGTTGTTAAACTGTGAGTGTCGGGTCCGCAAGCATGCCATTGATGGACAGGCATTAGTAGGTTCTCTCCAGCTTCTCCGAACATTAAGCGGTTTCCCAGGACCATAGTCTCTTCATTTAAGCAATGATTGGACATTCTGATTTATGAACTCATCTGATTGCCAATCTTACCAAGCTACGCGCCGCCAATTTATGGATACCTGGTTATGATGAATCAGATCAGTCGGGGTTTCCGGCGATTTCCCAATACTGAATATTTCATCCTACCTTGTTCCCTGCTCAACTTCAGGGAATCAATGAATCAAATCCATGTAATAAGCTCTCGCGCATCAAACGTTGGTTGTTGGTTATTCAAAGCTAGCTAATAGGTCGCTTGGCCATGAGTCCACCGTCCTGGGTCTCTCACTGTGTGCACAAGTCGTTTCTATGAGCCAACAGTCGACTTCCTGATCTAACCATAGTAGATTTTTGGCACCAACAGTAAATATAGCAAAGAGTCCCTTGACAACCCATAATTTCAGTAACACAACCATCTTTTCTATATTGAGTCCGTCCATAAGTCAAGGAATAGAGGTTGGTTGGGTCAGGAATGCGAGTCCCAGGTACTCCAGGCGTTAACCTTGTTCCTGGTTGTGTTCTTATCCCTGTTACTGTTGGCCATGCCAATTTGCTGCCAAGAAAGTTTTATCTGAAACTTGTTGTCAACCAACTGCATATCAGCCAAGCTCCGTTCTCATCCATTGCTTCCATCGGGCCTCTGGCGCGTATTGTTGGGGGTTTAAAGGGGTAAGACTGTTTTCTGTATTCAGCAGACCAAGAGACTGAGCACCAGCCAAGCTATTATCTCCAACGATGAATTCCATACTCTCCCTAGTTGCCTCTGTCGCCTTTTTTCCTTCCACTTTCGCTGCATCAGTACATGCTGTAAATATTGATGATCTGAAAGGAGCAACTGATGCATTCAATGCCGCACTTAGAGACAGTCAATATAACCTCACAGAGGCGGACGGAGATATAGGTGACTTTGCCACGAGACTCTTCGGCTTCGAGGGCTGTGGTGGCTGGGGCTATCCTAAGCGGAAGGCCATTTACTCTGGTTGGCAGCAAGCCTGGTACATGATGGATGCCATTCGAGGAAAAGACCTGAACTGGAATGAAGCTGCAGCTGTAGAATTCTTCGCACCACCTTTCATCAACGAAGAAGAGCAGTCTGCCATCAAAAGCACTATCTTCCCGAGTCTATCTTCTGTTTATGTGTTGCTGACTTGGTGACAGAGATCATTGATACTGTTGTGACGATCAGAGCGGGCAGCAGTCTCAATCCGTTCCAATGGGGGCTGCATGTTCGTTGCGACGATCCTAGCGATATATGCAAATGCAAACCAAACACCCAACTGGCATACACTACCAACAAAGACCAGGAGTCGGGAAAAGCACGTATCGCCTTTTGTCCCGGTTATTTCCTCGAACCAGACCTTCTCAAAGTCATCGATGAGAACAGCAAGAAGGGGTTGCCCATGGAACATCGTGCAGATCTCAACAACTACGTTGGAAACAAAGGTACGGATGTTTATTGTTCTTCTTACTTTCTCGTGCGTTTAGTTAATCGTTCCATAGGACGTGTTTGGTTCTATGAGCTTCTCCATGTTGACTGGGCCTCTGGCGTGGACCCGCGGCACCATATTGTTGATCTTTACGCTCTGTACACCCGGAGAGACCAAAACATCGCCAAGCAAAAGATTTATAATGCAGCGAAGACGAAAGGTCTCGCTGCGTTTCACCTCGATCCAGCTTGGCGTATTAAGAGAAGCGCTGGTAACTTCGCCATGTATGCGATGGCCAAAACCGTTCAAAAGATCACTGGCAAGTATCCTCATCTTCCCTTTGCCTCAACACTAGAATGCGTGTACGACATTCCTCATATCGGGATTGATCCTTTTATGGCGGAGGGCGTAATGATTGACCGAGAAGGGGCGGCCATGATTGACCCCGAAGGTCAAGGCAAATGTCAAGCTTCTGATGATAACATGGTCCTGGGGACAAGAACCTCGTTGTCCCACTGAACGCTACTACCTGGTTCTCGGATCGGAACTATTACCCCGAGGACTACAATCACCAATTACGAGGTTGGATGGCCGATGCGAATCCTCGCCACAACCGTGTTCGCATCATGCTAATACAAACAGCGGCTGGCCCTCAATGGATAGTAGTCCAGAATACGCCTGAAAACCCGATCAAGGACTTTTGCCTTGCAGAAATCCTATCAAAGGTTCCCGCAAAGGGAGACGAAAATGACTTGGGGTTTCCTACTGAACTTCCTGCATTCGAGGCCCACGGAGCCAAGGGGTGCGTTTATTCTGGTACTTCTAACATTGTAGGTAGTTTGGCTTGTGAGGATGGTCCTTCGAATATTCGATGCTGGGAGGACCCTGAATGGAGGGAGGTGTCTTATTGTGATGGGGGCAAGTACATGTTGGGAATTAAGTGTGACTGGGCATGATTTTTGCTTATTTATGTGCGATCTTGTTTGATGGTCGTTTGAGTCAGTATTTAGTATATCTTGTTGCCCACTTATCCATTCCATTTGTCTCTGTTTATCAAGCTCAAATCCTATTGTTTGGTAGCCATTCACTAAGTTCTCTGTGCTCGAATAAGCTCACAGACCATCTCAACCATCAAACTTTTCTGAAGACTATGCAATGTCTCGTCGAAGAAACACAGCATCGACAGGAGGGTCCTCGTCATCCAAGTAGTGGCCAGGCTGCATGTGAATCAGCCTATATCCCCGCCTTTCATACCAATCCTGGTTAGTTGACTAAAACGTGTTAGCTTTGTAGATGGCAAATATTCACAACGGCCAAGACTTACGCCCAGCTCCTTTCCGTTCTTTTCTCGGTACAACTTCTTCTGCATCTCCTTCTCAGCGGTATCAAGTGCGAGTGTTTTGGCACATAGCGGCTCCTCAATTGCCATTGACTCGACGATGTCCATGGCTGCTCGCCCGATGCCTTTACTTCGAAGTGCTTTTGAGACGTAGAAGGTCTTGATCCAGTAGACGCCTTCTTTGGGAATATCAAGAACAAAGTTTCCTGTTTTCTCATTTCTGTCATCGAGTGAGATATGGCCCACGGGATAGAACTTTGTATATGTCGGTTTTCGGGGTTTGGCTCTGAGGCTTTCGGCTGTGTCAACCAATGGTGCCTTGTCCTGAGAGTTGTCAGTTATGGTAAGTATTATCAGTTTCATAAGCTTACTTCAGGATATGCATCCAAGTGCAATTGAAGTGTTTCGCGAGTTTCGGGGTCATCTGGTCGCAGCGTCTAGTCAAAGTTAAACTTCTGCTATTGTGAATCGATCCTTGAGGAAACTAACGATCCAGAAAATGGACTTCTGGCCCGAGACTTGTCTCTCTTTCCATCCTTCAACCAATTGCTTATCCCAACCGCATTGAACTCGTTGTGCATAAATGCGGTTGACATGCTCTGGGGAGTTGGGGTCCCATGGGACTAACACGAGCTGATCTTGACGAGTTGCTGACGGCATAGCTGATTTTGTATCTAAAACTTGAAGTTCTATAGCATCAAGAATGTGATAACTGGAGTTGGAAAAGAGAATCTCGTGAACATAGAGATAATTATTGAGGCTTCAATAAATTATTTGTCATACATGGTGATGAGTCATTGGAGGGCGCGGAATACGAGTTTGTCCGATACAATTGGTGCGATTTCGTCGCGAAATGACGCGCATCGGAGTTGGACGTTTCGCCCCGAACTTCCTTTCTTGTTCAAGGCAGCGAGACTCATGGGAACTTTTGAGTACTACAAGCTCAATTAAGTTCTTTCAAGTCTCACAATCAACAGCTTGCCATTGTATAAGTCATTGGCCAAGTCAGTTCAGTGGTTCCACCCACTTATAGACCCTGAGTGTCTCCAGCCTCATGTAGGTACTAATTAGCCTCTCGACAGACATTTAAACTCTCACGTAGATAGTATCTGTCCTCGGACGATCGTAGTCAAGTAAATTACTACATGATTCATTGATTAATTCAAATGAAGTCTTTTTAATTGACTATGTAATTGACCGCAAGCGCCGGTCCCCATTTCAGTAACCAGGGTTGTACAGCTGTACAGGGTAAGACGTTGAGTAACGCACGCACGTTACCTGGGCTTCAGATCGGCTTGTTGAGGCCGTGGAATAACATTCTTCGGCAGTTGGGATTGTCCAAGAGGATATCTGTATGTTGCTCCGTAGATCGTCACGTGTCAATATTCGTAGGCATGCGAAAGCGTCTAACCAGAGATCAAGGTCTGTATAAGTTCGTATTTGTATTTTGGGCAATATCCAGTTAGGGTTTCTCAACCGTTCATCAGTAAAAGGAACAAGATATTGAATAATTGCAAAACACTCCGATTCCCGTCCCCTCCTGTGCCGTCAATATATTAAAAAGTCCTTAAATCATTCTATAACCCCTCTATTGAATCCACTATGGTATACCCGACACGCGCCCCCAAACCAATTTATAAAAGAATACAAATGCAGAGAAATTGTGGTTCCTAGTGTATAAAATTCAACTGTCTGTCAAGCTCATGATCCCTTTCCATGGTTGCTTTGCAGATCGCACTCCTTCCAAGGCGGACTAGCTCAACAACAAAGTCATTGATAAGTTTCATATGTGAGACTTCGGAAGTGGTCAGTCGCCGCACTGGAAGATTGTTGATTAGATCAGCGGCTGCTTTGAGAAGCTCAAGGTCTTGCTCAGCCCGTTCATGGAGTGGATACAGCAAGATGTTGAAGAAGAGAGTGATCATGGCTGCTGTGGGATAGAAGACAATAACCCTACACAAGAGTTAGTCACTGAGCTGGATTCGGTGTGCGCGAACTGTTCTTACCAGAATGCTTCGCCAGCGACTCCACACATCGCTGCGCGCAAATACACAAGTGTCGACCGACTAGCTTCCAGCGCAAGAGCATTGCTCGATTCGACTCCAGGGACCCATTCGGGCTGGTCGTTAGGGTTTCCAGGATCAGGCTCCATGCACCTGCCACTTGCTCGATGGATTGCAATCATAAGATGATGATAGTCCAAATGCAGAGTTATTTGTCTCATAGTGCGTGGAAGATGCATCCCTTGAAGAGCGACTTGAGACTCATTTGTGATTGAGAGCGCAGGACGGAATGAAGGGGGTACGGATTGCCTCCATGCTTCGAGCTCTTCGTCAAGTTCTCGGATGTCACAAAGAAGCTGAGCATGAGACTTCTTAGCAGCCTGAGCCGAGTATAGCAGACGACTAGTTTTGTCTTTGAGTTGGCTCAGGCGAGGGTCGCCCGGAAGGTGAGGCATGAGACTCTCTTCTTCGAAGGAGACTTGGGGGAGGCTTTCATTGAGTTTGGGAAGGTATTCATAGCAGTCGAAATAGGTCTCTGGAAGGGTGAGATCGCAATAGTCGTCGGACATGAGTGGCGGTTGACCTGTCCGTAGAGCAATATCTTTATCGAAGATATAGCATAGCCAGAATAGCATGCGGATTTGGCGCCGTTCTCTCTCTGAACGTGTAACTTGCGAGCTTCGTAACTTACACGATATGTAGGTATGCCCTCCAAGAGTGAATACCATGCGGCACGCAATGGCATGGAACATGGCACCGGATCGAAGCCGTCCAGAGAATATCTCATGCATGTTCTAGTCGTTTGTCAGCTTGATTGGAGATGAATCCTCAGATCAAGTCCTTACTAGCATGAAGACTATTTGAAGGTTGTTGATACTAGCTATTTCCAGGACATCTGTTAGTAGATAACGTGCCTTTGTGGCACATAAGTCTGTGTCGATACTTAGTGCATCTGCAAATGTGTCTTGGAAGAGTACTATCGTTGAGAGGAAAGCCAAAACGCCAACCTTGGCACTAAGATGCTCCAAAGAAGGAACATCGCCTGTGTAAGGCTGATACGCTAGTTCAATGGTATCCTTGAACAGAACCCGTTCCACGACGGGAAATACCAAACTGAAAGAGGAATGGATAAAAGTGTCGAAAGCCTTCTCAGTGATACTTCTATCAGGAAGTTCGTATAAGTCGCGTTGGTCATGGTAAACGTGAGGTGCAGGCGATTGGGAGGGGTTGGAGTGATCGGTGGCGCCAGGATTAAGAATAACTTCGTGGCCAGTCTTTGAAATTATCCATTGTCTTCCCTCTTCTGAAAGCAGAGGTAGTCCATTATGCTGACTGATGTGGCCAAAGTGACAGCCACCATAATGGAGTTGCCCATAGGAAACAGAGCTGCTGAAGCCGCCAGCAGGAGATGGGGCTTGAGATATAAACGGAGATCCCTGGGATACGCTTGCGGATCTCGAATCTGTAGCTCTCAAAAAGGAAGAAGATGGCCGGTTGAATGACAACTTTTGAGGGGTATCGTTGGTTGAGTCTCCAGTACCAGGGTCTGAACCCTTGTGGGGGTCAGTGGCTTGTGAAGTTGGAGTCAATGGTTTGGCTGCAGTGTTTTCTGAGTTCTTCTGATTAGAGAGTGTGTGAGAAAGAGCATCTTCAATGCGCTTGAGGCGCTCTGCCAGACTTTGCTCTGATGTTTGACGCGATCTAATAGACGAGTTAAAATGAACTACTCCCCCCACAGGGCTGAACACCACGATCGGAACCTACCTAGCCTTGGCTGTCTTTTTCCGCCCTCTCACTCGGTTAAATGTACAATCCAAGCCATGGTGCTCACACCAGTTGCAGGGTGTATCTGGGCTATTTGAATCGCATTGGATCTAGAAGAATGAGGGCAACTTGTTAGCCAACTGGGTAAGAATGTGATACACCTTCACAAAGACAAGCATGCCGGATGGGATGAACATCAATCTCGCCAAGAGGTGTATGGGACTGATCGATAAAGGGGAAGCGGAGGTCCCGGGAATGAACGGAGATGGGGCCTCGTATACGTACCTTTCTCTTATGACAGGCATCACAGGCCCGTTTCTGCATCATGATTACTTATTTCAGCTCTGGCATGCAAGTAAGACTAGATTGGAGGAAGAAGGGAGGCGGGTTAATTCGCCGAAATCGAGTCTGCCAACTTGGACGTTGGGCTCAGTTCCACAACTGGACCAAACGGCCGGAAGTGTGGAAGAAAATAATAACAGTGAACGACAATATGGTGTAAGTGTAAGCCTCCGGCTGAAAAGCCAAGATATGAGGCAAAACGAGGCTAATGTGTCAAAATCGCGGTCTTTTCGCTGAAAAGTTCACGACCGAAAGATTCGTAAACGCGGAACATGAGGCTCTCCGAGGTTGGTTCGGAGGATGGTGTCGAAGAAGAATGCGACATGACCGCTGAATAAGCGGAGGAAGCTTAGAGCAGAAACGAGGACGAGGTCAGCGCTAAACGACTTCAGACAAAGTGTCAAACCTTGAACCGGGATCCCACGTGAAGATCATGGCCTAAACATGGACTAGACATGGATTGATCTGCCGAAGACGTTGACTAAGCGGAAGATTCAAGAGTTCCTCTTCTTCCGGCCCATTTTTACCAACGGCAGATACTTTTCAATTTATAGACAGGCCCGTCTTCGATTACCCCTTGAAAAATGATGGCAACTGATCCTGTAGGGGACAGAGTCGGAAAAGACGGTTATAAAATGACCGACTCGGATGCGGCTCGTTATCTTTTGCGTCATTGTTTTTACTTTTTACTCAGTCGGAGCTTGTCGCAGTTTTTTACAGTCCGTCTCATATGCTAACGAATGCGAGCGAACCTGGCGGTGCAGGCCCGTTCCCTCGTAGTCGGTCTTTTCGCACTCATTCATTTGTCCGCCATTGCGACAATCAAATTTGTATTCCTAAGCTGGCATTTGTAATTGCAATCGCTATTGTCATTTCTGTTGTGACGTTTGCTGAAGATCACGTTTGACAAGCATGTGAAACCAGCGTTGAATGCGGCTTTGACTAGGTAGCCCCTCCCCTGTAAGAGAAGCCATTTCCCTTCTGTATGCACTGGGGCTAGCGGTTGAGTCACCACTATCTTCAATGCACTATGCACGCTGCAGCGCAGCCACAAACGGCCAACATCACCAAAACGGCCGAATTGACTAAGCGGTAAATTTGACCTGGCATAGAGCATTCTTATCAGGGTCCATAGATCAACAGGTTCCGTCCGATCCAAGTGGATCGAAGAACCCGCTCGTACTAAAATGCTTGTCGAGAAAGGGATCAGATCCAATTGTTTCATTGGTCAAGCTGCCTGTTCTGCGCGGCTGTCGGACGCCGAAAAAGCCCGTCAGTCTGTAAAGCCGATGCCTGTCAAAACGTGTTGTTGTTTATAAGAAGCATGCAATCACTTTCCCTGTAAAAACATGCATTAACAGACATCAATCTATTATATTATTATTCTTTAGAGTCTTGTTCGACATCAAAGACAAAATCTCGGTGCGCAGTTCGGCGGTAAAGGCTATCGTCTTTTAGCCAGGGCGAACATACAGTCCACCACCAAAACAACAACACCATCAAAATGGACTCCGACAGTAACGACAACGACTCGCAAACGGTCTATGAACCGACACCCATGAGGGAAATCTCCCATGATGATGCTGAATGGTCTATGAAGTCTGAAGTGGTGGAGTACAAAGAGAGAGACAAGGCATCTGGCTTCCCCGACAGAGAGCTTGGTGTTACATGGACCAACCTCACTGTCGATGTCATTGCTGCTGATGCCGCTATCCACGAGAACGTCTTGTCACAGTACAATATCCCCAAGCTCATCAAAGAGTCTCGCCAAAAGTCACCTCTCAAGACCATCCTCGACAACAGCCATGGCTGCGTCAAGCCCGGTGAGATGCTCCTTGTTCTCGGCCGTCCTGGCTCAGGCTGCACAACACTTCTCAACATGATCGCCAACAAACGACGGGGATACGCCAACATCAAGGGTGATGTCTACTATGGATCCATGACTGCCGAGGAGGCCAAGACCTATCGAGGCCAGATCGTCATGAACAACGAGGAGGAGGTCTTCTACCCAGCTTTGACTGTTGGTCAGACCATGGACTTTGCATCTCGGCTCAAAGTGCCTTTCCAACTCCCCAATGGTGTCAGCTCGCACGAGGAGCTGAGAGTCCAGTCAAGGGACTTCCTGCTCAAGTCTATGGGTATCGAGCATACTATCGACACAAAGGTTGGTGATGCATTCATTCGTGGAGTCTCTGGAGGAGAGCGAAAGCGAGTCTCCATCATCGAGACCCTGGCAACTCAAGGTTCAGTCTTTTGCTGGGACAACTCAACCCGTGGCCTCGATGCCAGCACGTAAGTAGTGATACTGAAACCCTTTAGGTGCTTCACTAACCCGATCTAGTGCTCTCGAGTACACCAAAGCCATCCGCGCCATGACCGATGTGATGGGTCTCGCTTCCATCGTGACCCTCTACCAAGCAGGCAACGGTATCTATGATCTCTTCGACAAGGTCCTCGTGCTTGACGAAGGCAAGGAAGTCTACTACGGTCCCCTCAAGGAAGCCAAACCCTTCATGGAGAGCATGGGCTTCATCTGCCAGCACGGCGCCAACGTTGCAGACTACCTCACCGGTGTCACTGTCCCAACCGAGCGACAGATCCACCCCGACCACCAGAACCGCTTCCCACGAACCGCAGACGCTCTCCGAGCAGAGTACGAGAAGTCGCCCATCTACGAGCGCATGAAGTCTGAGTACGACTATCCTACTTCTACTATTGCAGACGAAAGAACCAAGCAGTTCAAGCTGGGTGTTCGTCAGCAAAAGGACAAGAAGCTTCCCGATAGCAGCTCCATGACGGTTGGATTCATCTCACAGGCCAAAGCTTGTGTGAAGCGTCAGTACCAGATTGTCCTCGGAGACAAGCCTACCTTCTTGATCAAGCAGCTTTCCATGATTGTACAGGCTTTGATCGCTGGCTCTCTGTTCTACAATGCCTCTGATGACTCAAGCGGCCTTTTCATCAAATCAGGCGCTGTGTTCATCGCTCTTCTCTGCAACTCCCTGGTCTCAATGTCCGAGGTCACTGACTCTTTTACTGGACGCCCTGTTCTTCTCAAGCACAAGTCCTTTGCCATGTACCATCCTGCTGCCTTCTGTATTGCTCAGATTGCTGCTGATATACCTGTAATTCTGTTGCAGGTCAGCACCTTTTCAGTTGTTGAGTATTTCATGGTTGGCCTTACCGCCACAGCCGGACACTTCTTCACCTTCTGGGTTCTTCTCGTCTCAATCACAATCGTAAGTGTATTAGTCCTACTTACTAATTCTCCTGTACTAACACACATCATTAGTGTATCACGGCCCTTTTCAGAGCTGTCGGCGCGGCTTTCAGCACCTTCGATGCTGCGTCCAAGGTTTCAGGTTTTCTCATCAGCGCCACAATCATGTACTCTGGCTATCTCATTAGCAAGCCTCTGATGCACGATTGGTTTGTCTGGCTCTTCTGGATCAACCCCTTGGCATACGGCTTCGACGCTCTTCTGTCAAATGAGTTTCATGACAAGATCATTCCTTGTGTTGGGCACAGTCTCGTCCCCAGTGGTCCTGGCTTCACCAATGGCGATCACCAGGCTTGTTCTGGAGTAGGTGGAGCCAAGGCTGGAGTGAACTTTGTTACTGGTGACGACTACCTGGCATCTCTCTCGTACAGCCATGACCATCTTTGGAGAAACTTCGGTATCATTTGGGCCTGGTGGGTTCTTTTCGTTGCCATCACCATCTACTTCACTACCAAGTGGCACGCCTCCTCCGAGGACGGACCCAGTCTGGTCATTCCTCGCGAGAATGCTCACATCTCCGCTGCTCTTCGCCAGTCTGATGAGGAGGGACAGACAAAAGGTGAAAAGAAGATCATGGGCAGCAGTGATGGTGGTGTTGTATCTGGCGATGACTCTGACACCAGTGGTGAAGGGATGGGTCTGGTCCGCAACACCTCTGTGTTTACCTGGAAGAACCTCAGCTATACTGTCAAGACTCCTCAAGGTGATCGCACTCTTCTCGATAATGTTCAAGGCTGGGTCAAGCCAGGCATGTTGGGCGCTCTTATGGGCTCTTCGGGTGCTGGAAAGACTACATTGCTCGATGTTTTGGCTCAACGCAAGACTGAGGGTACCATTCGGGGCTCTATCATGGTTGATGGTCGGCCCCTTCCAGTTTCTTTCCAGCGGTCTGCGGGCTACTGTGAACAGCTTGACGTCCACGAACCCTACGCTACCGTCCGCGAGGCTCTAGAGTTCTCTGCCCTTCTCCGACAAAGCCGTGACACACCTCGCGAGGAGAAGCTCAAGTATGTTGACACTATCATTGACCTTCTGGAACTCCATGATCTTGCGGATACTCTGATCGGCCAAGTCGGCGCCGGTCTGAGTGTCGAACAGCGCAAGCGTGTTACTATTGGTGTCGAACTGGTCTCGAAGCCTAGCATCCTGATCTTCCTTGACGAGCCTACTTCTGGTCTTGACGGACAATCTGCATACAACACCGTGCGTTTCTTGCGGAAGCTAGCTGCCCACGGGCAAGCCATCCTTGTCACCATTCACCAGCCCTCTGCCCAGCTCTTCTCTCAGTTTGACACCCTTCTTCTTCTCGCTAAGGGCGGTAAGACAGTGTACTTTGGCGACATTGGCGAGCATGGCAAGACGGTTACTGGCTACTTCGGTCGCTACGGAGCTCCTTGTCCAGAACATGTCAACCCCGCCGAGCACATGATTGACGTCGTCTCTGGACATCTCTCGCAAGGCAAGGATTGGAACCAGGTCTGGCTGTCTTCCCCTGAGCACGATGCTGTTGAGAAAGAGCTTGATAGCATCATCAGCGAGGCTGCTTCCAAGCCCCCGGCCACTACCGACGATGGTCACGAATTTGCTACCTCTCTGTGGGAGCAGACCAAGCTCGTCACCCATCGCATGAACATCGCCTTGTATCGCAACACAGACTACATCAACAACAAGTTCGCTCTCCACTTGTCTTCTGCCCTCTTCAACGGCTTCAGCTTTTGGCAGGTTGGATCGTCTGTGGCTGAACTTCAATTGAAGTTGTTTACAGTCTTCAACTTCATTTTTGTCGCTCCCGGTGTCATGGCTCAGCTCCAGCCGTTGTTCATCCATCGTCGAGACATCTTCGAGACCCGTGAGAAGAAGTCAAAGATGTACTCTTGGATCGCTTTCGTGACTGGGCTGATTGTCTCGGAAGTCCCTTACCTGATCATTTGTGCTGTCATCTACTACGTCGCCTGGTATTACACCGTCGGTTTCCCAAGCGATTCTACCCGTGCTGGCGGCACCTTCTTTGTCATGCTTATGTATGAGTTCATCTACACTGGCATTGGTCAGTTCATCGCTGCCTACGCGCCAAACGAGGTGTTTGCATCACTGGTCAATCCACTTATCCTCACTGTCCTGGTGTCTTTCTGCGGTGTTCTGGTACCCTACTCCAGTATCCAGAACTTTTGGAAATACTGGCTCTACTACATCAACCCTTTCAACTACCTGATGGGTAGTATGCTGACGTTTGACATGTGGGGGGCCGATGTCAAGTGCAAGGAAAGCGAGTTTGCTCGGTTCAGCCCTCCCAACGGTACTACATGTGGTGAATACCTCAAGGAGTGGCTTACACACGTGCCTAGCAATCTGATCAACCCTGATGCGACCGAAGAGTGTAAGGTGTGTACTTACAGCAAGGCTGATGACTACCTCAAGACTCTCAACCTCAAGTCGTACTCATACGCCTGGAGGGACGCGGGCATCACAGCTGCGTTTGTCTTCAGCTCGTATGCTCTTGTTTACATCCTCATGAAGCTTCGAACCAAGACATCTAAGAAGGCGGAGTAGGAGTAATATCGCAACCTGATCCATTTAGGTCTTAAAATTAGTTCTTTTTTCATTCGGATATCGTCATAGACTGTATAGCAACCTTAGACTGCGCAATTAGACTATCAACTTAGTACACATCATAATAATAGATCGTTCTTACCATGAATTTAAGGAGAATTCAATGATGTCCAGTTTCCCGAGAGATCTCGGTCGCGTCTCTGCACTACGATGGTCCTCACAGCCTCTTTTCCTTTCGTTGAAACCATGTTTTGACCTTCTGATACATCCCATGATTAAGCTGGATGTGTGGGTGCAATCTTGAGTTCAAATAGGGATTCTTTGGATGGGCGCGGATTTCATGTGAGCCGTTAAATCTTGATGTTGGTGGTGTTGAGATTGGTTTGACTAAACGGGGGCCACTAATTGGTCAAGGCGAGCTGGCTACCCTGAAGCCAGGACGCGCATTGTTGGGCAAAACAGAACGCGACATTTGGACGCGTATTTATTCTATCGGTTGTTTTTATATATCATATATAGTAAAAATATAGGATGGTGATGTATTCTTTATGTGATTGCCAACAGATCAGTCTCTTTGTATTCTCAACAACAAATATGTGCTTTCATCTTCTTATTGTTTGGCGACTCCATTCGCCATCGTATTTGAAGTGCTTGATTCTCATGTCAAGAAAGAGACCCACCACTAACTACGCTGACTAAAGGGCATGCAGCGGGCATCGGGTCAAGTCTCGGGCTAGTTCCTTCGGAGCTTCGGGCATCTCATATTCAGGCTGAGGTCCAAGACTAGAGACAACTGCAAATCAATTATGACCAGCATTTAAAGGAACCAACACTAAACAATTCAATCTAACTTACACACTTACCCGTAATCACTCCTCAGTACCACAAATCATGACAATTTCCAACGGTATCAACGGTCACACTAATGGCCACACAAATGGCAATGAGACCCCTTCAAAGAATGGTACCTTATTTGCCAAGCCTCACAAAACGTCCATATCATCCATCGTTTCAGAGCTTTTTGAGGACAATATCACAGCAAAGATCCTCCACGCTGCAGAATCAGGCCTTGTAAACAATGTAAGCGCTCCTCAGGTTGATGTGAATACCTCACTGACACTGATAGAACCCTCCATTGGCATACCCCGAATATGTCCCCCAAACTGGGTCAGATGCTGGAAAATACATCCTTCGCGAGAAGCTCTTCTGGACATGTGGCTTCTTCCCAGGTTCCATATACTCGCTGATCGAGCGTCTCATCAAGTACCCGCAAGTTTCAGCTGGAGATGCCAACAAACAACAACTGCTCCAGCAACTCATTGATGTCGGACGAGCTTGGTCGGACCCGCTTCATGAGTATGCCCAGAGAACAGATACCCACGACATGTCATTCATGATTCAGCCATCTATGAGAGTTCGTTGGGAGACTCTGCATGAGTCGGCAGCCCTCGAGTCTATCATCACTGCCGCGCGCTCACTCTACTCAAGATACAACGCCAACGTTGGCGCTATCCGATCATGGGATGTCCTGTCTCAAAATGGTGTCGATATTTCTAGCATGACAGAGGACTTTCTGGTGATTATCGACTCGATGTGCAATCTTGACCTGCTGTACTACGCAGCTGCACAGGATGGCCAGACTGAAATGGCTGAAGCAGCAACAGCTCACGCCAAGGCTTTGATCAAGGCCTTGCTACGAAAGGAGACAGACGACTCTGTTGGAAGGACCATGTACAGCACGTTTCATGTTGTCAACTTCGATCCCAAAGACGGATCCGTCAAAGAGAAGAGAACTGGTCAAGGCTACGCGGCCAACTCTACTTGGGCTCGCGGACAAGCTTGGGGTATCCTAGGATACTCGCAGACGTACAACTGGACCAAAGACCCTGAGTTTCTGGACGCAGCTATTGGTCTAGCTGAATATTTCATCTTTAGACTACTCAAGTCTCCAGACTGTGTCGAAGTCCCTGTCTCCGGAGAGAACCGCACGAAGGGTCGATACGTTCCTCTTTGGGACTTTGACGCCCCGATTGATACTTCGGCACCACTGAGAGACTCTTCAGCGGGCATTATTGCCGCAAACGGTATGCTTGTTCTCTCGCAAGCTCTAGCTGGAAGCGGATCACCCGACTTGAGCGAGAGATATCGATCAATGGCGATTCGAATCGTCAAAGACACGCTTGACTTTTCCCTCGCACAGGAAAAGTCGAAAGTGACGTTGAAATCAGATGGAAAATTCGAGGTTCAGGACTTGAGACCTGGGGCTCACTTCGAGGCTATTCTGAAGAACGCCACTGCGAATCACAATGCCAAAGACTACAAAAGATACTGGGACCATGGACTGGTTTATGCAGATTACTACTTGATTGAGTTTGGGAACAGGCTGTTGAAGATGGGATTGGTATAGACACATCTCCTGGAATTTCATATAAAGAACTAGTGAAGAGCTTCATGTACTTGTCATAATATAGTTTTGATATTCCTTCGTCATCCCAATGTCCAGTTGTTCATAGAGAAAGGTCCCCCTTGATCGTCAATTGTCTGAGCCGTAAACATCATGTCGTCGAAGCTGATGACTCGATCCAACTGCATGAAATCCTGATCCATAAGTACAGTTGAGATGGCTGATAGCTCATCTGGTGAATTGTGCTCCACTCCGGGATTGGTAGGAGATATCTGGGGAAGGAAGCTGAGATGACTGCCTGGAGGACCAGGATTGAGAATAGATCTCTGGGACCCGCTATCAAATGAGTTCTGCAACGCGCTGGATGCTACTCCAGCCCGAGCTTGGCTGCTGTGCTGATTGTCGCTTTGTCCTTCGCGGAGGTGACTGGGTGTCTGCGTAACAAAACCATCGGTTGAGTATCCAACGACATCTGGGGAAAAATCTGGATCCTCCGCGCATTTCTTGTGAAGCGCGCGTAATTGAGAGCTGTACTTCCCGGGTAAGGAGGAATTAGATTTTGATCGGGACAAAGGACCTGCCCATCTCTTGGAGAAGTCATCGAGGCTTTCGACTAGAACCCAGAACTCAGGGACTAGATCTGTTTTGTAAAATCTCCAGTGCACTACGAAATCATCAGTAGAGGACCGTAAGGATTAGTGGAGAAGACGTACCAAGCAATGCGCGAGCACTGACGAACACACAGAAAGCGAACTGGCTATTAACAGGGCTATTTTCTGGTGTGTACTTGAGATACTTGCGTGTAATTGTTGCGGTCTCTGCCGCAGCGATTTGACATGTCTCTGCGCTATGGGCACTAGGCATCCGTACGATACTGGTCCATTGGGGTGACGGGTACGCGATTTGCTGATGCAGTAAGATCATAGAGGTATTGTGAGTAATATGGGCCAACGTCAGGTTTGGATCCATGTTGATAATGGTTGGTCTTCGAGAAATATTGGAGTCTTTCCATTTTTGAGGGAGGAACATCTTCCAGCTGCAATAGCTGTTAGCAAGTGGTTTCAGGGCGAAAATGGAGACATACTGGACAAGGCGTAGGTCCAGCTCCTTAAATCTGGTAAGCCAATTCCCGACTTCTTGACGATCCCTGAAGTTAATTCTCTGTTGGAGAAAATAAGTAGTAACTCGACTCAAAGACTCTGTCGCCTCAATGCAGTAGGCGAACGCCCCAACAGTTGTCATGTCCACCGTGTCATTGCCCTTAGGTGCTGTCGTGTTCGTCGATGGTGTCTCAGGTGGTGCTTCCGCGACTTGATCAGGGCTTGGGTAATGTGCTGGAAGGAATACAATAGAATTCCCCATCTTTGCAGCCGAGCGATCCCAGATGCCGAAGTAGGGAGTCAGTACTGTTTCTTCTTTGTGCCATAGGCCTCCATCTGCTGGTAATCGTCTGCGAACATCGTCGGATGTCAAGCTGGTGTTCCATCTGAGCTTGTAAGTATGAACCAACTACATTCTGGCCTGTGTGATCTTACCCAGTCATCACAGAGCAAAGCCTAAGCGGTCAGCTGGTAGCTGTAATCATCAGATGGTGAGCTTACCTGTCAAGGTTGAAGATGCTCCAGAATACTCTTCTTCGCTCCTCCTCTTGAGTCCAGTTCTGCGATGGTGATAAAGAGGTTAAGGGCTTTAGTAAGGGTCCCTGTTGTCGATCGTCCGTTTCTACGCTGAGCTGGAGATACTCAACAGTCCTTGTAAGTGAGCCTATGATAGGCCAAGCTCTGGACATGTCTCCATTACCCATCTGGAAAAGCCTCTAGTTAGACGTGCTTACCAACAAAAACAGCGTACTTACATCTGTGAAGGCTATGATGCTCAGGGCTTGTAGGTTCTCGACCGACATGCCGTCCATAGCTGATAAAAGCACTATGCTTCTGGATCTCGAGGTCCATGTCTCTAGCTCTTTTTCAGATAACTTTCCATTCTCAGTATCGACAAAGCGAATGGCAGCGACTACTATTGCATGTAGTAGCACAGCGAGACAGGGCAGTTGCTCATGGCTGTAGAAGCGGCTCCTGAACCGTGTTTCGTGCAGAATGGGTATCCATGGCTGAACTAGAATGAAGTACGCGTTGATGACTTCTTCCAGGAGTTCGGGAGGGGGTAATTGGCTTGAAGTGCTTCCCAACTCATTTAGCTGGCTGGCTAGCTCTATGTTCGGGTTGCCGCAGCTGTCCACTCTTCGTCTCTTTCGCGGTTGATGTTGGACATCGTTCGGGGACGAGAGAGCTACAGATCCCGGTGTCGCGTGTTGTGCTTGGGCTATTGATGAGTGAGGAAGGGGCAGTGACAACGAGCCTGCCGAGTTGTGAACCAAGCCTCGAAGTTCCTGAATGAGACTTGAGAAGGCTCCAATAATTTGTGAAGACTCAGATGAAGGAGCTGGGTTGGGGGGTTGCGCGTTGTCGAACACTGTGTTCTCCAGAGCCTCTGATCTTGGTCAGTTATGAGTGGAATTATCACCGTTCTACGTACCAACTCGACGGTTCAAGCCTTCTATAACCCCAGTCTTAATCCCCGGTTTGTTCTTTTTCGTGTCGTATACACAAGGCGAGTCTACGCAAGTCAGTTACTGTATCTCATCCTTGGACGCCCCGACATACCCAATCTTTGACAATGATTACACATTGGCTTATCTCTGGAACAGCGGAGCTTTCGCCGCCGACATCCTTGACACGAAGGGACTTCGGGGTCTCCAGCGGCAGACGCATTGCCAGCTCCACCTAACTGCACACTCTGGTGGTCCATTTTGCTTGTGATTGTGTGATTATAGAGTTCGCCCGCTGCCCGAGGGATCGCATAGTTTATGTAATAGCGAGAGAGTTTGGAGAAGAAGAGGCGTTGGTGTGTCGATCCTTGACCAAGAACAAGCTCTGGATCAATTACCCCATGGGGATAGTGTTGTAAGCGAGCCAATGATTGGACATCACCATCAGCTGATGATAGCTTCGGATGTGAATGGGCCGACGCCCGAGGCTGGAGCTCTTCAGTTGTCGAGAGCTCGTTTCTATCGTGTCGTGAGTCAAAAGTGTTGTTGATGGTGATTAAGTTGAAGATCCCGTAAATTTGCTTCTCCTCGTTGAGCTGTTTAATCTCTCACTTTGTGTACCTGGAATTTCTCGTTCTCTAACCTCGCCCGAGTTACACTAAAATGCCGCCGCTACCAGGGTTCTCCGACAACCCCTTCCAAAGCCGAGATGACTTTATTGAAGCCATAATTGCGTTGATCAATCCTCTTAAACAATATTTCTCACCTGGAAAATCTCGTGTTCGTATTCCAATTGCGACAGGTGCACATTTCGATGAGTCGGCGGCACAATTAGAAGGCTTTGCAAGGCCGCTATGGGCGATAGCGCCATTGCTTTTCGGATATGACTCCATCACCAACAAAGACTTAGCAACTCGTGTAGATGAGCTAGTTCAGCCATGGGTCGACGGCTTCATCGCTGGAACCGAACCCAATCATCCAGAGTATTGGGGGGCCATGAACGATATGGACCAAAGAATGGTGGAGGCAGAGATGCTGGCGTTTGCTCTCATTGCAGCACCGAAACGTTTCTATGAGCCATTGAACGAGGACCAAAAAAAGAACTTGAAGAACTGGTTGAACTCAATTCGCGGCAAGAAAATGCCCCCGACAAATTGGCGCTGGTTTCGTGTCTTCTGCAACCTTGCTTTAGTGAAGACTTGCGGCCTCCCTTTCTCGGAAGTCAAGGAAGAGATGGATTCAGATCTTGAGCTACTGGATAGCTTCTTTATCGGAGATGGATGGTCAGCAGATGGCCCCTGGCAGACAGCCGAGCAAGCGATACAGGAACAGGAGCAGGCTGAGAAGACCGGACGACGAGATGCCGTGGGAACAGGACGACAAGCAGACTACTATTCTGGTAGTTTCGCCATTCAGTTCTCGCAGGTCCTTTACTCAAAGTTCGCCGCTGATCTAGACGAATTGCGTTGTGAGATGTATCAACAACGAGCCAGGGACTTTGGATCCCATTTCTGGAGATACTTCGACTCTCAGGGTACCTAATGCCACAGGCATAAACAAGTTTCACGTTAAGCTAACAACAAATAGGATCTTCGATTCCCTTCGGTAGGTCCCTCACGTACCGGTTTGCCTGCGGAGGCTTCTTCGGCGCGCTGGCGTTTGCCAAGGTGCCTAATATGCCTAAGCCGCTTGATTCACCAGGAGCAATCAAGGGGTTCCTAGTCCGACATCTGAGGTGGTGGGCACAACATTCTGGTGACATCTTCTCGGCCGATGGCACTCTTACGATAGGGTGGCTGTATCCGTAAGTCGACCGTAATACTAAGTAAAGGTGTCACTAACACCGGCAGAAATATGTACATGGCCGAAGACTACAACTCTCCCCAGTCCGTATACTGGTGCCTCAAAACACTTATAGCTGTTGGTCTGAGTGCCGACGATGAATTCTGGAAACCCGAACCACTTCCGTATCCGCCCTTCGAACCCCCTACACAAGTCGTCTCAGCTCCTCAGCAAATCCTGTGCAACCACCCGCGAGGCAATCACCACTTCATGCTAACTCCCGGGCAATTCGTTGCCTGGCCGATGAAAGCAAATCAAGCTAAGTACTGCAAGTTTGCCTATTCTTCAGCTTTCGGCTTCTCTGTTCCAACAGGCCCCCTGATCCAACAGATTGCACCAGACAACCAACTGGCGCTGAGCCGAGATGGCGGCGAGACTTGGGCGGTCAAGTGGAAGTGCGATGAAGTCAAGTTTGGCACCCTGATGACAAAGACGGATAACCACAGTGTGGTCAATGTTTCCATTGCGAGCGTGAGATGGTATCCTTGGGGCGATCGGGCCGTGGCTGTCGATACGATCTTGATACCGCCGACTGACCAATGGCCGGATTGGCATGTTCGAATGCACCGCATACGATGTCAGAAGTCCATCGAGTCGCTACATATGGTTGAAGGAGGTTTCGCTATAAACGGCCGTAAGCATGCTGATGGGATGAACTTGCCAACGCTTCCAGTACCCGACGGAGTTGTCCCTGGCAGTTTCGAGGGGAACTTCTCTGATGAACGATCCACAATCGTCTCGTCTAAAGCTGGCTCCAGTGGAATTCTGACCGAAGCTCTTTTCGACAGAAAAAGGATTGACATGGAGAGCTTCGCGCTGAAGCCGGACTCCAACACGAACATCGTTTGCCAGCGAACATTGATTCCTGTTGCATCCGTAGGCATCACAAGAAAACTAGAGCAGAGTCAGGAAGTCTGGTTGAAGAGTTCGGTCTTTGCTGTTTTGTCCACTTTTGGTGACGGACGACAGGGTGACGTGGTGAACCTCAAGGAGAGATGGTCTCGAATTCCGACCATTGAGGTAGAGAGCTTCGAACAGATCTTGCACAACATGTAATATTAGATAACAAGTGATATGACAGTATTAAGCCATAAAGAAGAAAATGTTAATGCCAATGTTGTTCTTCACATTGGAATAATGACAGCAAGCATGCAGGATAGTATCACATTGTTTCTTAACTCCCTTATTCGCTATCTTTCCGCCATCATCGGATACATCATCTTATGAAAGCATCATCCACAGGCAGTAATAACTACTTGCAAACTATCAATCCTCAGGAGTCGAGCTCGTGATCCACGGATTTGCCCAAGTCGGGCAAGTGGTGCTTGACGAGCCAGCAATTCTTGATGTCGATGTTTTCGTGGCCAGGGATGCTCATGTACATCTTGAAGCCATTCTTATGGAACTCCATGACCTTCTTGCGAGCGGCGTGAATAGCAAGCTTCTACTTGTATGCCATGATTCGCTGGTTCTGCTTTTGGTCGAAATTCTCGATGGTAGCATTGAAAGCCTCTTTGTAGTTGTTGTACTTGTCGTAGAGTTGAACCTCCTCCCGCTTCAAAGAATTTCCATTACAATCCACCAAAGAGACATGCCACTCCAGGGTTTCCTGGTTGACCTTGAAAGCCAAGTAGGCTTGGTCCCAAATGCAGCGTCCGGAAGTATCAAGGGATCCATCCTTGTTGACGATGGGGTCGAGGTCACGGATTAGCAGGCCGACATCTTTAGCATAGTCGTCAAAAACTTGCTCAGGAAGGACAGGTTCGGGTCCGATTTCCTTTCCAGTCTCCCAGTTGAAGAAAATAGCGGTCAAGAAGTAGTGAAGATCCCCGTACTGGGTGAGGTGACCCCTCACCTTCGTATGGGGGTGACTGAGCTCGAAAGACAGAAGGTACTTGTACAAGCAGTGAACTTCAGACCAACCGAGAGCAGTTGGTTGAGAAAGGGCCGTGAACTCATCGCGGGCGTCGGCCTATGCACCAGAGACACGGACGTGGTGGATTAGCATTGTATTCTTGGCAGGGGGGAGCTCCTTCGGATAGGTGCTTTGAGCAACCTTGAGGACTATGCCTGGTCAGCTTTGTCGCAGATACATACACTGTCGACTGTTGACTTACCCTCTTGCTGGTTCTGGCATTTGGCGACGGGATGACGGGCCACTTTCTTTTCCTCAAGGTTAATGGAGGGAGTATGAGCACTGCTGCTCGCGCTGCGGCTGGAAGTCAAGTCCTTCATGATGTTATCGTTATTCATAGTGATGGTGAAAGAAAGCAGATGAGGAGGGCCAGAAACGCAGTTGAAATAGGTGGGACGACAAACCCCGTGACTTTCTTATTCACGGTGGGCTCCATTACAAGGCTATTTCTCGCCCACAGGGCAACTTCCAAGGGAGCAACATTTCTGGAGGTTGTTGATTCAGAGGCCCACACCAACCACATCTGGAGAGTTGATGGCGTCCCAGGCCTCTTACTGGTAACATCAGGCTTGTCGGCACTCATTACTGAGGAACTCGGTGAATCTCAGGAGTACCTGGTTGCTGGTCATAGGTAAGCCTTGGGCTCCCAGCTAAGTACTAAAGCAAGTAAAATGCCCCTAATCCTGGCTAATACTATTTACGGTGCGACTGAATTACTTGGAGCATTACGCTTTGGATGTTTTAAATATGCTATGAGCTTTTCTATAAAACCTTATTAGGCCTCATCATCAGAATACGCGTAGAATATCCTGTTTCTTCTCTCCAGTGCTCGGTCTGCAGCGTTGCCTTTGTCACTGTGAGTGAGATAATCCACTTTATTCCAAACGTCCCTCAGTCTTTGATCATAGGCATCTTCACGAAGTTCTGAGCGATCCCATATATCCCTGTATATCCCAGTTTCCTCGGGAGACTCTTCCGAGTCAATGCGGTAATCGTTTTTCTCATCAGGCAGAATTGGTAGAGGGTGGCCTGGCTCTTCGGCAGTAAGAAACTTGAGTAGCTGTAGCTTCTGCTCAGAGGTCAAGCGACAGATTCTATAAGTTACGTCTTCTCTGTCAGAGTGAATGTATACAGCATCCTGGTCCACGCTAGAGCCTGGTGCTGGCCGGCGCTGGTCGAATAAAACGACACCACCGAGGATTCAGCCCAATACCCAACCATGTCTGCTACCCCGTTAGGATACCTATCGTGACTTAAATACCAAGGGTGGAAGAAAATCGTAGGTTCAGGCACATCTGGGCAATGTGCCCACCAGATCTTGTCAAACTTTGGTGGTGCCCATTCAATGACGCCATCGTTTTTGTGCAGACTCCCTTCAAGACTGAAGAGGATTACGGCAATTTGTTGGACTGCTATCGCAATTATCTCGATGAGACGTGTATTGAAGGATCGTGACCCTCGAGAAGCAGCTTGGTATGCGAACAGAAGCTGGTCACAAGGTAATTAGTTATGACGATAGACGCGAGACGATATGAGAATCAACACTCACCCTAGAGTCGAATTTCAGTACAAGAGGGTCAAATCTACTGCGGAACTCGCGTGCATTGTCTAAAATCCCGTCATAAAGCATGTCGTGGCAATGATTGATAGGATGATCATGGTGAGGCATTCCGCCTCTTGGTTCAAATGCAACCTCGCCTAGAGGCAATCCATCAATTATTTGAGCATATTTGATCTCTGCAATGTCTGTACCAAGAACCGGGATAATCGCACTTGTCACGGTATCTCGATGGGCCTGATCCAAGGTATGTATGGTAAGTTGCCTGAGACCGGCGCCAGTCTGGCTGCCGTTCAAGCCCAAAACAAGTGACGATTCGTTCATCGGTTAAAACGGCATCTAAGCTGATGAATTAATATTTCTGGAGTTCGGTATTGAGAAAAAAAGGAGTTCAGTGTCGTGAAAGGAAGCCATTTGGAGGTGGAGTTGGATGGTGCCAGCCCCTTGTACTCGATTTGGATTTTGCGTGACTTAAGCGCCCGGCTTTTGGTTTACCCGTCGACTAAGCACCTTGACAGGCCTTCAAGTCCCGGGACATGTCCGTTTACCTAGCCTTCTATTGGTACCGGGACACTGGGTAAGCATGCAAGATGTTCAGCTGGAAAAGGGTCATGGGACCTTTGAATCGTATTACGGTGTTGGTTCCGGTATTTTATTCATCTTCATGCTGGTTTTGGACCTTTGGCTAAATATTCTGATCTTATGTATTGTTGGCTACTTGAAATAAGGAGACTATGCCCGATTAATTTTCATTTGACATGAAGGTCAAAGTAAGGTTTTGTTTCAGCCGCAAAGTGCTGAGTTGACCCTAGTAGACGCCGTTCGTAAAATCAACCACAATGGCTTTCTCGAGAAGACCACCGACCTTAGCTATGAAGGCCTGATGAGCTGGGTCAGTCTTGACGTAGTAGTCACGGTCTTCTGCCGACTCAAAGGTTGCAACGAATCCATGGGTTATCCCGTTCTACTATCTGTCAGCATCAGATGCACGGAAGGATGGTCTGGTAAAGTTACCTGCATTCCCTCTGGCGAGTTATCCTTTCCACCTTGCAGTGATATAATGTACGGCTTTTTGCTTGTAGGATGGATACACAGATCTTTCAGCTGGAGGAAATCATCGCACGTCTAGGCGCAGTCGGTTTGTCAGTCAATTGGCAAAAAGTCCTTTGCTTGGGTCATGTACTCTTGTTACATCTTTTTGGTCGACATTGTCTTTAAACTGAAAGAGCACAGTGTGGGTGATCGACATGGTTGCGGTGCCAGCTTTGATATGCTGAAGGAATGTTTGGTATGATGCGGAGTATTCTGAGAATTATAGATCAAGACGTCACAGATAGGACGACAGTGGAAACCTTAGACGCCATGTTTTCGAAGCTTATTGGTCAACTACATCTTTTACACTTCGCATCACGTGGGGCATTTATGTGAGACCATCTTCGGTACCATGTGTCTCCTACTTTTCTACTATGGTTGAAATACAGGTTAGTTTTGATAAAAGAAACAACCAACCCACTTGTCACATTCCCTGAACCTCATATTCTTCGCTGTCAAGCTGTAGGTGACTCCATTCTCTATACGGACAGTTACAAGGACGAGATATCCTCTCAGACCCCGCTCTCATTGAGTCTAGGCTCATCAGCCAGACATCACTAATCGAGCCAAATCCTGACGGAGACTCTCGTAATTTGAGAGTTGAGAGTCGCTACAAGTCCCAGCGGCCTCTTCTGTTACGAGCGCACCATACATCAGCTTGAGGCAGAGGACGTCTGTAAGTTTCATGCGCTCGGCAAACTTGGGTATGTCGTCCGCGGCCAGTTCCGCGAGTGCATGAAGTTCGAACTCAATCGCAAAGTCGTAAGTAGCGACAGCGCGGGTCAAGAAGTTGGTTGACTTACAAATGCAACGACACTGGCCGGTGTGAAGGTTGTAGAACCTGCCATCACGCAGGAATACGGTGACGATGTCGATGATGCATGAGCAACGGCCGGTTTCAAGATGTCGGGTCCTGGAACGACAGGCTCTGGTGAAGTGCTCCGCAAAATTTGAGTGCTTCAGGACTTGTGATGCGGGTATTTTGATCGCCTCTTTCTTGTTGTCGAAGATCTTTTAACGGCGAGAGCATGGAACCAGTCAGCAACCAATCATAACATGGTTCGGCCACCAGGTAGGAATCTTGAAATGTACTTACGGAACGATGCTCAGGTCCTCCATGCTGCGGGTATAGCCTCCCGGGCCCGGAGCGATGTGCGAATAAGCTATGGGACTTGCGTGCTCAAACCCCTGTCGAGTTGAACTAGGCTTGGTAATCGTTCAGCTTTGCCTGGCGGGTGTACTATAACTTGTATAAGGACGATTAAGGTCAGGTTTAATGTTGCTTAAAAGACCTGAAGAACTTCGATTTGGCTGTGTGACGCATTTCGTTATTATGAGAGAATCGAGCTTGAGGAGGAAGATGGAAAACAGAAAAAGTGGGTTCACTCTGAGATTCCAACAATATCAAGTCGGACTCACAGCACTTCGTGGTACGCCATTCTATGAGTGGGGCTTGTCCAGAAATGGGAAACGAATCCTACCTTTCTTCGTCTGAGAATTACTGATATCAAAGCCCCAGCTCTCGGTTAGCCTTGTCCTCAACTTTGCCCGTCTCTTCGCCGACCTCCACGAATACAACGCAAAGGAGGTGGTGCTGCCATCTTGGACGCCACTTTCCGAGCATTAGCAGGCCACATGCACCTAGATATCGGATATAGAGAACGGAAAACTGGTCTAGACCATCTACTGCAGAACCATTTGTTACTGGCGTTGTGTAGTCAACATGAGTGAGACTCTGCAAGAGTTTTTACTAATTCTGTCTAGAAAGTGTTATGTCTTTCTCATCTATCCCATCTGTTGTTTATGGACTAACAATTTAAATAGTGTTTTTGTTGTTCAAGCTATAAATCTCGCAGCCCCTGTCGAGATTCCAGTTGCCCGACCAGTTGACACTCAGACACAACCGACAACCGAATTCGCAAAGAGCTTGAATATCTGAGATGAGAACATTATTGACATATCCCACTTCGGTTCCGAGTTTGTTTTGCGCCATGGTCAAAGATAAGGGACCCAGACCATTATTACCGTCTAAAGCCAAAGGTGTCATCAACCCCAGAATCACGCAACACCCACCATATAGCAAGGCCCGACGTCGGCCAACCATTCCTACCAGAAAAGAAGATCCGGATAATCGCTACGACTGTATATCGATTAAATCGACCCATAGTTTCGTTCACTTCGGCCAAGTTGGGTAGCAGCGATAACGCGCGTGGACCCCGTCTCAATTGACGCGATCGCTAGCAACAATGACTGCATACCCACCATGCAAGACGCGACATATAAAAAAGAACTGCAGATCTCGCCAAGTATGAGGTCTAATCGCAGTAACTATCTTGTGTCTGTCTCGATCCCAAGCCACGCTGCGCCAAGCAATAACGGGTGCCTGCCAAGCAAACACCATTAGAAATGGCTGAAGTTAAACAGACGCCTGTTGTCGCGGTTGATGATCGTCGCTACGATCGAGATACCGATAACTCAGCGACCGAGTACGAAGAAAGCGAAAAGAGCGGCAAGTCCTGGAAGAGCTATGTCTGGGATACTTGGGAGTTGCCCAAGGAACAGCGATGGCTTCTTTTCAAGGTTGATGCTTTTGTCTTGACATTTGCTTCCATTGGTTACTTCCTCAAGAACATCGATCAAACAAACGTCAACAATGCTTTTCTTAGTGGAATGAAGGAGGAGCTCAACATGTATGGCAATGAACTTGTTACTAGTAAGCGGCCCATTTCACAGTTGCTCCGAGCCCAACTAATACTCGATAGGCACATCCATTTGGACTGTTGGCTATGTCGTCGGCCAAATTCCTTCGAATTTGCTTCTTACTCGAGTATCGCCGCGCTGGGTTATCCCATCTCTTGAAGTTGGTTGGGGCATTGCGACTATCTGCACTTCAGCTGTGCACTCATATAAGGCTTTGTACGCTCTGAGATTCCTCGTTGGTCTCTTCGAGTAAGTGAATGCAGTCATCTTACAGCCTTCAGAACTCGACTGACTAATATGGCTCCAGATCCGGCTTCTACCCTGGTATCCATTATATGCTCGGCTCCTGGTACACCCCTCGCGAGATCGGAAAGCGCGCCATGATCTTCTGGTTGGCCGGCAGTATTGGCAACATGTTCAGTGGCTTCTTACAGGCAGCTGCTTACACGAACTTGAATGGAGTCCATGGCCATGCAGGCTGTAAGTTCTCATTCCTTCTCCTTCGAGAACTGGTACTGATCAAACCGTAGGGCGCTGGCTCTTCATCATCGACGGCATCATCACCCTTCCCCTCGCGGTTGCGGGCTACTTCTTCTTCCCTAACCTTCCTCAAGATGGAGTCAAGACCTGGTGGACTACACAAAGGGAGCATGAGATCTCGGTTGAACGAATGAACGCCATTGGTCGAGCTGGAAAGGAGAAGTGGACAAAGGCCAAGCTCAAGTCCATTCTCCTAAGTTGGCACACATACTTCCTCCGTAAGATACCAGCTGCTATGAGCGTTGTTTCTTTTACTAACCTGTGGAATAGCTATGATCTACGTCCTCTGGAACAACGCATACCCCCAGCCTGCCATGGGCTATTGGCTCAAGAGCTTCAACGCCGATCCTCCCCCCGTACCCGGCACCTCGTATTCCGTCGCTCAGATCAACAACTTGCCTCTACCATCCACTGCAATCTTCATTGTTATGGCTCTGTTCTGGGGCTGGCTTTCCGATGGACCCCTAAAGGGTCTCCGATGGCCTTTCATCTATGCCGGCGCCATAATCGCTGTAAGTTCACTATGATCTCGGCGTATAGGACAAACAGACACCAACTAACCTCTTGGCAGATGGCTTTCAATATTGCTCTTCTCAAAATGCCCCTTTACGGAAATAATAGAGACCGAACTCTTGTTTACTGGTTTGCCAATATTGGTGTAAGTCTCATCTGACCCAACGGAGATCAGCAGACATGCTCACAAATCCTTTAGAACGGTGCCGGTCCCCTCATTCTCAGCTGGATCAACGAGATCTGTTCCGCCGATACCGAAAAACGAGCCTTGCTAGTAGCTGCGGCTAACGACTTCGCCTATGTGGTCCAGGCCGTGGCTCCCAACTTCGTTTGGAAGACCACTGATTTCCCAAGGGCTGCAAAGGGTTATACATGGTCCACCGTGCTCAACGCTTTACTGAGTAAGTCAACCGAGAACCTGGTCTATCAGCTGGCCTACGCAATACTAACTGGCTCATCAGTTGTCTGGACTGCCGTTGTTCAGCTACTTCTGGCCTGGGATAGAAAGCGGCAAGCCAAGGCTCGGGAAGTGATATCAGAAGACTCCGAGGCCAATTCTCAAGAAGAATCACACGATGATAGGGAAACTTCGGCTTACTCGACGGAAAAGAAGACGGATCTTAGCTAAGGCTTTCACTTCAGAAGATTGGAAGAAGGAGACAGCTCGTAGCCCCTTGGTGTCAACTGTAAATCATTAGGCTGTCTATTATCCCAGACTTCTTGAATCATTTCATCATCCAAAGACAGTTCTACAATCTATCCGGCGGGCTCAAATCTTCACAAATTTATTGCTCGACAATCAAAGGCTATTAGTGATTTCTCGGACGCTTGAACCGTAGACGCTGGCTTTTGATTTTGCTATTCGGAGTACAACAGGTTGGTCTAAACTCTAAACCCATCTAATAAGCAACAAGTCTATAGAGCATCCGCAGCATCATCCCAACCCGTAACTTCACAAGGACTTCTTCCTTCCAAACTTGCTTCGTTCGACTAGAACTGGGGTACCTCTTGGCACCATCCTCTTGAAAAGACTCACGAACTATCCCCTTAGCGCCTTGAGAAGCACAAATAACATCTTTTGATTTTTGTCTCACTCCGAGGACGCGACCTCTGCTTTGGCGGAGTTTCCACAGTTCACAGAGGCCCGTACCTCTCTTGGTACCGTTGGAGCTTGCGCTTCATCTCGCTCACTTCCGCTAGAGTGATGTTGTCTGATTGTTCGACTAGCGATAGCCTTTTGAAGCTGGCGATGTGGTCCGACGTGATAGCCTCCTCGCTCATAGTAACTCGTTGGGTGAAGTAGTCGGCCGAAACAGTCTGGTTACTCTGAAGCGTCCAGGTGGCTTCTTCAAGCATACCCACGAGGTCGAAGATTGAGAGTCGATCAGCCATGCTGGTGAATTCTCCAAAGGTGAGTCTAGCGAGTTCGTACATTCCGTAGTCCAAAGCGAGACCGTGGACCGACAGACACTGTTGCATCCTGTTGTAGTAGTCTGGTGATCCGTCCCAGTCCTCTGGCTTTCGGCTCTTCCATTTTCCATTGCGTAGATAGTTCATAAAGTCAGTCGTTTGTGTCTTGTTCAACCAGTTGAGCTTCACGACATCTCTGTGCTTGTTGTAGGAGAGCCTGAACCTGGGATATCTCTCCAACAGATAGACCGGAACCCAGTAGATTGAGTTGTCACCAAATATGATTTTGACAGTGCTGAAGAGATAGGGACTAATTTCTAGTCAGTAAATATGCTACCGAATGTTGCAAGCATGTAGATCATGCTACGAATACTTACGACTCGGTCAGGTTGCTGCCGTGCATGAAGGCATCCTGGCCTTCCATCGTTAGTGAATTCTTTTGATTTTATTTCTAGTCTTTGAATCTTGATTGAAAATTGAGTGGATCGTCGTCTGGCGATTTTAAATTCAGTGTAAGGTCATATCAAGTTTTGCAGATGCACCAACTCCCGAGATGTGGAATCGTTTGAAGAAAGATGAAATTCTGGGGAGAGCAATAATAAAGGGACGAAAGTGGATGTGGGTCTTCAACAACAGTACACAGTCTTTCTCAACATAGTAGATGAGTAAATCAAGGATGGGCTAGCATTTGAGGGGCTACTAGACTGAATGAGTCCAAATATAACAGGAAAGATATTGCTGATGCTCCAAGGCCTTGGTAAACAGATGTATACTTAGATTAGAGAACAATAAGATAGTACGTAACTGATTCTTAGTATAAACTGATTTCTTCCCTGACTACTGAGTAGAACATTCCATTATATTTGTTGCAACTTGCACGCTTCCTAGACCAGCCGCCAATACTCCCATCACCTCACTGATTTTTGGCCACACTTCGGTAGAGCATATTTGGCTGTTACCATATGGACCCAACATCTATTATTTTTAAATGATGAGTTGTATAATACGAATAAGTATATTAGTTGACGACTAGGCAAACCTTGCTTGGCTGCTGATGTAAGTTGTAAGATACTTGGTGGAGGGTACCAGACATGCTCGTCAGTGGAGCCAATAGGAACCTTTGCCTGTTAGCTGGAATCAATAGACTCTCTCAAGAGCTCAGGCCATAAACTAAGGGCGTCTTATTCTCCACCACTCACCTCTTTTCACTCACTATCCATCTCACCATTGGCTTCATGTCATATTAATTCTTCCTCCAACCCCAACTACCTCAGATTCAGCGATGGAACCCCAGACCGGCACTTCCGAAGTCAATCAACCCAACCGAAAGCGTGTCATCACAGCTTGTCTGACCTGCCGCCATCGAAAAGTAAAGTGTGATCACGCACAGCCAGTTTGTTCACCGTGTAAGAAAGGAAACCGTGTTTGCACTTACACCAGCCCGCAATCAACTTCACAGTCTTCTCGCCTTGGAAGTGGGAATCGAGTGTCAAGAAGCAGCCGACAGACTGGTCAAGACGATATCAAGAATCGCCTCGAACGGCTAGAGCAACCTCTTGAACGCGCCCTCAGCGGCGGCCCTGCTAGCTCACAACACCCGACTGATACAGCTTCTAACCCGGAGCATCCGCGTCAAAGCATCAAGGGCTGGCTTCGTCACTGAACCCTCAGTCAGGAACCTTATCAACCGATGGTTATGATGGCGCTTTGCTCCTTGAAGAGCAGGGGGTCAATCTCGCTGGGTATCATCTCTGCACTACTCTCTCCTGGCGGATGAGGTAAGCTCGCTTCCTCTCTGAAGCCTCTGCCTCTAACAGATGACTTCAGATCCGTGATGTTAAGATGCTCCTCAGAGGCCGGTCTGGTGATCACCGAGAGAAAGTTTCCCAACAGTTCGCTCAGAATCCCGTTTTGCATTCACAGGACCTTCGGCAAATGACCCCAGGATATAGGCGCCGCCTTCAGCAGACACATGCTTGATTCTACTTGATACATTCTACTCTAACGTTGATCCAATGACTAGAATAGTTCACAAGCCTACGCTCAAACGACAGCTAGTGCAGTATATCGACTCTACATATGGCCTAGACGCTTCAAGCTCTGATGATGGGGACATTGTGGCCGCTCACTCAGGCGAGAATATTCATACTTTTGAACCACTAGTATTGCCTGTCTACTATTCAGCTATTAATGGTCTTTCTGTTGAAGAGATGTTATTGCAGCTTTCTGCTAAAAAAGAGGCCCTCCTTTCTCAATTTCAATATAGTGTACAAGTTAGTCTAAAGAGAGAGCACTTCTTAACTACATTAAGTATTGAATTACTTGAAGCATTTATACTGCTTCTAGTGAGTGTGCATACCTCCTATATCAGCTGCATCCTAGCTAACTAGTTCTTAGACCTATCAGTCGCGAGAAAATGATATGGCAAAAACCTGGACCCTTTTAGGTCTTACTCACAAGATAGCGCTCTCACAAGGGCTGCATAGAGAACCCTCACTATTCACATCCACAGGCATAGATGTCATCTAAGTTGAAACTCGCCGCAGGCTATGGCATTAGATATGCCACCTAGACTATCGCTCTGCAGAAAGCAGGGGTCAAGAGCCGACTATATCAGACAAGGACTTCACCACCTTTCTTCCACAAAACATATCAGATGAAAACCTCGTTCAGGGGAGTTTAGATAACACATCTACAACGCCTGGGTTTACTGATATAACATTTTACTTGATCTGTCTGTATGGATACCATTGTTTTAGACGAATTCTTTGAGGCACTTATAAGCTTGAAAGAATAACGAAATCACAAGAACCCAAGAATAAAGACGGTATAAACCCAGTTGCCAAGCTTCAGTCCTTATTTGAGGAAGTCAGGGGCGTAGTGGATGAGATAATTATCCATTTCTAAACGCACTATCTACAATACTGTAGTCTATATATTCTGGAGCAGTAAATGGCAATTGGACTTACAACAGTAGTCAAATGGCAGTGCTGGTCTATATTCTGGCTGCGAACACTAAAGCAGTACTGGGAGTCAGTGATTATCCCTGAAGTTCGACAAATATATGTATGATCTGAAACAATGCTACAACAGTCCTTCCACAGTAACAAAGGCTGACATATACTTTTAGAATATTAGGGAAATCGGTTAAGCTTATCGAAAGTTTGAACACTATACCAGGTGATGAAGACGCCTAACAGTTTGGATGGCGTATTGGCGGTCATGCATGTTTCCAACCTATCATACATATTGTCTCAGAGCTTAACATGCCCAACTTCGATGCTCCCAATCGACAAGTACTGCGATCACGAGCCTTAGACTCATTGAAAAAGACCATGCTTGCGACGGGGCGGGAAGCAACACCAATGTGGAATGCGATGAATCGTATCATCTCAAACTGCCTCGCCGAATCTGCACCCAGACCCTTCCCAGTGACACCATTCCAGACTGCGCGGAATGACTTGCCCATCAACGAAACGACACAGGGGCTAGGCTCTTCTGCCACTGCTCCGAGCCCAGCACTGATGCCAGACATGCCAAATTTCGGAGAATTGACATCAGCTTTGTTGCCTGACCCCACAGCGTTGGGGAGCATTGAGATGCTGAAACCTGACATTATGTTTGACTGTGTACTTGAACCTGTATCACTCTGAAAGAAGCACTGCCGCTGACAAGATCTATCAGGGGTTTTGGAACATTGATCCTGCAGCTCCTGGCCCGCTTTGAAAACCACCGCTGTTCTGCCTGCCTGAAACAAACATTGACAACCCTGAGAATAGATTCTGTGTAATTCACTTGTGATTGTAGACTTGTTCGTGGATCTTCGAGGCTGGGGAACTTCGGCGTATACTATAAGAGAACTTCTATGCGAATCTGTCACTAAATTCCAAGTAAATCCCAGCAGTGATTTATGAGAAACTTGATATCATGCTGCGTGAGACACCGTTGGAGGTCTGATATGGCCTAATGGTATTCAGAAGGCGAAGTCGTTATGCTGAGCATTTATCAGTACTTCGTTCGAGGACACAACGCTGTAGGTTTCTGGACGTCTGTATACAGGCTTGAGCTTAATTCCGACGACAAACATATGTGTTTTGGTTCTTCCCGCTGTCTGGTAGCAAATCCAGGGATCTATAAACGCTTCACTGGTCTCAGCCCTGCACTGACTCATCTGGTACTCACCTCTGGATTCAGAAACCGTCACTAGAGCACACCTACAGATCACACAGAGCTGTTTGCTCCTAATTTCGTCAAGGCCGGCTTTTAGATAACATATTTGGATGTATGGCTGGCCTGGACACGTATTCCTGGATTCAAGGGCTGGGAAATACGTGATAGCGCGCAGGTGTCAGAGATCAAGTATGGTTGAGCTATCATCGTTCTGTTTTGTCGCTCGTTTGTTTCATCTTATCCAACGGTCTTTGCGAATTGTCTAATATTGACTTGCCTTGAAGAGTGTTTGGTGACTAGCATGTGAGGCACTAGCTGAAAGGAAACTGTTTGGGGGCAAACAAGGCTATTCTCAGCCAGATCACCACAGCAGTGACTCAAGTTAACAAGGCTACAGGCTACAGGAGAAGCTCACCACGGGCAATAAGGTTGTCCAGTGGGTAGGTAGTCACATCTCCTAGTGGAGCTACAGTCGTCCGGCCCACCACAGAGCTCAGTCTCACAATAAGAAGAGGGCCACGCAGCAAGACTGTGCGTTTGTGTTACACCAGAGGCCCATATCCTTTTATTTCTACCCACAGCCTTTCCTTCTTTTCCACTTTCTCACAACACTCCTCCATAAACTCGGCAACCTACTTCCCCTGCTACAAGAAAATCAAAGATCTAAAGCAGTCATCATGTCTGGCAAGCCCGACAAGGGCAAGCAGCCTTCTAGAGAGGAGGCTCGGGACAAGTGGGCTGTGGATCTCGCCAAGTCCGGTGGTCTCGAGACCGAGGGCCTATCCAAGGAGCAGCCCGTCGAAGCCGGCAGCTCTTCTAAGAATGCTTCCGTCCCTCCCGTGGGTCAACCTCTGTATGTATCAGTCTCGCCTCTTGTCGTGTTCTCTTACTGACAGTCAGCTTTAGTCCTGATGACGGACGCGCCAAGAATGCTTCCATGGCCACCGTGAGCCCGCTTCTGTATGTATCTGTGCCATCCCGCTTAACTGATCATTACTTAATATCAAACTTAGCCCTGCTACCCACGTCACCGTCATCATCCGCTTCCCTCACGGCGACGTCCGCTTACCCTTGTTTGTTGTTGGCCGCTACCCCATGTTCGCTGGAATGTTTGAGGGCGGAATTCTCCATTGGCCTGGTGCTTCTCAGCGTCAGGCTCGAATCATCACTCACTACCTACGGGACCCTAGGCCCAAGTACAAGATGGTTCAATGCGAGATTTTGCCCCATGAGGATAGACTGGAGCGAGAGTTCGTCGACGCTCTAGCAATCAATGCTCAAGCAACTTCTTTCAATCTTCCTGAACTTGCCCGTCTGGCTCTGGCTCACATGGAGACGTATGGGGACATGATTTCCCTTACTAGGATCACGGTCAACTTCATGGCTCAGGGTGAATGGTACCAGCGAAATCGGGCCTATGTTCAGAACTACGTGACTCGCCGTTTCACTTCCACCTACCAAATGGCTATGCATCATGACCGCAGAGGGTTCGGACTTCAAACTGGCGATGCCCTGATCGACGGCCTTCTTGGTGCAATCAACAACCTCCGATTCCCTGACTTGCGCTTTGCACCAGACCCTCATCACTACTACTAATTCCAACCTTTGAGGAGATTGGGGTCCAATGTAAAGCTACTGGAACTGTTAATGGAACATTTCCAAATGCTAATCCTGTTCAAAATCAGAAAAGTCATCTTGAGACCAGCGGACTTCGCACATGCACTTGATCCTGATCCAGGATGGAACGATCAGCTGTTTCATTCAGATCAAGACAGAGTCTAACGCTCTCCTCACAAACCATGACGTTGCCATAGCTGCCTTCAACAATGTTGAGCTTCATACCTGGCCTTATGGCATATATATCTTTATACCGCCGCCAAAGGATAGTGACCTCGAGGTCGTGAACTTCTAAGGTTGCCCGAAAGACTATATGGGGTCTAATATATGGTCTTGTTCTTGAGCCATAGCACATTAGGATAGATAGAATACCCCAATAGACACTCTGGATTATATTTATGACTCAATGGTGTGTTATTTTGATCTAAGTGGGATCCATTGTAAAACGCAACTAAAGCTGTAACTCCAAGTAACTGTCATTATGGTTATATAAATCTGAGTGCCATTTAAAAAATAGACCAATATACTTATGAAAAGCAGTAGGTTATCCCAGGTATATTTCATGGGGTATTAGGGTTAAGTGTGTCTAGAATAAGTTGATTCTCTAGCTACGTGCGCCCTGGTGTGATTCCTACAGTTTTATAAGTTAACACTCAGACGTTACGATAACTACCCCAATAACTATACGAGGTTTTCATGGGCGATTATCCTGAACTCTTTTAGGTAGAAAGCGGTTTTCATTAATAGGCTATCTACTAGAATCCTTTTCGCCTGTTTCTACTCGAAAATCATAGCTCTCGCCGTGCCATAACCTTCCGGCATCTCCAACTAGATCTTCTTGCAGAGTTGAGCGCCCCCCTTGGACACTCGAGCAGTCGCCATACAGAAGCTTCCGAGCAGCATAGACGCGCCCGCAAAGCACATCAACCCAGTAAATTTGTCCCCTTCCCGGTCTTTGATGGCCCCTTCGATGGGGATTCCAGTCAGAGCACCCAGGGCAATGGCCAGGCAAAAGCCTCCCAACTTGAACCCGATCTCTTCAACCCGGTCTTCTGCAAGTGACACGACACACGGAGGACCCAGACTGACGAAAACGCCACTGGCGAACCCAAAGAGCAGGGCGAAGACTATGATACCACCTTGAGAAGTGTGAAACTCGAGGGGAAGCCAAAAAGCCAGTACAAAAGCTCCGGAGTAGCCGGTACTTGACGCCAATCTTGTAAACATATATTGCCGTGCTAAAATCAATGGCACAACTCTCTTGGTATGTATCATGTACCCTTAGGTCCTGGTACTCCCTTTTATATATGTAGTGATGAAGCATATGAGCTACATGGTAAGGAGCATCCGGGAATTCTAGTGCTGCTTGACCCTTCCAACAGGCGAGGAATTCCTGGTGGTCCTTAAGTATGTGAGGACGATGGTGACAAGCTGTTGTGTTTTAATATAGATATGTAGTGATGGAGGTGCTCAGGGATATTATATGAGACTGGTATAAGAAGGTTTGCGAGAGAAATATGACAGGAATGGAGGCCAATCTTTTGAGTAGAAAGAAAGAAATAGATGAAGAAAAGAAGTGAGAGAAAAGATTATGAGTAACGGGGAGTCATTGTCTGGCAACCATGACGTGAGTCCTGAACAAACGGCAAGCAAACAAACAGAATGCGGACCAATCACGCATTCATGATGGCGTGGAATATTTGGAATGGAACATGAAGGGTTTTGGTCACCAAACATGCGGTAGTTGCTCGCAAGTTCTGGTTCGCTGTGTTCAGCAGATGAAAAGTTGAACACTCCTCTAGACAACGCTTCAACTACTAAGCCATTCTTCATGCGTATCGGAGACTCTTCTCTTATGTTCTTTTACGAGGTGCCCGTTGCTCTTAGGAACTTTTCTTTAGCGCGTTTGAGCCGTTTGATCATTCAATTCCAGCGCGTCACGCCTGGACTGCATCACACAGTGTCAACCAAGTGACAATCAACCAACCACTTCTAGCGTTGTTGACACTGCACTGACAACGGACTATGGCACAGACTCTCGAGTGCAACTGTAGCAGACACATTCAATCCAACATGATATTTCCAAGCACCGTAACGTATACGTCTATCTAGGTACTTATCTTAATTGACCGGCGCCCCTGTTATTTCGTGGAGTCAGTGAAACAATGGCCGTAGCTCCAAGAGAACTGTAGCAACTGTCGTTACTGACTGTCTGGGGGAAACCATGGGCGGGTTGACTCAGGCAAACCCTTTGTACCTTTCCTTAGGTCGTGATTGCCCCTGACTGATCGTTGACATCAAAGAAAAGCGTAGTCACGTGCAGCATTCCCTAACAATCACTTCATCTCCGAATTCTAGTTGCTGCCTCGGGTGGCTGGCAAACCCATTTGATTTCGCATACTTTCACAAACATCTAACCTTGGTGAATAGTCGTGTGAAGTGAGAGGTTTGCTGCCTTGCTGTTATGTAGCTGATACCATATAAATGCCAAAATATTTTGCAGTAAAGACACGGTCACTGAGGCACTCTTGCGTTCTTTCAATCAGTACAGTAGTGCCGGTCGCTTGTTGTGACTCGAGATTTTCCTCCTGCATGACTTTAGTGTTGGACAGTACCTAATGTACGCTCCAGCCATGCACTCGATAAGTACTGCTAACGAATCTTCTTCCTCCCAAGAATGGCAAATAGGGATTCCAGACAATAAGTACATAGTTCATGTTAGGCATCGTCCCTTTCGAATGCATCTCGCTTTCGCAATCGAGGAGTTACAAGCAACTTGATACTCATGATGCCTGAACTTCCTTTGTGCATTACAATCATCCTGTGAAAGTGCCACGGATCAATATGTTGTAATTGGTGCATCTCCTTAGATGGTTGTAAGATCTCCGTGGTCCTCTGTGAATATCAAATAAAAGCGAATATCAAAGCTTTCGGCGGCCATATAGTAGCTCTGGTGCATGGCCGTAACGCTGTACCCGTGGCCGCGAAAGAGATCCCAGCAGTTGGAGCCTGTGACCATACGCTACTTCACCTTCTCTCGAGTCCACATGAAAACCATGTGAGATATTCTCACCAACAAAACATTAACTTGGTCAAGGCATATAAGGTCATAGATGGACTGTATTCCGGGGGATACTCTCAGCTAATATTACATGGGTAAGGCTCCCTTCCCAAAACCCCTCGTCATCATACACTGACAAACTTCATCCCCATATGCCAGTCAGTTCTGTTGCAACCATCATTACATGTCCATCGGTTCATCATGTTCGCCGTTACATTTCCGTAGTCCATCGTTCCAAAATAATCCGTCGTTAGAGACCATCGCGGCTTACCAGCGGTAAACACCGGGTGGGTAGTTGGCCAGGTCGAGGTTGATCAGTCCATCGGCTCCGATGATCTTGAGCTTCCCGTTGCTGTCATAGGACTCATCGTCTGTCCCAGCGTCGGCCTCACCCTCAGTCTCTTCATCTTCGGAGTCTTCAGCATCGGTGTCTTCGCCTTCACTTTCGACAGCTACATCAGTTTTGACTTCGGTTGCTTCCTTGACCTCGGTTTCCTCGACGGACTCCCCCTCCTCCTCGCCCTCTCGGTTGATCTTGACCCAGGCACCCTCCCAGCGGGCGACACATGCCTTGAAGCGCTTGATATCCTCCTCACGCTCAGCATCAACGACCTCCATGAGTTTGTCATTGATGTGGTAGTTGCTGGCCAGTCCCGCTTGGACTGCAACCCACTTAAAGTTGAGCTCGGGGTACAGAGGTTCAAGGACACTGTGGGTGTAGGCTAGCATGTAGGTGGGCTCAATGTAAGGAAAGAGGCTCTTCATATATTCTGTGGCCTGGTCCTTCATATTGGTGATGTCACTGTACACGGCCTGAGAATAGACGTGGATGGCAAGATCATAAGCCTTTTCGACGTCCGGGCGGAGAGTGAACTTGTGTACCTCATGAAATGGGACTTTCCCAGTGTAGAAGAAACGGATCATGGCGTATATGGTCTCCACGGGAGCGAATGGAAGCGAAATGATGCCCCATTTAGTGACTCTCTGGAGGAATTCGGGGCACGTGAGGAGAATTGCCTCGGCGTGGACGAACTCAACAGTAGGGCCAATTTCACCCCCCTGCATCGCGCCAAAGTAGATGGAAACCTTGGCGCTATGGACATGTGTTGTCAGTCCATTTTGGCGTAAGTTGATAGAAGTGTCGACTTACCCCTCGCCAGTCAGTCGCTCTGCAGGTCCAGGTTCGTCCATGTTTGCTGTGCCCTGGAGTGGAGGCAGTGACCTAAGTTGACTTTAGCACACGCAAAGAAAAGAAACGAAGAATAAGAAGAAGTGAAAAGGGCACTCACGCTTTTGTTTGTTGGTGCAGTAACGTGGAGAAGTTGACTTCGAGCCGAAGTCGAAGAATGTTTTGAGGGTGAGAAGAGGAGAGAGGGGAAGAAGCTCGAGCGCGAGAGAAATGTTTTGATATACTGCGGATAGTGCGATTTGAAGTGTGACGAAAAAGGCATCGGTGCCCTGATGACCTTTTTTACAAGGCACAACACACTAACGAAACGTCATTGGCCTCCTAAACCAGACGCTCATACGCCATTCTTCTGCAATTCAGGTATCTGGTCCTCTAAAAGCATCCTGCATGAGCACTGAATGCTTGTCTATAGGACCCATGTCCTCACATGAATATGTATGTGTGCTCTCTGCTATAATCCCCCTCCATACGCTCCAACATATCTTACCACCCCGTCCCCGAGTCTTCATCCACAGCTCGTCGTCCCTTCGCAATGTTCGTCTCGGCCCTCCATTATCATCCCTTTACATCTGTGTCACTAGGGAACAAAACATGCACATCCATGGCTCGACTGTGCATCGTTGCCTTCGAGTGACGCTGACAACGCTGACATCCTCCAAGCGTTACACGCACCTTGCTCTTCCAGTTATGCATATTATCACTCTCTTCACCAAGGTGATGACCATGAACACCGCGTATGTATTTATACTCCAACTCCTGACTGACTTTTCCCATCTGGCATCTTCAACTCGTACGCAGTAACTGACTATCCCAAGTCCTCGACTTGCTTTCGGTGCGTAGCGCACTTCTAGGTCTCTTATCGATTACACTGTTTCCTCAAACGCAACCGCAACATCATAGCAGTAGAACTCGTTAGTGACGGTTCGACACTCAGCCCCCTGAAGCTCTTAGCTAGTCTTTAGCCACCGGGAGACATCAGACCTTACCAAGTCGACAGCTGGGATGTCGCGGCTCGCCGCATCTCCCATTCCTTTTGTAGTGTCCTTTATGGCTCCAGAAAACCCCGAGGTGCTGCTAGTCCAGAGGCGCTTTGTCGAAAACCGCTGGTTCCACTCCAACCTAGCAAGCCTCGCAAGATGATAAATCACCCATCACTCCCTTTCTCTCACCTCTTTGGGTCTCCTAGTAGCCTCTGTCTGACAAGTCGTTTGTATATTCAGTTGTGACATTGTTGCTTACCAACAAGGGCGGTACAGAACCCTTGAGCAGCATTACCTTAACATACACCCAAGTCACTAAAACACCATCTTAATCGACACGAGAACCGCAAATGAGCTTCCTTTTCTCTACATCAGTCGTTATACCTCTAATCATTTCTAAGCAGTCTCCTTATCAGACAATAGGCCTTAAGGGAAGAAGATCGCGCCCGAGGAAACGATCTCCTTGGCGAAGCACCGAGTCACCACGGATGGCGCCTGAGTTAGACACAGACAATCCTTTGGACCTCGAAGACAACTGAATTACGACTGCAATCGCTGTAAATGGAGAATCATATCTTCTGCGAGCTTCTTTAGAACCGCAGCGGCGCTCCAGTTTTGTCTCGACACCCTCAGGGGCTGACCTAGTCCGGTACGCTTGACCGTTGGAGACCGTTGGGAGCCGTTGGAGGCTGCGTTATTCCCACAAAACTAACACTATTTAAACAGACCCGTTGTCTTAATTTGACGACAACAGCCAACAGTTTCTAAGTCAAAGTGGCTCAGGTGCTGAGCGCTCTTATTCCGAGACATGCACTCTTAGGTATCAACATCACTACTCCATCAGGGACTTTCACTATTCATTCTTTCTCTCTCAGGCACCCTTGGAGCATCAGGGTTACCCAAGTGAATACCTCTCTCATTGTCGGAAGTACTTGACGGCATCTAGTAAACAGCCGGCTCGATTTACATTCTTCTCATCACGCTGAACAGCTAGGATTCCGTCAAGTTTCTATTATTGGACCATTTCAGATACATGGCCGCTGACCTACACTGTCTAAAAAGCTAGCATTGGTACACTCCCTCCTATGATCAAGCTTGACGATTCCCCATGGCCCTTGAAGTCCCCGCCGCAACAATGTCTTCGCAGACTTACATGAGACAACCCTCCAAAGCTCATCCCATAGTCGAGACAGGAGGCTTAGTTCTTCCTCAGCTTCAGCCCCATCGTACCGAGCCGCTCCACAGATCCAAGAGAAGAATGCCCTCAGAAGACCGTTCCTTCTAAGCTTTGTTTGCGTCCTTCCAAGCCCACCACCGCGAGCCCTGCATATCTCAAGTCTGGTTCAATCTCAATAAACTGCTGTGGCATCACCGTTCTGGTTGGAATGCAGATCGGCGGTTTGTTGGGTCGTTTTGACGGAACCACTGCGACCGCTCTTACCCCTGAGTGTCGAAAGCCCTGTGAACTTGTTGCCATTGTACTACTCCCACTATCTTATTGCGAAATGGGGAGCTTGAGAGCATCTTCTTGTTGTGATCACATTCTTGCACCTAGATGATCTGGAAGATTAGAGGATGTGTCGACAAAGCTTCTCTCAAGTACCAAGATTTGTGCCAGAGCGATGGGCAGGCAGACCTTGGCTTTGGCTATGATCACACAAGTTTGCTGTCAGTATTCGAAAGGCTCCCCAACATATTCCTGGCGAAGTATCACACCAGTTGCTCTATGCATCATCTCAGTCAGCGATGAAGCACTCCACTGTCGCTATGGCAGCGCTGGGCGAACAAGCGAATACAATCTATTTTTAACCGAGAGCTGAAGACTTTCCCCAAGTCGTATACTTAGTGACTTCTAACTCCACAGGCATGCGGGCCTCCCAATACTGAGAGGTCACAGCAAGCTATGGGAAGACTTTTCCTGAATTCCCTTTACGGTGGTGGGATGTGTACTATCATCCAGGTGAGTCCTTGCTTCTCCTTAGCCAGGTCTAAGTCATGCCTACTTCTTTGGGGGAGTCATTTGCTCTTGATGCAGTTCTGTTCTTGAGAGGCATGAGGTTCCCTTCTACCAGCGATTATGTGAGACTTTGAGGCAGTCTGCTGAACTCAGTAGAAGAATGATGCTGGCCCCAAAACCAAACAGAGAAACCGACTTTGTTTCGTACGTTTTGCTTCCCCTTTGCAATAAGGCCCTACCACCATCGCCAATTCTGTTTTCCTCCTCGTATTTGTTGATGTACTGTCGGTCTTTCTAACAGCATCGACGGTTTGATCCACGTATGAGGCAGAACGCAAATATCGTAAGTGAGGCATTCCTGCACTGACGAATGTTGTGGTGCTATTTAGTACATGTTCCTATAAGAACAATGCGTGAGCGAAATCACCAGATATGGAGGACCGATACCATGTACTTTGTGGCTATACAAACGTCTTCCAGTTCGCGGTCCATATATACCTCTCCTCGTTGCCTGCAAATAGTGTGGGAGGACCTCCCAAGTCAAGATTGAGGCTCCCTTCACTTATTATCCCCCAAAAGTACCTTGTCCCAGAGTCAAGGCTTCGAATAAAGCTCTTGAGTAATGGCGTGTCGCCATCTTGAGAAAGATACACCATGCTTCGACCACACGGTTAAAATGCTTCTTAGGGGACAAGCTGATACCTGGTGGGAAAGTCCTTTGCCGCGGCTGTCGTGTCTTCTTTCTGGGACCTACGTCCCCAGGGCTGGATACAAAAACGCATGTCATATCTTGTTTATTGCAGGGCTGCGAGGGGGCTCAAAGTAAGGGAGCTTTGGGCTTTCGGATGGCTTCAAATTGAGTCCATGCGCCAACAATTCGTTGCTTTCTTTGTCTCTTACTGTTTCCAAGATCCCCGCGGCGAATTGAGAGAGTGTGGCTGAAGATATCATCACCACGCAACGAGAGAGGCATACATTTTTTTCATCTCCAGGAAGGATCTCTGGTCCAGCTGATAAAAGGTCAAGCCTTCTCTATATATGTACCTTGATACATGAGCCGGCGCAGTTACACAAACACAAAGCAAGAGATACATGAGCCTGCATACTATACCACCTTGGCCATAAGCGCGCAATCATATGCTACACATATAGTCTAATGCTGTGACTTTAACATGCACTCACTCAGCAACCTGTGTCACCAGCAAATGCCACAAGCATCAAGACCATACCACCACGTGCAAACATCAACTCAGACAGGCCGGGCTACACCAACATGCTGGTTAAGGATGCGGAAGCATATGGCCTCAAGACAAGCTACATGTCCCGTATTTTGCTTGGAGATAATTGTTACACCTCACTTTAAGTCAAGTCACATATCACAGCCTCATATTTGGCTAGGTAAATTCCATCTTTTTGCAACAAATAACATGGCCCCAACAACCATGCTCCGATAAAAACATGCTCTTATACCTTCTTCGCTTCCCACTAACCACCCAATGAATAATCCCCCTCATCACTTTTACGAGCCTCTAACCCTTCCCAAGTGACAATCATGATTCCAGGACAAGGAAACGAATCGTAAATAATCACATTACTGCCACACTTGTACGGTATGTCTAAAACCGAGACAAAGCTTTCGATACATCATGATCCTTTCAACGCCCGCTTTGCTTCTGTTGTTCATCTCTAAGCGACCGACGCAATGACTAGCGCAGCCACATTCTCCTCTTCGCTTCGCACCGTGATCTTTGTCGTGACACCAGTTTTTGATGAATAAGCCATCCGTACGTTGGCAACCACCCGACCTCCACCAACTGTCTTGCCGAGAAGCTTGAGTGTGTGGGTGGTCTGGTTGACGGGCACATCGGTACCCTCGAGAGGCTGAAGCGACAAAGCCTTTGTAAGTTGCTCTGTAGCGTCTGTGAAATTGTTAGTGCCATGTCTTCTATGAACTCAGCAATCGACTTACCCGCAATGCTCTCCATTCCGCTCAATTGGAGGGTTTCTGTGACCTCCTCTCCAGAAGCACCAACCTGCTCCCAGATGTGGCTGAAGTTGCCAGCGAATGTAGGGATCACATAGTCACTGCCAGCAAGGTCGAACTCGGCCACCTCGTACTCATCATCGTAGCCGGAATCCTCGGGCTCACCTGTTGAGGGGTCGATCTCCTTGCTGGTGAACTTGAGGACGTTGGAGAAGGTGGAGATGGGCAAAGAAGCCTCGCCACCAACCTTCTTAAAAGCAACATAGACCTTGCCGGGTTCATCAGTTGCAAGCTTCTCAGCCTGGATGATGAAGACCTCCTCGAGCTCCTCCTCGTCTGCGGGAGTAGCGACAACAGAGACGTTCTCAAGGACAGTGTCGGGCAAGGTGTTCTTAACCTCATATTGGAGGACAATGTGCTCCTTGAAGATGTGCTTGACCAAGCTGACAACGTACTCAGTCTCTGCCTCAGTAAGCTCGATAACAGGCGAAGACTTGAGAACACTGCCAAACTCCTTCATCTCGGGGATCTCGAGCAGCTCCTGGGCATACCGTTGAGCCTGAGCAGAAGCAGAAGCAATAGCCTCGGCTCCGGTAGGCTTGGTGGGGCCAACCTTGGGAGCCTTGAGTGTAGGGGCTGTGGCAATCAGCTTCTTGGATCGGTCCTCAGCGTCAGCCTGCTCCCGAGTAACCACAGGAATCTTAGCAATATCGAAGGGACTATCGAAAGCGGACTTGTCGTCTGATGTGACGTACAGAACAAGCTGCTGCTCGAAGTAGGGGAGGGAGAACATGTTCTCTGTTTGCGCATTAGCAGTAATCCACAGTCAGTCGTTAATTCATGCTTACCGTTCTTGACGAATCGAGCCGCCATCTCATCATCCTCCTCATTCATGAGCTTCAAGTTGAGGGCAGCACGATCACGGACCTCGTCATCGACATCATCCAAGCATCGGGTGAGGAGGACACGGACACTGCTCTTAACCTCAGGGTCCTTCTGGCCAACACCGAACTTGGCGAGGGCAGTGACAGCAGCAGCTCGCACGATGGCGTTCTCAAGAACCACTCGGTTGTAAATATATCGGATATACTTGGTAGGCTGAGCGGTCTTGGGACCCTCAAGACCAATAAGGTGAAGAATTCGGACAGCCAGCTTAGTGAACTCGCAATCCTCAATAAATTCGCAGAGGTGGGCAAGCGCATCCTCCTTGGAATCGGGGACGAACTTGATCAAGTCAAACATGCTCTCCACAACAGCCCTCTTGAACTCGTATCCACCCTCATCGCGCAGAATACCGCTGAGGAAGGTGAGCATACCAGCCTGCTTGCTGGGGAACTTGAGGCACAAGGTACGGATAGCCTCCACGATTGTAATCTTGAACTCGTCGGTAATCTCGGACATGAAGGTGGAAATCTGCTTCATTAACCTGTCGACACTGGCTTCGTTACCGGTCTTAAGGAGCGTGGTGATGGCGAAAGTGGCAATGGATCGGTTGCTGTTGGAGATGAGAAGCTCGATATCGGGGTTGCAGGCGTTGACGGCGGTAGGCTTGAAGCTGGCGAAGTTGTGAAGGATTCGGAGAGCGGCGAACTTGGTAACAGCGCGGGGAGAGGTGAGGAACAGTTGGAGAACATGGACAGCTTGCGCTACCTCAGCATCGGTAACATCTCGCATGTCGCAGATAGCCTTAGCAGCCTCAAAGTTAACCATTTCGCTCTTGTGTCGCAGCCAGCCATCGAGGAGCTGCATCATGGGCTTCCTCAATGAAGCGTCCTCCTCAGCGAGCTGTGCAGCAAGTCGAACCAGCATGATGATGGCAGCGGGGTTCTTGAGGGCACCAGCAGCACCGAATTGCTGAACCATCTTGACAAGGGCCATCCGGTCGTGCATGCGCATCTGATATAGGAGTCCGACAGCGTGGTATTGCGACATGGTCGAGTGGTTCATGGGAACTTGGCTGCTTGAGGTGGAGAATCCCAGGGAGAAGCCACCAGAGGACTTGGTAGAGGCGGCGGCCTCCTGGGTCTCGCTCTGCCATCGTCGGACGACATCCTTGGCGATGGGAAGGAGGTGGTATGAGGAAACAAGGGCGGCAGAGGATACGGAAGGGTTCTTATCGACAATTGCGGTCTTCATAACTCGTTCGATCGATTGCACGGTCGTGGCCTTTACAGTGTCAGCTTCCAGGGGTGTCGGTGTACCTGCCGGCAAAGTAACCTACATCAATAATACGGCAGAGGGCGCGGATGGCATTGGGTCGGTAGATAGCGTCGGTGCTGCCGCCAGTATCCTTCATAATCGTGCTGGTAACCATAATAATATCCTCAGCTGAGTTGGCGAGCTCCTTGATAACAAGGTGGACCATCTGTCGGAGACTGGCATCCTTGTTCTGGAAGAGCTTCGAGATACCGAAGAAGAGGGTTGTAGCTTCGTTGGTGGGGAACTTCTCTCCCGTGTAGAGAAGGAGAGCGATCTTGGTGAGTAGAATGCGACATCGTCGAGGCTGGATAGGGGAGCTGTTGAAGAGTCGTGCTGTTGGACTATTTAGCTTGACTGTGGGGGAGAGAATAGGAATAAGGCGATTGTAGGAGACGGACCTTCTTGGAAGACTTGAGTTCGGTCAACCTTGACCAGCCCGAGGTCGGCGTCTTCGTCCTTCTTGCCGTAACTCATGTTGGGCAACTGGGTTGAGGTGAAAGGTTTGGTCGAGGGAGACTTGAGGTTGCGGTCGAGGCGCTCCTAAGGTAGAATCACCACGTCGCAGTTACGCTTCAGGGATGAGTGGTGCCGCATCACGTGATCTTATCAGCCCCTTATCGGACGGGGATTCGTGTCAACTTTGGCATTGGCTTCAGCTTGGAAGTCGACGGTAGGATTTCAATTGCCAAATCTTCAGTCTTTTATAGTGGTTAAGCTTTTTATTATGTCTTCTATTTTCCCATCTCTCATATAATTGGCATTTTCATACCATTGTCCCACTGGTATGGCCACTGTCGAAAGGCAAGGTTGCTGCTGGAGAATGGAGCACTGCAGCTTCAGGTATCCGCAGTCTTTCAGATGCTCACTTAAACCTACATTGATGCTCTAACACATCCTAATAGCTTGAATAACTACTAGAGACTGCCTAATATATTATTGTTATCCTATTTTCATGTCAAAAAAGAGTTCCTAGGGCCCCCTTTCTTAACTCTCATCTTCAAAAGGTGACATCATGTCGACCCTGAATCCATCCACCCACTCCGAACTTCCAGCCGGACCCAATTTTCCGGGTCGCATCTTGAAATCCCCCAGCTTCGTTCTCTCAACCTCAATCCACGACCCAACTTGTCGCCCAGAATGAAATCTGTAACACGAGTGCCACTTCGCATTGCGCCTCGGCTCGTCCAGCGCCCGGCCTTTGTCCGTCCAATTCACTCGACCGTTGTCAAGGCTGCCAATGTCGCTCCAGTGGTCGGCACCGGCCCGCCACCTGAGCCACCGATCCAACCCGCCGAAAATGTCCATCAGCGAGTCGCCAGGCGGAGAAAGCAGGCCGAAATGCTTAAGAATGCTAAAGAGCTTCGAAATGCTAGCTCTGGAAAGGGAGGTGGTGGTTTGAAGAAGCGATTCTGGAAGGATGTTTCTGTGAAGGAAGTTGACGGTTAGACAAATACTTTTACCCCACCATCAAAGCATATGCTGATTGAAATACAGGTGCCCTTCAAGTCTTCCTCGATACTCGACCGTTGAGACATCCTGTGTCAAAGGAGATCGTTCGAATTCCCATTACCAAACCCGATCTCGCCTCCGCTCTCGCTCTCGAATGGGATCTTTTGACTTCTGCCCAAGATGCTACAAGACATCATTTGATCCCCCTTACAAGTCTAACATGCCGAGCTCTCGATATTGCCGCGGCTGATAACACCCCTGGGGGCGAAATCTCGGAGGTCCGAAATGCCATTGCTACAACATTATTACGATACCTCGATACCGATTCCATTCTCTGCTGGAACCCTCCTGCAGGAGTGCACGATCTCAAGAATGAAGCTGGAGAGTCGCTACGAGATGTACAGAAGCGCACAGCCGAGGAGATTGTGTCTTTCCTGACAACACATGTTTGGCCAGGCATCACCATCAACCCGGTCCTTGACGGCCACTCCATCTTGCCTCAGTCACAGGCACCTGGAGTTCGCGAGATTGTTCAGGGCTGGATCACTGGTCTCGATGCTTTCGAGATTGCTGGACTTGAGCGTGCCACATTGGCTGGCAAGAGTCTCATTGCTGCTGCACGGTTTGTTGTTGAGTGGACTGAGGGTTCAGTCGCAAGGGGTCATTTGAACCCTGGCAAGAAGTTTGGGGTTGAAGAAGCCGCTGTTGCTACCAGTCTTGAAGTTGACTGGCAAACCGGACAGTGGGGAGAGGTCGAGGATACCCATGATGTTAACAAGGAGGATGTGAGAAGACAGCTCGGCAGCGTTGCGCTGTTGGTGTCTGGCACAGGTTTGAAGGCATAAATAAAATGAGACTGGATAGATGACATGACTTGTAACATATAACGACCTGTAAATTACCAGCTAGATAAAAAGGTTTTGAAAACCCTTAGATTGAACATTGGAGGATCATGTTTCTTCTGTTCTCACAACTTGTGTCCCTAACTTCCATCAAGTTGTTAGCTAAAGTCTTGAGTACGCCCTGCTCATGGCCCCTATCTGCGATCCAAGAACGCGCTGCAACATCAAATTACAATGAGGCCGCCGATTTAGAATCGCAGCCGAATTGCTTGCGTATCATTAAGCGCAAACGTCGTTGTACATGGCTTGCTCATCATCAATGCAATCTTAAAAAAAAAAAAAAAACCAAGTCATAATGTCTTACCCTACATCGGCATCGAGAACAAGGATTCCACGCCAGGGCTGAGAGCCATCAACACAAATAAAGTGAAACAGAGACACGCCAGTGCATTCGGGTAAAACTCTGATTGTCGAGTGGCAGGCTAGGATATGCTTGAGAAAGGAGGTGGGAGATCACCGAACGTTACTGTAGATAAACTTTCGATCATCTAATTCTTGCAACCATGAGGAATCGGCTTCCGTGAGCTTAATTTCCACAAGCAACAGGGTCAAGCTTGAGTGTGTGTCCAATCGCTTGACACGTTTGCATCCAACGTTTCACTTTTATGCGACCCAGAATAAGCATGCAACATACCGTATTTCTACCAAGCCTCCCTCTCTCATTCACCAAATGCCCGTTGCTGCCGTTCCTTCAACTGTGGCACAAGGCGCAGAGCCAAGGGTCAAAATCGCCACGGGCTGAGATCCCTAATCCCAATTGAGCTTCAAAGACATCATCCACTACAAAAGGCCGCGCAAGCCGCCTACCCTTCTGATTTTTAAGCTGAAGGCTAGCCCTATTACTGCATCCTTCAACTGGCCAAGACACTACAGTGATTGCCGTGTTTCTTGTGATCAGGAAGAAGGCGAGTCTCATTGGGAAATGACCGAAGATCTGCTTGGTTGGGTTAGCCTGGTTGCTAGTAAGAGAGGCGGAGTCATGATAAATGAGCCAAGCTGAATGGATCACGTCTGTAACGTGAGACACCGGGGGCTAGCGAGCCTTGAATTGGCACTCTGATTCAACATAGAGAAAGGCATTGATAGACAGAGACAAATATTAGCTGCCTCTTGTTAGTTAGTGAGAAGAGACTCACCTACGCAGAAGACATGCTCTGAATAGAAACACGTTACACAACAGAAGCCAACACCAAAGCCCAATTATGCAGGTCCAAAGCCCCTACGTCAAGGACTTTTCAGCCGTACCGTATTACCCAACGTCTGAGCAAACGCCAAGACCATCAGCCAAGCACATCCCGCTAATTCCGTCCTTTTAGATCCTAGCACATCCACCAACCAAGGCACAGCCCGGGGGTGAGGTAGGCAGGGAAAACGCCACTGGGGGGCCTTGGAGTTGTTAGTTTAAAGACGAGGCAGCCTCTCTTCCCTTCCCCCTGGGGGACGTTGTCAGAGACCGTTGTAGCCTTTTGCAAACAACACCACAGAATTCATCATGAGGTGGACCACGATAACTACAGCCGCAGCCCTGCTCGGTAGCGTTGACGCTGTTAGCTTCCCGAGATCGAAGGCCGGTAAAGGTTATCTGTCGATGCACGTTGGTACCGTGGAGCGAAACAAGAATAAGCAACACGATAAACGTCAAGATGGCGACGCTATCGCCGTTCGACTCGAGAACAAAGATTTCTTCTACGCGACAGACAGTATGTCACTGCAGCCTCAAAATTAACTACAGTTGTTAATACTCTATAGTTGAAATCGGTACTCCTCCTCAAAAAGTCACAGTCCTTCTCGATACCGGCTCCAACGAACTCTGGGTAAACCCCGACTGCGAAGAAGCTCAATCCGCTCTTCAATACAACCAATGTCTTGACTTTGGACAATACGACCCTCGAAAGTCGAAGACACCACCCATCGGTCCTTTCGGTGGCGAGACACTCAATTATGGCGACGCGTCCGACTCATCGACGCATACATCTGCGACGATCCGATATTATACAGATCTCATGACATTTGGAGACTCAAAGTTGAGAAATCAGACTTTTGGTGTTTTGGTTGAGAGCAATGGTATCTCACAGGGTATTCTGGGTCTTGCGCCTGATCTGAGGGCTGGATTTAACGGCGATGAGCCTTATAGCTTATTGCTCACTTCCATGGCTGACCAGGGACTTATCAACAGTCGTGTGTTCGCGCTTGATCTGCGACACTCGGATGATACTGAGGGTGCTCTGATCTACGGCGGTATTGACCGCAGCAAGTATATCGGCGAGTTGGAGACACGGCCTATCATTCGTGGTGAGGGTGGTGAGTACCGTCTCGCCGTTGAGTTGGATAGCCTCGGTGTCACTATTAGCGGTGATACACAGGACATTCGTGTCTCGAGCTCTGATTCCAACGTTATGCTCGACTCTGGAACAACTCTCACCCGCATGCACATGTCTGTCGCGCGACCAATCCTGGAGGCTCTCGATGCTCAGAACGATGGTGAGGGTTTTTACATGACCGACTGCGAAAACCGCGACCTCGATGGCACGGTTGATTTTGGGTTCGGTGACAAGATCATTAAAGTTGCCTTCAGCGACTTTATTCTTGAACTTGGACCTGGAATGTGCTACATTGGTCTTGTACCTACCAGCGACCAGCAGATTCTTGGTGACTCTGTTCTTCGAGCCGGATACTTCGTCTTCGATTGGGATAACGAGGAGGTCCATCTTGCTCAGGCTGCTGATTGTGGTGATGAGGACATTGTTGCTGTTGGATCTGGCTCTGACGCTGTGCCCAGTGAGACTGGCAAGTGCAAGAGTTCTGATATCACAGCCACTGGACGTGTAAGTCATGACACCTCGTACTCCTGCGTGATTAAACTGACAACCTTGATAGGCGGCTACTGCTACTGGCACAGGCGGCTCGTTCCCTACCTCTGCGTACACCACCACTTACACCATCACCTCATGTCCCGAGTTTGAGCGCGACTGTACCACAGGCCTCGTGACGACAGAGACCTTCAGCGGTCGACCAACCGTCACAGTCACTGCCGGAGCCGGTAGTGGCGGTGATGACGATGACAATGCCGCATGGCAATCTACACCCCTCAGCTGGGTGTTTGCTGTCATTGGTGGTTTTGCTCTCGGAGTCAACTTGCTATAGTGGGAGGTATGGTTGTACATATTTTAATGACATCTCTTGGACATGACGATTGTAATTGATAGACCGCATTCAGAGTATGCGTGGCATGAAGCATACGGTGGCGTTTGATCTTTGCATTATCTCACCTTGTACTCATGAATTGCGTGACTTGGAAATTGCCTCAGCTGTGCTGGGCCTCATCGCGTGTATGTCGTGTTCAGTAGAAAGGGAGCACAGCATGTCATGGCTTCACGATCGGGAGATACTTTCGGAGAATTTCTTCCCTCGATGTAGACTTTTTGTGCACCCGTCGTGTTGGATTAACGTGCTTTGCTCGTGGTGCCGCAACAGCAGACAGCCACACCTTGCGCAACGCGGGAGGAAGACTTCGGATATCTCGGGAGACACTCTGTATCCATCAAGAAATGGTCGTGTCTGTGTAATCATAATCGCGGTAGTCTATTGAGTCTTTTTTCATGAGAAACATCGGCGCTGTGCTGTAGAATGCAGAATCGCGAAGGTCGATGAATGGCATCTCTCTTGAGCTCTCACAAAGGCTGTCGTGCATCGTCAGGGAGGTGCGAGATTTCTGAGTCAGAGAGTTACATCGTACCCCCATTTCGCAATTCTGATGGGTGATGGCTCTTAGCGGTGAGTAAAAGGCGACAAATCTAACTCTGATCGGATTAATAAAAGCTGAGATAATTGTCGGTTCCAGTCCAGTGGGTGAGAAGTCGTCATGGCGAGCAGCAACAGAACTAGGGTGTGGAAGTCAATTTCCTCAACACACGAAAAGCAGTATATAATAGTCTGTGATCAGTAGCCAGAACCAAGTGTGTAGTTGCTCTTGATGAGTAATTTCGGTATCTGGACATCATTCTCTCTGCCCTTTTAGGCAATCTGAGTTCATCCTGACTGGTGGACGTCAGCGCGGGTAGAAACGTGCAACGGTAAGCTTACTTGAGCTTAATTTGACTTTCGATTGGATCTCTAGCGATGTAAGTTGCCCAAATAGTACAATGCAGCTTCCTTCCTCTCCATAGCACCGTGAATAGAGTCGTAATCTATGGTTATACATGAATTCTCATCGAGGGACAACTCTCCTTATCGAGACGGAAGACGTTGGACATGGCGGAACTAGGGCGGAATTCAATGCAAGCCACGTACCGAGGCATCGAAGATACGGTCCACTTCCTCTACCCCAATTCCTGCAACGATAGAAGACATACAGAAGCTACTAAGCTCGAAATACCAATACCAAGAAATACTGTCAACCTTAATTTTTTTTTAGTCACATGCACCTCGCCTTCAGCTTTGACCCCAAAACATGATATACGTAACCCTATGGCAACGACCCTATTATCTCAACCTCGGCTGGCACCGAGGTCTTGAATCGTAGCTACTAGCTAATAGGGCCAAGATTGGTGTAATGCGGAGATAGTGGGAATCAAACCGCGCTAAATTGGGTCTTCCCCAGATTTGGAGGAGCCCCCGAAAGGACAAGGAGAAGAGAGAAGCAGGGCACCAACTACGTAGTACATATTCAGCGCCTCATCTTTTTTTCCCTTTCCCTTTCCTCTATTCTCCTCATTCTCTCCTCTTCCCTCTAATCTCTGAATGCCCTCCCTCTAATCCCTATTCAAGATGGTCTTCTATCCTCCTCCCTCGGTTAGCCTGCCCTTCGGTAAACCCACCCTGTCGTCAGTTTCAGCTCCTCTGCTCACATTCCTTAGAACCTCCCGAGTCAATCACCATCCCGGACTTCATTTTCAGCGATAAGCACGCTCGCAAGCCTATTGCTCAGTCCAGAAATCCCTTCACATGTGGTATCTCTGGTAAAACGTACACCACAGAAGAGGTGATCCAGCGTGAGAAACTTCTCGCGCGCGCTCTTGCAAAGCGCCTTGGCTATGATGTCCACGATGGAACAGAGTGGGATAGAGTAGTGGCGCTATTCTCAGTCAACACTGTACGTTTGAGCTCAGTCACACAAAAATCCAACTAACGTATAAGATCGACTACATTACCATGACCCATGCTGTTCATCGTTTGAACGGAATCGTCACACCCGCCAGTGCCGCATATTCTGCCCCGGAACTCGAGCACCAGCTTCGCTCATCCGGCGCAAACGCCCTTTTCACTTGTGTTCCTCTTCTCGAGACTGCTCTCACTGCCGCGAAGGCTGTCGGTATCCCTAAGGATCGTATCTTTCTTCTACCCGTGCCCGGCTTCGAGTCCAAGCCACCTTTCAAGTCAATCGATGATTTGATTGCAGAGGGCAAGGATGCGCCTGAACTTCAGCCTCTGAATTGGATCAAGTGCCAAGGTTTGAGGCAAGTTGCGTATCTATGCTACTCCAGTGGAACATCAGGTCTCCCCGTAAGTCGCACTGAATATTGATGAGGTGAATGAATGGCTCACAAATCGTAGAAAGCGGTTGAGATCACTCACGTCAATGTGATTGCAAACGTCATGCAAATGACAGTCCAAAACGCAGAGGGCCGAAAAGCAGCTGCAGTCGACACTCAGGTTCAGCTTGGTCTCTTACCACTCAGTCACATTTACGGCCTCGTCCCAGTCGCTCATTGGGGTAATGTCATCTCACCCCTGTTCCCACGTCTCACTGAACTAACTTGTATCGAGGCATCTACAACGGCGATGAGACAGTCATTCTGCCCAAGTTCGAGCTCAAGATGTTCCTCGCTACCGTTCAACGCTTCAAGATCGAGCAAATGGCCCTCGTCCCTCCCATCATGGTCCAAATGCTGAGCCACAAGGCTGAGTGCCAAAAGTACGATCTCAGCTCTGTCCGCTTCATCTTCAGCGGTGCTGCTCCCCTCGGAAAGGAAACAATCTCTGGCTTGAATGAAATCTGGCCCAGTTGGAATATCTGCCAAGGTTACGGTACGTCCCCATCAATCACGCGTCGTGTCTCGTCACTAACTTTGTAGGTCTCACTGAAACATCACCCGTGGTCTCATCAACTACCGAACTCGATATCGACCCCGGCTCCTCTGGATCCCTTCTTCCTGGCATCAAGGCCAAGGTCATCGATGCTGAGGGCAAAGAGGTTACGGAATACAACACCCCCGGTGAACTCTACGTCCAAGGCCCCAGTGTTGTTCTGGGATATCTCAACAATGCAAAGGCCACAGCTGAGACCTTTGTAAACCACAGCGATGGACGCTGGATGCGAACTGGTGACGAGGTTATCGTTCGCAAGTCACCCAAAGGCATTGAACACCTCGTCATCGTGGACCGAATCAAGGAGCTTATTAAAGTCAAGGTAAATTTCACCACCTTAACGCCCTTGCTCACCTACTTACATACTCTTTTAGGGCCACCAAGTCGCACCAGCTGAGCTCGAGGCTCACGTTCTCACCCATCCTCTCGTCGACGACTGTGCCGTTATTCAAGTCCCTGATGAACGAGCTGGCGAAGTCCCCAAGGCTTTCGTCGTCAAAGCACCCGAGGCCAAGGGCAAGTCCGACGAGGAGGTCACAAAAAGCATCAACAAGCACGTCGAAGAGCACAAGGCGCGTCACAAGTGGCTCAAGGGCGGCATAGAGTTCATCGATATTATTCCCAAGAGTCCTAGTGGCAAGATCCTTCGACGTCTGTTGAGGGACAAGGAGAAGCAGGCCCGCAAGGAGAAGGGAGCCAAGCTGTAATGATATGGTGCATAGAGTGTGTATGAAAGAGAGGCAAATTCATGCGCTTCCTCCAAGGAAGTATAGCGATAATGACTATTAGATCACTAACAAACTTATTTTATCTCTTTGATCTTGTGGCAAGCCTACGCTTTTCACCCCCGGCTTCATGGTACTAGAGCCATGCCAACCGTAAGAAGAAAAGCACGATGGTCAGCGAATACAATCGAGGACAGAACGAGTAGGATCGTCGCCAAATGGAATGAAACTCTTAATGAACGAGACGCTCTCTAGTTGACGATTGATTGCTCAATGCGCTCTTGGGAACCATAAAACCCATCTCACGTGCTCTTATCCTGTACATCAGACAGACGCAATCGCCTAATAAAGGAACTCCCTGAAGAGACTATAGACCAGCATTAATGCAGTTTCCAGAATCGTTCATGATATCACATTGACGCAAGTCTTAGTATTCATTAAAGAACCGAGACGACTGCATTGTACTAGATGAAGTCTAGCTCAGATGTCTATAAAGCGAATGGAACTTTTGTATTATATCGATTCATTAATCTTTGCCCGGAGCCTCATAAGATCCCCTGCCTCTTTTGCATGAGGTCTTTTCATGCACCTGTCTCATACACTTCTTAGAATACCATGCCCTTGGCCTGCTTGCTTTGAGCATCCTTCTCCTTGATGTCGATGTTCCTCCACATGAAGAGGCAGACGACGCAAAGAGGGATGAACGCGCAGCCAGCGTAGATCATCTTTTGCTGCACATAGTCATAAGCAGCAATGATAGCGTCTCGCTCAGGGCTACCAGCAGGGTAGGACAGCTGAACGTTGATGTCGCCATAGATGGTAGCAGTCATGTTCTTGGCAGATTCGGGGAGCTGCTTGGCAAGCTCGGTGGGTAGCATGTTTGTCCAGATACCACCAGCAATGGCCACACCAATGGAGGAACCGATACCACCGAACATACCCCAGATGGCCAGAGCGACGGCGACATCCTGATGCTTGACGGAAGACATGACTGCGATACGTGCAGTCAAGGACCAGATACCACTGTAGATGCCGTTGAAAAGCTGACACATGACGAGCCAGTTGACGGCAGTCTCAGGGTGACGGAAGTGGATGAGAAGGGCGGTACCGAGAACCAAGAAAGGCACGCCGACGAAAGAAGGCCACTTGAAGCGTCCCAAGTATCGAATGGCAATACCAACGAAGGGTCCAACGAAAGCAGCCATCAGAGAGAACGAGTTGAGGATATAACCAGAAGTAGTGACACTCTCAAAGTGAACAACCTGCAAGTAAGAGCCGTAGTAGGTATCCCAGCAGAAGATAGAAGCAAACATAATACCATAGATGAGACAGGCTCCCAAAATAGTGCGATCAGCAAGTAGGTGAAAGGGAAAGTAAGGCACGGGGGCGAAAAACTTCTCCCAGACGACGAAGCTGGCAATGAGAACGACACCAAGGACTGGCATGGCAATGATATAACCAGTGGCCCATCCGTTAGGAGCAGTAGCGGCGATGCTGAAGGGGAGTAGGAGCAGAGCCCAACCGGCACTGGTCAGGAAAAGACCAATAACTATAATAATGTTAAAGACTGCGCGCTGAAAGCGGACAAAGATTAAACTCACCATCGAACTGCACAAAGTAATACTTGAAGGACTCCCAAATAGTGCGGTTGTGTACCTTCTCAGGGGCAAGACCAAACTTCTTGGCCTTCATCTCGTTCATGATGAAGATAACCATGACAGGAATGCAGAACGCCAACAGGATGATACAGAACGAACCAAATGCCCATCGGAAGTTGACGTTCTTTAAGAAGAGCTCAGCAATCTTGGGACCGGCGAAAGTGGAGCTGATGGTAGGCGTGTAGTTGATACCCATGATGATCAATCGGTTGCGGAGAGTAGTGGTGTCAGCGACAACAACGTCAATGACATAGATGAGGCCGAGATGGCCAACCCAGTAGAACGTATGCGCAGCAGCATACATCTCGACATTGTTACATGTAGCCTTCATAATCATACCGACAACAATCAGGAGAACCATGGCACCGAAGCCCCAGACTCGCCCCCAAATGTCAATGATCTTGGCAAGAGTCAAGTTCCAGACGGCACCCAGAATCGAGGCTACGATACCAGTTGAGGCGAGAAGACCGTGTGAAGCGAAGGCCGAGGTGACGTATGGAATGAGGTTGCTCTGCACATTCTGGAGCAGACTATCGACGAAGGAGACGAGGAACAGACTGGAGAATACAGGGTCAGTATAGTCATAGCAAGGTAAGCTACCCACTTACAAGACAAATGTGGCAATCAGCATCTTCTTGGTCCAGACGCTGGTGATGGCCTCGGCTTTCTTGACACCCTGCTGCTTGAACTCATCATCGGAGAAGTCCTTGAGATCCTCATCGACCATGATGTTGTTGTTGGCGGGAGCCTTCTCAATGTCTGGGACAGACACTTCGTTGACAGGCTCAGGCCCGTTCATGGTATGAGTCGCCATTGGAACGAAAGGTATCAGAATCGTTCCAAAGGGAAGAGGTGTTCAATTCGGCTCAATGGATCGAGAAAAGAAAGAGAGAGGTAAGCTTGACGATTGCTCAATCTATGAGGGACCACAAGGTCACATTGAAGGGGGGAGAGCACCCATTAAGTACCTTGCCCTACCAGGCCAAGATCGTAGCTCATTGCAACTCTGGCTGCATGGGAAGCTCTCACTAGAGCGAGAATTGAGAACGGGATAGGCGATGATCATCCATGGCTAGATTTCATAGAGCGAATCCTTCGGAAGGCTAATAAAACGGTAACTGGTCTCCGATGGGTGAGCTTCCTAAGCCCACCTATAACTGGCCGCGGTAAGTTTGCCATGAGCCAGTTAAGGATTAAGCTCATTGCGACCCTGGGCAATCAACGGCAGAAAGCCCCTGTTCGAGACGAACCCTCTCGCTGTAGAGACATCCGTCCCTGGTTCTGGGATGGCGAGAAAAAGACGCACTAACACCGATCATCCACGCTCTATTTGCTTGGCCCTACGAGTCTAACCCTTAGGAATAGCACCGTAGATGTGCCAAATGGAGACCTTGCAGTGTTGAGAGCATCATTTACTGGATGAAGCTTATTTCCAGAAGCTATCCGCACATCGACCGGGGTGAATTGGCCGAGAGTGGCGTCGCTCCAACTGCTTGGTAGGGTATGGCGCCGTTTGGTGTTGACCCCCAAGAACACCAACGCAAGTTTTTCAGCGCTAGTCGCATATCTGATCATCTGATAATCTGATAAGCAGCATCAGCACCGAAGATCGCACCTCTTGGCCGCCCTTCACCTTCCAGCGTGCGGCGTAGCAATGGCACGTCAATCCCATCCGTCCTTCTCCGAGTATAAGCATGTGAAGGAAAGTTCATTGACATTTTTGCCTCAGAAAAGGGCCAAAGAGTTCGTCCAGGGTTCCCTTGCATGTCGCTTGTCATATATTGCGTGACAGATTAGATCGATCGTAAAGCCAACAACCAACAACCAACAGCGCGTCTATAGCGTTTAAAGAAACGCAGCACTACACAACAAGCCGGGGGGCCGTACAAGATTATTTCCCGGTAAGTGGGCGCTGGTCGATAGTAGTGAGAAAAGTCAGACTCCGATCTGGCCCTGATGAGTTTTCGGATCATTTCTAACCAGGAAGGGCAACAAGGCCCTTTTTGGCGTAAATAAGGTCGTGAGCCATGATCTTGGCATCAGGCAATCGGAGAGAAATGGGCAAGCCACTAACACGGGATTCCGAAGCATGATTTTTCGGCCTTGGGCCCGGTCTCGAGGCTCTGCGGGAGTCGTACTCTCTTCTTTGTCCTTATCAATCTGAACGTGATAAAACACTGCGAAATCGAGACTTGCCCCAATGGTCTGAAGCTCCACAGGCCAAAGCATGTCTAACTGATCTCGGATTCGTTGATAGAGCTGTTGACGACCCGGTCAGAAGGAAGTCGATTGTCAAAGTGACCCAAAGATTGAGACTTGAGGCAAATTCCTTTCGTTACTGGGGCCTTTGGTATTCGGTTCAACGTCTTGGCAAGCCATCCGTCGAGCCTGTAAATAAGCTCCTATCTAGAGCTTGTACTGTGGCTCGGAGCCAATGCTACTGGGTTGAGCCCACTGTGGATGTCAAGCATCGGATTGACTGCTGCCTGGCCAATATCTTCCATTCTCTTGACCTACTTTGTCGTACTCATGTGGGGGTCCAGTGATTGATAGGTCGATTTTGCGGGATCACACCCGAGGAAGGGCCTTGTTCAATGTTCCAGACAATATGAATGCATCCTAGACCTGTTTAGGATCGCAAGAACCGACCGTCCGGGTGACATTTTCCATAAGGTGGGCCAGAGAAGTCCTTGTCGTAGAGTTAGAGAGTCTTGGCGCCGGGGAGCAGTGAATAGTCTCCCAATAGCATCGCAATATATCCGAACTACTGTAGTCTTTTCTGCTTGCAGAAAAGAGCCTTGTCTTTCCCTGGACCAAGGAATTGGTGTAAAGAGGCCGATAACAACGACCGATCTAAAGTTTGACAAGGGAATGGAGTCTTTTGAACCTCCCGCTTTGATCCGCCAAAGCGTTCCTCCGGTTGCAGAGCATGGAAATGCACTTTGGATAGAACCAATAACTCAGAGAGCATCGCATCCCAATGATAGCACTACTCTACGAGGCGACCTGATGTCTAGATTCATCGATATCGAGGCTGGCTTGTGTTGCATCGCTGATCTGATGTTTGCCACCAACTGCAACTACAACTGATTGATTTGATAAGATTAGATTATCTTGAAATGCTTAAATTGCCATCATGTCTTGGCATTGGACCCTGGTGGCGCCGCGAATCCTTCGACATTGTTGATCCTGATTTTTTGTGTGCACATGATCGGAGAAGCTACCGGTCGACTTGCGACATTTGGAATAGACATGAATCCTAGGAACCGATAGATTGAGAGGAACGCGTGGCCACGCCAGGGTTGGTGAGAAAACTGGAGGTCAGTATCGTAAGTGAAAGACATACTTGGGCAACTGTAGGAAGGCCTTGGGCAGTCTTACCTTGAATTCAGAAAGCTTTGGTCGGATTTAAGTATCTTGCAAGAAGGCTCTAAGCTCTATTGTTCTCAGATGCCAAGTCAGAGCTGACAACAGCCGCACATAAAATGACAACAGTGCGGATATCGCAAGTTGTTATCATCGAGTTCGAGAAGCCTGAGAGTTTTAACAAGGGGATACGTGGGTTGGCTCCAATGTGCTAAGTTACTGCTTACACTCCACACTATACATCCCATATGATTGAACAACGGCGCCATCCCCTATGTCGACAGACCACCTGTAGTACCAATCACTGGGCTTGGCCTCATGTGTCAAGTACATAGAGGTGTCTACCGCGGGATGTGGATGCTTTAATGTTGTGGTTGTGCCTCATTTTCCACGTAAACTTGCGATCGATCGATCATAAAGTCTTTCTTTGGGCGAAAATGGATAATCACTGGCCTGTATTTCCACTCAATAGAAACGACGGTAGATTCGCCAGCCTCAATCATTAATTTTACTTGAGAGAAACCAAGCATCAAACATGTCGGAATGCTGCTGACTCGATTGTCGTGATTTCTACTGTCTGGGCGATCGGTGGTCTATCGAGAGTGGCAAGTTGATCACTATCAAGCCTATAGAGGGAAAGATTACAGCTTTTTCCAGCGACCACAAGACATATAAAAATGACACGGGACATTTGAGTGGAAGGTCGGTAGCATAATGTCATCAAGTGGCCACTGTTGAGAAGTTGGTGTTCCTAAGTCTGTCTTTCTGTGTAGGTGCTAGGTCTGTTCTACGAGACCCAAGCATGGCGCTTCCCACAAACATATAGAAGCAGGCAAAGACAACCTAATATTTATCTTCCCAGTCGACAGAAGTGTAGCCACTTAACTTGAGGCCAGTGCTAAGTTGCAAGTCATTTCAGAGTCACCAAATGTACAAGAGGCTGACAGCTTCACAAGAGACAAATAACTACTTCACACGTAAAACAGACATAGGCGAGCATCGGGGATTGATTCAAACAAAAATAAGTCAATATTAACATTAAACAACCAGCCAGCGGGTATATATGCTTCTGTGCATCTCGGCTCAACTGGTAACTTCCCTTGCTCTTTTTCTTTTCTACTTCATTTTTTTCTTCGACCTCCAGACTTGATGTCAAATGAGGATCCGGTCAGTACCAAGTTTCCACACTAATGCATAGTTCGTAAGGATCGTAAGAATGATACATGTTTGATGAGCACGCTGTCTAACTTCCCTGGAAGCTCAAGCGGTCTCGGGGTGCGGGCGTACATAACATACATACAGGTCCCGCCTCAGGTACCAAGACCTAATCTATAAACAACAAGGAAAAACAGAGATGATGTGCGAAGCGCATCATGACCCTTACAGGGCAATGGCAACAGCCAGGATGGCGGCGGCGATGCCCATGCCGTTGCGAGCGGCACCAGCAGTCACGGGAACGCCAGTAGCGGTGGGAGCGGGGAGACCACCGGTGCCGACAGCGGGCTTGCCAGTGATGAGAGTCTCACCAGCGCTGGGAGCCTCGTAGCCAGGAGCAGGGGCCTCGGTACCGGAAGCAGGAGCGGTGGCAGGGGCAGTCTGAGCAGGGATGGGGCCGTTGCCGGCAGGGCCAGAGGTGAAGCCAACCTCGGGGACAACGATCTCAGTGTCAATGGTCTTGACAGTGGAGGAACCCTCGACAGGGGTACCGCTGGCGACAACGGGCTCAGTGATGGTGGTAGCAACAATGACGGTGGTGTAGTGAGCAGAGGTGATGATGGTGGTGCCAGTGACAGTGATGTGCTCAGTGACGGAGTCGGCACCGGTGGCAATAGCAGGGTTCTCCCCGGCGTAGGGAGCGCAGATACCCTGGAAGAAGGAGACGGCCTGGGCAACAGTGTCGTCGTTCTCAGCGTGGGCGTAGAGACACTCGAAGACGTTGGAAACGAAGTCCTTGGAGGGGCAGTAGCAGGCAGCGTCGGTGTTATCCTTGCAGTCGGCGACGTAGTCAAGGAAGGTGTTCAAGCAGCTGGGGACAACATCGGGAACGTCGTAACCATCCTCAGGAGCCTTAGTGGTCTCGGGCTTCTCGTCGGAGCCAGTCTTGTCAGGCTTAGGAGCCTTGTGAGTGATGGTCTCGGTGACGGGGCAGATGGTAGTGGAAACGGCAACAGTCTCAGTGACAACAGCAGGAGTACCGGCGGTGACAGGGCAGTTGGTGACCTCAGGACCACAAGAAGTGATGGTCTTGACCTCAGTAGAGTAGATGGTGGAGGTGCTGTCGTAGCTGGTGACAATGGTGGTGTGCTCCTCGGGGACATCAGTGGTGGCGTTGGGGGAAGAGCCCTCGGTGGTCTTGGCAGGCTTGTCACCAGTGGGCTTGTCACCGGTAGGCTTCTCACCAGCAGGTTGAGTGTAACCAGGCTTGTCACCACCCTCAGTGGGCTTGGTTTGGCCAGGCTTGTCGCCGGTAAGAGTCTCAGTCACAGGGCAGATAGTGGTGGAGATGGCGACAGTCTCGGTGACAATAGCAGGGGTACCAGCAGTGACGGGGCAGTTGGTAACCTCAGGGCCGCAAGAGGTGATGGTCTTGACCTCGGTGGTGTAAACAGTGGAGGTGCTGTCATAGACGGTGGTGATAACGGAGGTGTTCTCACCAGCAGGGACGGTCTTTGTCTCCTCACCAGCGGGCACAGTCTTGGTGTTCTCACCAGCAGGGACAGTCTCGGTGT
>JAADJF010000055.1:123508-225757 GCA_012932015.1 Fusarium acutatum
CAGAAGGAGCGGAGGTAGTCTCGGAACCAGATGAGCCGGAGGTGGTCTGCTCACCAGCAGGAACAGTCTTGGTCTCCTCACCGGCAGGGAAGGTCTTGGTGTTCTCGCCGTAAGGAACAGTCTCAGTGTTCTCACCAACGGGAGCGGAGGTGGTCTCAGCAGGAGAAGAACCAGAAGTGGTTTGCTCGCCGGCGGGGACGGTCTCAGTGTTCTCACCAGAAGGAACGGTCTCGGTGTTCTCGCCTACAGGGGCGGAGGTAGTCTCAGCGGGAGAAGAACCAGAAGTAGTCTGCTCACCAGCGGGAACAGTCTCAGTGTTCTCGCCGTAGGGGACAGTCTCGGTGTTGCCACCGGCGGGAGCAGTAGTAGTCTCCTCACCAGCAGGGAAGGTCTTGGTGTTGTCACCATAGGGGATAGTCTTGGTGTTCTCGCCAGAGGGGACGGTGTAGGTGTTGCCACCGGGAGTGGGAGGCTGAGGCTTGTCACAGTCGAAGTCAATCTGGGGAACCTCGATACGGCACTTGTCCTTGGGCTTGTTGGGCTGCTTGGGGTAGACGAAGCGGACGTTCTTAGCACCACCACACTGGCTGTTGTAAACATCGGTACCGTCCTTAGAGCAGTCGGCCTGGTGCTTGCAAGTAGAGCCGTCAGGCATGTCATAGTGGAACTCGAGACGGCAGTCAAACTCGGGTCGGACGTGGAACTTCTTCAGAGAGAAAGACTTCTCCTTGCTGCCAGCACCACATCCGAAAGAGGGAGCGGCCTCCTTGGCAGGGCCACACTCAGCAGAAATAGACTTGCCAAAGTGTCGGCCAGTGAGATCGCGCTTCGACTTATCGGTTCCACAGGTCCAGCCCTTGAAATCAAAATCGTTGTACTTCTCGAACTGACCGACCTGGAGGTCATCCCAGTACCAGCCTTTCTTCTGGTTCTCCTGACACTTGTTGTCGATGGCAGTGGGAGGAGTGTACTTGGGAGCCTCCTTCCACTTACCCCAGTGAGCGGAGACCTCGCCAAGGCTGGCAGTGAGAGCCAGAAGGGCAAAGTTGGCCTTCATGGTAAAAGAATTGTCGGGGGTTGGTAATAACTAGTTGTGTGTGTAGCGAGTGTGTTATATGCAGAACAGAATATTAAGAAATGGAGTCAAAGGAAACGAATGACTTTGACACCAGAACAAAAAAGAGAAAACTTTGATGTAAAGAAAAGAGGAAAAGAAAAAGGTGAGTGATAATCCAAAAGAAAAGTCGAAAGAGATGGGAATGAGAAGCATCTATATACCCACGAGTCTCTGTGTCTATCATAAGACCTGGGGGAGTGCTGGCCTGCGGAGGCAAAGAGCAACCAGTCCGGCATCTGGTACCAAACATGGATTGTCCCCTCTATGGCCCATGCCTGGTGGAGATACCACCGGCGATGGGAACCCCTGATACTCCTCTAAGTCAGGTTGAGCATCGACGGACGGCTGAAGGTTCGAAAAGGTCTCTCCAAGAATTCAGGTCCGTCCGGTGAGGTTTGACACAACGGTTTGTGGTCCAGGGCGCCTCAGGGACAATGGCAAGGATGAGTATCCGTGTCAGGGACCCATGTCGTTAGAAGTTTCTCCATTGACAGGGACCTTTAACAGCGGCTCGGTGCAAGCCCAATGATCTGTAGCAGCATTATCCAGGGTGTGTATTTTTCTCAGGTCTTGGCTGCGGATGGACTGATGAGCGAGCGAGCTCGCACCATGCGAAGCGCAATGCCCAACGGTAGCCAATGTGATGCATGTGCCTGGCCATGGATGAGAACCAACCTTGTCTTTACTCGCCTTGCCGAAGTGCCATTCTTAGAAAGGTTAACATAACTTTTTGTTTATGCTTGACAGGGCTTGCTTCAGCTGGTCCATCTCCCGCTGCTGGGCTGCGCTTCAAGAGGCCGCACTGCATATCCCGACCTTCAGGCGCTTGCCATGAGAAAACAGTGCAGAATGTGAACCAATACAAATCGAAAGACGGTTATGCATATTCTGATTAAAGCTCCGAGGCGCTACTGCATGTGCTGATGACCACTAGCAGAGCGCCTCTCTGTAGGCCAAAAGCGAAACAGAGCTTCTAGCCAGTTACCGAGGTGGGCGTTTAGAGCACTTTGCGGGGCATCGACAGCGGAAAAATTCACACCCCACTGTGAGGCTTGCACTTGGACGCTGAGATAGCGGTTAAACTAAGACAATGAGGAACAGAGACAATTCAGGTGATGGATGCGGACTCAGGTTACAGTCATTGGCATCCCCTACTGAATGCACAGTATCATTGACGCATAATACAAGTCATAATTTACAACGCCAAAAGGGGTTCGCTCTCTTTTCCTGCCTGAGATGTTTCTTTCCTTTTCCCCGGGACAAATTGCTCCTTCCGCGTCTGCCGTCCTTTTCTTGGGTATCATCCATCTCTATGAATGGGCAAGTGCAACTGATGAATGAAACGCTGCGCCACCATATTAGAACATGTTAAGGATCAGGGGCATCGATGGCCCGGACCCGTTAACGTCCCGCACAGGCTTCTGCAGGTACAGGCACCATATCCGCCAATCGCGCAGCAGCGCTTGCTTGGTGCCCTGGCGGTTGCCAATTGGCCGTTTGGGCATTTTTGGGCGAGCCACTAAAGGTGCTAGATCAAGGTATGGAAGGCACTTGCTTTTGTTCTTGTTCGGATTTCTCCCTTAATGGGAGCATCGCATCGTGGTCCGGCGCTGCTTTCCCAGACCGCCACCGCAAGCCACTGACGGTTGGTCATGACAGATGGAAGGTGCCAAGGTATCGTCACTTGCAGTCAGACCGTTTACGGCCTCGCTACTGGGAAAATAACGTGCTCGCCCCGTCCTCTGATCTAGATGGGTCACTTCTTAACAACAGCAAAGCGATGCTGGTAATTACTATGCATCACGATTCCATTATCAAGAATGGAGAGTGTTTCTTGACTCATCCTAAAAATAACATCGCCATGTGATTAACCCTCGCACTTGTTCTTCTCCATGGATCTACAGCAGGCCTCCGAAGAAACCACGATTGAGTAACCTTACACCTTGAGCATGTCAATAATTATCGTTCAGACGCGGGTTGCTACGTCAAAAGAGATAATAACACCAAGGGACTTGGTCTATTTCCCCTTTTGCAGTATCTCGCCAATTGATAGGAGAACGGAGATATTGTAGAGCCAGTCCACAAATCCACCGTTTCCACCGGACTTGACGGGGATGCGAATCACGGAAGCAGGCCATCTATAACAGACAAGGTTCGTGGAATAAGTGATTACGGATCTGGCTAACACGGCCAAACACAGGCTTGGCGTGACTGATGGCCTGACTGATTGATTCAGTTGCCTTGCTTGAACATCATCTCTGGGCCTCATTTGCTGTGACAGCTCTGAACCAGATGAAAGCTCCCATTCGCAGCCTTTACTGTTCTGATCGGATCACTGGTCTTTCTTGAGGCTAGACTACCCCCAAGTCTTCGGGGTACTTTATTACTGTCTGCTTTATTGCTGGTTGCTTCTTGATGGACTACGAAACATGGCGCTTGGGTACCACGCAAAATCCATGCATAAGAATCACAATAGGGTAAGAAAATGTGTTATGGACAGCATTGGCCCTCTGCGATTCTTTTCATCAATGGTCTCGTGGCTACCCATCTTCCATCTCTATCTTTAGGACGGGTGTTCATTTTTAGCATCGAGTGCCACCACCCGTCCAGTAGCATGGCGAGACAGACCCTGGGCGCGTGTGTTTGACGCCAAGGAGTCTCAGGAACAGGCCGCCCTAGTCTGTTTCAACATCAGGGCAGCCAATCATCAATTACTGAGCTACAGGATCTGAGACCACGCCGATGCCTTCCAGCCCTATTACCCTTCACGGTTTTTTTCCCTTCACAACCTTAGCAAACCCTGTTCTGGACCTGAAAGCATCCCAAAAGAGAGGTCGCAAGGGAAAATCGACTAACGAGGACTCTCGGGTCAAAATATCGCGAGCCTACCCGCCCGGTGTTTCCAAAGTCCGGAACGATCGGCAAATGCTTGTTTGTTTTGGCAATCATGAAGTCCCGGGTAGGTTTTGGCGATACAGGAAAGGAATCGCCTGCAACTGAAATCGAAGCCAAACAACATCCAGACACGATGCGATTCATTATGGAATAATTTATAATATCAAGGTCTTATTGGGACGTCTTCAACAGCCAACTGAATCTTATACCAGTTACGTTGCAATATTCTGTGCCAGATAGAGCTCTAATAAGAGTAATTACTGTTTGCTCTTACAGTGTCAAGGTTTGAGTTACCAACTTTGAAACTATGCTTACTTGGCTAACACCAAATCGGGAAGTGCACTGATTGTTTCATTCAAAAGATAGAATGACGAAAAGGGCAGCTTGAGCAACCAGTCGCAACATATGGCAGCCCTGTCATTCACCTGAATCCCCAGTCTGTATCCAATCTTAGTCTATAACGACAAATTTGGTCTTTCTGGACCACACAGATTGATGGCTGCCTATGTCGTTGAAATTGCGAGCCAGTCATGGCTTGTGAGCATTCATTTGCCGATACAGACTTGTTCAACTGACTAGCAGCAATCGCTTACAGGATTTCGACCGCACACTCCACCAATTTCCGCGCACTTGAGATCAATGGCACTATTGATGAAAGCTCCCGGTGGCTTGCTCACGTCGTGGATCAATTAGCTTCCGTGCGCTATCAATCGACACTGTCACACCAATGGGGGCCCCGTCCAACGCCTATTCTTTAGCTTAAATGTTTCTCCGTGGTGGTATTCCTGCCAAAAAAAAAGAAACGACGTCTCATGTTCACAAAGGCGAAATACGATATTCCGAATAATCGCTAAGCCAATAAGCAACTCGAGATCTTTATGGAGTCGCTGTGCTGGTACGGAGTACTCCTGACAAAATCGCGAAGACTATGTCGGTAATCTTGACGATGTATCATCGCCGTTGTTGTTTCGATTTTAACCCGGGGTTGTCATATTGTTGATAGCCTGTCTAGCTTGTTCTGTATGCCACGTTCAGTCGCCTAAAGCCCAGGCTCGCGGAATAAGGTCGAACCATCATTGAATGTAACGATGCTCTGAAGACCCCTGAAGACAGAACGATGCAGCGTTACAACGCGTGTTCTTGGGACAGACAGGGGAGATCCCGGCCGAGACTAGTTCGATTGTCCTGCCAGGTTCGACTTAGCGTTTTCTCTTCTTGTCGTTCCATGTTTCGAGTTACGGCCGTGGTGGCTTTGGATGAAACTTGCGATCTGCCAGGCACTACACAAACGGTAGTTGTATTTTTCTTTTGAACGTTGAGGTGACATAGTTCTTTTCTTTTTTTTGGTAACGTCAATTAGTTGTTACCAATAGCCAGAAATGACCTTGAGAGCGACTCTCGATCGAGACACCCAATTTTGGGTGATCAGATCGGTCGTACGTTTTTACGATAACATGTTTCTATTGTATCCCGCAGCAAATGAGGTAAAATTATGCTTGAGGCTAGTTTTGCAGCAACATGCTGATCGTCAGTCACCTCATCTTCGATCGATTAGAAAAGTTGTTGTTCAGGTCGATCACCTTGCACCAAATGACTCCACTGATCGTCATATCAAAGCGTTATTCTTTGGCCTCCGAGCGTTTCATAGACTGTCTACGGCTTACACGGATCAGAGCTGACTCGCCTTATAGCAGCTCGGTCCAGCCAAGAGGAAAAGACCATCCATTACATTAGTACCGAGCAGAGTCCTGGCCTAGCTGGCATGTGTGTTTGCTGTTACATTTCAGTTGGCTCACTTGTCACTTTCCTTGCAAGCACTTGCATGGGTATGTCGGTAGCTTTACAACCTCTCAGGGGAACCCAAGGTTTCTATGACAATTCGCATCCACCAACCCTGATTGAGCTCACAAGACCCAACAACGGTTCAGACTTGCGAGCGTGCCTGCATTTGACCTCCGAGTTCCGTCCATTTGGGGATCGGAGTGATGCTGCATCGGGTTGTGCAAACCTGAACCTGGCTGATTCCGTTTCCACTTCGGGGAGCTAGGAGGTGGCTGTGAAGTTTGGAAGTTTCCATTCTCTGCGTTTCTTCCGAGCTGAGTGGTGGAATTCTTACCGGGTTCATTCAACCTGGTCGTTCTTCCGGTCAACAACGGGGTTAAGCAATCACAGGCCGAAGGTTTTACCGCGAACTGCGAGGTTCCGACTGAATCCGCGTATCGCTAAGTCACTAGACAATTGTGATAGGTGAAGTGACCAAAATCTGTCGAGAATGAAAGCAGATGCTTTACAAAAGCAAACAGAGCCTTCCATGTGACAGTCAGTGGCTATTCTAAGAATTGACGGGGGCCAGTTTCACCATGGGAGCTACTTGAGCATAAACATACCATATTATTGACTTTGTCTATGAGTTGAGCATTGAGAATACGCATTGGCCATTTTATATTCGAAACGGCGATGTTGAAGCTGAAAAAAGTCAAACACTGGCTTGCCGGCTTGGAGGGGACGTAGGAAGAACTTTCACTTGACCGTTCACTTGCCTCGGAGAGGTATCTGGCAAGAGAAAGGTGCTAGATGCTGGATATTAACATTCCGATTAGTCTGATTCAACTCTCCTGAATTCTCCCCATGGTGTCTAGGTGCCCTGGTCTGTATATCAATAATAATGAAAGCTCAACCAGCATCGGAACTATCAAACCCATTTTTGAATAATGAGTTCACCTTGTCAGATCCCTTTTAGTCCAAGAGTTTACGCTCCCAAGATTTCTCCTCAAGAGGTAGAGCCCACTTACTCATCCACTCCGATCGTAGAACCTGATCAGCTGTCATACGCTCTTCTGGTCTGAAGCGTAGCATCCCATTGATCATATCTTAAAAGGCACGGCTCTCCTCATCATCCAGCCTTTCCGTCTTCTTCCCTCTCTGTATAGTCAGATCGAATCGCTTCTGAAGCGGCCACGCCTCCATTACCCCTTTGGGCTGTCCGTCCTCAGTAAATACGTCTGTTCTGGTCTCCCATTTCTCCCACCACTCGTGGGGCAAGGGACCGAGCGCGTCGACCTGATCAGCGATCACCTCGTCCTCATCCCAGAGAAAGCCGCTCATAAATGGCCCGGAACCCATGCACTCCCAGACCATAAGTCCCAGGCTCCAGATATCAGAGGAGAATGTCAAAGGTTTCGTGGAATCAAACACTGCTTCTGGTGGTCGATTCTGCAAGTGTGTGTAAGACAGCAGTCTCGTCTCCTGCGAAGGATTGAAGGTTGTTCCGAAATCGGCGAGCCATAGCCTGGCTTCAGGCAATAGAACCTCGTCGCTAGGTTTACCGAGCCAGTTTGGCGTATATACATTCGTTGGCACTGACGGTGAGGTGACCGGCTGACCATCAGTCCTAGCCGCTGGATGAGGGTCTGGTTTATAGTATTTCTCATACACCTGTTGGATGGAGAGATGATCGAGCTCTGATCCAGGCAATTGGAGCAACACGTTTCCTAAGTGAATATATAGATACCATCGGATGATGGCTGAGTGGCCAGCGTACGTAGGACAGATACTCACCGCCATGAATGAAGCCGGCCCGGTGAACGTAGGCCGTTGCCATGATGAGCTGTACGGACAGCGCCCTGGCCACGCCAGGTTGGAAGGATATGTACCTGGACGTCTTGACTGATTCGGCCATGCTGCATCTGGCCGGTGCAGTGACGATGCAAGAGTGTGTTCCGTTAGGTCCATTAACTGTGAACTGGTCAAGTACTGGAGTGATGAGATTACCAGAGAATTCTTTGGTTGGATTCCCGGCCAGTTTGAGGAGAATATCGCTCTCTTTCGAAACTTGATCAGCTGTGCCGACTTTGACAGCAACATACTTGTTGAGCTCCCGATCGCGGGCAAGCCAAATAGTCGAATAACCACCTTGGCCCAGCTTATCAACTACGTGATATCGCTGGTTTAGTTTGTCGTTGAGGTCAGGCTAACGGCGGGGCTCTTTGGTCATAACATCAATCACTCACCTCATTCCATCTTCATACAACACACAAGGTGTCATGTGGAAATCCTTAACAAGCCATGATATACTGCACTCTTTGCGGAATTCATATTACTGGACAGCCTGGCGAAACGTGGCTCCAGGAGTTTCGAGCAAGTAAGTCCCTGTCACTATTGACTGCAATACCTAGATCCTAATTGCTGGGTAACTCAGCTCACAGAATTGGCAAAAACTTCTGACACTAATGAACTTTTGACATGCATCGATACAATTGGACCAGGATGTAGTATGCAGCGGCATTATTCTATTCTGAGTATTGATCTATTGTAGCCCTCAAGCTTATCCGCTTCCTTGCATCTTCCGTAATCTCTCCTCCGCAGCTCGTGCTCTCCTCTCACGCTCCAACCTCATCCTCATCTCAGGCGTTAAACCTCTCTCTTCCGCTTCTCTCCTCTCCTGCGGTGTCTTCTTGAGCCCCGCCGCCAGAGCATTACCCTTCTGTTTTCGTCCTTCTGAAACCTTTGGACCTTCAACCTGTAATCGCTCCTCTTCAGCGCGCCGACGCTCAGCCTCCTTATCACTAGCTTCCTTCTTTTCTCTCTCGTCACGCTTGTCGGCTTCAGCCTTGGTCATGGCTGGCGGTACCTTTGCATCATCCCAGGACCACTTAGACTCTCCGAGCTCGGAGCGAGCGACTCTGAATGCATCGCGCGTCGAGCGTTCGCCAGCGAGTTCGAAGGGCGTCTTGCCATCATTGTTCTTTATTGTAGGATCTGCTCCACCACGAACGAGAAGGCCAAGTACTAGTGGTGCAGCGTTTTGGGCAGCCGCGAGATGGAGTGGTCGTGGTGCGTGGTGGTTCTGTTCCACAGGCTGAAACTCAAAGTCGGCCGATATGTTGTTGTTCTTGAGGTATGAGAGTAGCGCAGGGACTTTTGACCTTCGTACAAACGCTTGAAGTTGAGATGTGTGGAGTAAAGCAGTCTCTTCCTCTTCTGTCAACTTCGGTTTTGAGGGCTTTGCACTCGTCTTTGTCGGAGTCGCTGACCCAGAGTCTTTCTTCTGTTCCTGCACAGGCTCGATCTCACGGACCTTTAATCGCGTCAGCTCGATGAAGGATCGCATAAGTTCATTCTGCGTCGCTCGCCGTGTGCTGAAGGGAAAGCCCCGCAGTCTAGTATCATTATGCTTTAACACCTGTCCCTCGTAGGGGCCGAAGAGTGTTCTTCGATTTGTCACACCTGTTGCTCGGATGAACAGTAACTCTGAGGTGTCGATGAGGGCTTTCCAGTCTTGGAGAAGGGTTCTCACATCCTCTACCAAAGCCTGTTCGTTATATCGTCGCAAACTTGAACCAGCCGAGTGAGCAGCACCTTTCGCATTATCGTTGGCCGATTGAGAACCACCTTGCTTTCGTCGGGTTGTGTATCGATGGAAGGTCTTGTGAGCAAGCACCGTCGCTTCTCGATTCATGGTTGTGCCGTTCTTGTTGGGTCGTGGGGCGAGAGATACAACCATGGCCGCAAAGTGACCACCTCCAATCATACAGAGAAAGATATGAGGACCCTTGTACGCGACCTCTGGTAAGGCACCCTCCTTAGGGATCTTGGGCATGGAGATAGGCTCGACCTGCTTCTTCTTCAACACCTCCACCAGATCCTGATTTCTTTGTTCCTCGCCCGTCAAGATTGCGCGGTACATGCCGAAGTAGGTCTTCTCTGGAAGCAGTGGAGAGCTGAACCATACCAGAGGTGGTTTACCGCGACCTGGCTTTCCTGCCGTTTCATCCTCATCATCTGCGGTTGAATCGTTCGCCTTATCAGCCAATCTCGCCTGCTTCTTCAACAGCGCAGTCAGTGTTGAATCTTGTCGGCCATCTTCCTCCTCTTCTTCCGACTCGTCTGAATCAGAACCTGATAATGATTCGTCTAGGTTGCCAACGAGCTTCTCGAATTCTGTCTCTGACACGGGCTTTTGACCTCGCAGTTTTTGCTTGAGATTATAATGGTGAAAATCAGACTTGAGATGTCCCCGCTGGTCGATCACTGTTGTGAATGTGAGGCCACACAAGGAGCATGCTTGTGTCCCAACGAGATTCGTATCTGACGACGACGCGCTCTCAGAAGGTGTTTTCGTGGATTCGGCGGTAGCGATAGCTTCGGCTTCGGCGTCTGTATCAGATTTGAGCACCATAGTGTCCAGAACTTCGGCAGGCAGATCGTAGACTGGTTAACTCGTTAGCACTTTGCGACATCGAGACACGCCGATCCATGGCGGGGTAGGGATTTGGGACGAATACATACGATACAAGGGCCGCCGAAGAAGATCCTCGTTCGTCTTAGCCATGACGACTGACGTATGTGATTTCGTGCGTATAGAGAGCCCAGCGGGAGAATTGGAGTTGTACTGAACTGACGACTCTGTCGCGATATTCGAACTTTTTAACAGCCCAGCTGAGGCCAAGCGTCTGCGTCATAGCGATAGACTCTGCGCCCCACCAAAGCTTGAGTCAACCGGCCAGAAAAGGACCCCGCAAAGCCACAGAAATGGAGGCACCGCCTCAACCCTCACAGTGTGATCACTGTCAGAAGTGGAGACATCTCTATTGAGCTCTATTGACAAGCTCCATCTCATTGCCCCAGAGCTCCCATACCCATCAAACCCTCCACTAACGACACCCCTCCTCTATAGGTCCTCATCCCCAAGCTCTCTCTTGCAATTCCTCTTCAATCACATCAAAATATTCTTGCTGTGCAGTACCATTGTCTTCAATCTTTGCTCTCAGGACAATCAAATCCAACAATCAAGTTACATTCACGCTTCACCGCAATTCTTTCGACAATCTTTGCTATTATCTTCATTGTCTTCACAAGTCCATTGCTCTCAAGCTTCACAATGGCTGCAGCCCTCGAATCTATTCTCAGCACTGTCTCCAGGATCGAACATGAGCTTGCTGCTCGCGAGGCCCTTGCGGCTGTCAACGACTCCAAGCTTGACGCGGTCAGGAGTTCAATCAAGCACTTCTCCAACCCCAAATGTCAACTTGCTGGTAATGACCCAGAACGTCTAAAAGATGTCATGCAGACTGAGCAACTCTTGCGTGCTGCTTGCCTTCCTAGCAGCCATCAGAGAGCACATGCTGTCCAATTTCACGCCCAGGGACTGTCTAAGCAGGCTATCGCTCGAAGCGTCAACTGGACTCAGCCTCTGACTCGTGCTGCGACTCGCGTCAAAGCTCATCAAATATCTGACAAGTCGTCTTGCACTGACGCCCGACCTCCAGTACCTACCATAGTTCAAGCGCGAGAGCTAGTCAAGTTCGTCAAGTCTTCTCCCCATGCCCGTCGCATGCCCCTCTCCAAGATTGCTGCTACCCTCGGATTGGAAAGTTCTGATATTGCCATTCGTAATGCTCTCGGTCGTTATGGGTACAAGTTGTATCCGGCTGTCGTTCGACCTTACATTAACGAGGAAACCCGAAAGCTCCGACTTGAATTCGCTCTCACTCATGTCAATTGGACCATCGAGCAGTGGAACAAGGTTCTCTTCACTGCAGAAGTCCGCATTCCCCTTACAGACGCACATGAACCCTTGGTCATTCGACAATCCGAAGAGGAATACCATCTTGACTGCATCAACGATGTGCCGGCCGAGCCTAATACCTGCAATAATAGTGAGCTGTACTTCGCCCACTTCTCAGGTCTCACGGGCAAAGGCCCTCTCATTGCTTGGAGTCGTGACGCGGACAACAAGTTCGGCCCCCTCAATCCTGTGAATCACTACAAGGTCATCTTTCCAGGATTTTCCAAGTGGATCGGCGATCAGCCTTCTGGATCTCGTTTTGCCATGCGTCCAGATATGTGTGCTCACGCTGCTATTGCCGTCAAGGACGAGATGCGAGGGCGATTTATGCCCACTGAGCACTTCCCTCCCGCCTCACCCGACCTGAACCCCATCACCGAGATATTCAACTGGATCAAGGCCAATCTCAAGACTGACAAGGACCGCTCTCTTTACGGCGAGGTCGCCGAGTGGCGCATCCGACAAGTTGTCCGAGCCACCTGGGACAACATACCTCAGGAGAACATGAAAGCGCTCATCGAGAACATGCCTCACCGATGCCAAGCTGTCATCGACGTCAATGGGATGTATACCCGGGACTAGAGATAATAACCACAACCCATGAGCTTACGATGAGATGGAAGAAATGCATTTATGCTGACGAACAGAAAAAGTCGACGATACGACAACAAAAAACGGCGATGGTTGACGAGAGATTCCCGGCATAACTTGGCATCGATCGACAGGGGTGATGAAAGGGAGGCAGGGACTGAATTTATGTTTATGATACCCATTTGTTTCAATAACGCTACACATTTAATTCCAAACATGCGTGCTGTGATTGTCCAACGATTATGTATTTCCTGTGATATCATCATCAACACAAGGTTGGTCGAGCTGCGGAGTAGAGTAGAGTCCTAGCAAAGCTTACCCCGCACATCAGCGCTCTAGTTTCACGCTCCAGGCGGTCTACCACCCTAGAACTTGGCATACGAGCTTAAGCTTTATGCTACCGCCGCACCTTATCTTGGTCTGTCAATCCCTGCCGAGCTGTCCACCAATACATTTTGGTGTCAACGTCACTGCACATCATTTTTCAGCTGTGAAAGTATCAATCCCCCGGTCTCACGTACATGTCCTTGTTTTTAGTTGCGTCAGTGGTTTCCTTGCCATACAGTGAATCAAGAATTGTTCCTTCCCCCGCCTGATGTGTAGTGTGACTAGTTGTATAAAAGGGAAGATCTCGTCCACTTCTTTATCTTTCCATCTTCATACTCATCAACCTACATACTACGAATTACAACTTTAAACTCAAAACTCAAACTATTATCATGGATTTCGTCAAGAACCTCGCCGGTGGCAACAACAACGCCAACAACACCGAGGGCCAGCAAGCTCCTCCCGAGGCTGGCGGTAGCTTCATGGACAAAGTCAACGGAATGGCTGGCGGTGGCGCGCAGGGCGAGAAGAACGAGGATGGCCTTGACAAGGGTAATTCTCTCCATTTAACTTCCCATGTATCTCTTTACTAACAACCGTTGCAGCCGTCGACTTTGTGCAGGAAAAGTTCCTCGGCGGAGGCGACCAGAGCAACGAGAGCGCCGCTGAACAGGCCAAAGACGAGGCCATTTCCGATACCATTCGCGACCAATACAAGAGCGCCACAGGCAGCGAATTCCCCATCTCCGACAAGGACAAGAAATATGGAGCTTAAAATGGTGTCGAGGATCACGCGAGCTCAGGGCATGAGCCAAAACAAACAATGTACGATTAGATGATGACAGCACCTGAATGATCACGAACCCTATTACGTTCTGACAAGTCAATTTTTACTTGTTGATGTGAATGCTATTTAAGCTATCCCCTTTGTGAAGTTGCCTTTAGTTACTCACCATCGTGAGAAATGGCTTCCACTCATCACCTCGAGCTCATTCTGCCTTGATGCAGAGCTACTAAAAGTTCTATCGGCTATTGGAAGCGGTCGGCATGATGGTTGTGTCCGAGTTGAAGGATTATCCTCATATTCCATATGACAAACCTTTCAATCGCCTGACCTACTCCAGCATCTTCAATGCTTTCATTCGCATGAAAACAACCGTCTGCAAATGATCAACTGCAAGAGGCAAGTTCTCGCTGGCAGCCAGGATTCGAGCTGTCTTGACGGCGCTCTTGATCTGTCGGCCGTTCAGAGGCATGCTGGCCAGTTTTGCAATCGCATTACTGTCTTCAGCCAGCACCTTGTTTTCCCGGTCGAGGAAGTTGTACCAGATCTTGGCCCGAGAGGCTGGCTCCAGATCCTGGAAGACGAACGAAAGGTCGATGCGTGACTCGAACGCGGGATCGATGGCAGGGTAGCGGTTGGTGGTTAGAATCATGAGACCCTTGTAGTATTCCAGGAGGCGAAGGAAAACTGGAAGACAATGTCAGACGGTTCAACACAGCCAAATAGGGTATCTTACTGGTGGTCATCTCGTTCTGCGTGAGGTTACTGCTGGTGCGCTTCTCAAGGAATACGTCGGCCTCATCAAGTAAGAGGATGGCATCCCAGCGGGCACAGCGATCAAGAGCAGTCTTGAGATTACCCTCCAGTTTGGAGGTATCCATTCCAAGGTCCGAACTATCAATGCGGTAGAGGGGGCGCTTCAGATTCTCGGAGACTGTGTTGACGTCAGTAAGGAACTGTAGTATAAACATTGATAGAATATACCCGATTCTGCAGTGAATGTCTTTCCCGTACCGGGGGGGCCACACAAGAGCATGACAACACCCTTCCCTGTGACTAGTGTCAGTTTATATTCGAGTATAGGCGAGGAAAGGCGAACCCTTTCCATGCACAAAGTCGTCGAAATGCTGCAACTTTCCATTCTTTGTTGCGCCAACAAATCCCACTAAGAGTCTCTTCTCTGCTTCATCGATGACGAGGTTGTTGATGGCCTGAGTGTTCCATTCAATGTCCGTGAGATGGTCGATCTCGGCACAGCCTATCGCAAATTCTTAGCATCGGTAGTTTCGAGAGGTTTGAGCCTTTCAACTTACACCACACCTTTCGTTCGATCGAGAAGCAGTTTACAGTTGAGACAGTCAACATGACTTCCTCATCCGTAAGGCGGTCAGACCCATCTCCTTCTTCGGTCTTTGGGTCACTGACTTGCTGGAGTTCTTTGTGTTCGTCAGGATTAGAGACCTTCGAGTCGTCTCCATCCGTCTTCATTATGCCGTGGAGATTCAGGTCGTACAGGGGTCCCACATAGCGAGACCAGTCTTCATCACAACCGTCTGCATCAACGATAACTCGCCCCTCTGTCTGTGGTTTTCGTCAGCGCTTCTGAGGTTAGATGTGCCATGAGTCCTTACCGGTTGAATCGGAAGACGGCGTTCCTTGGGACTGTTGCAATTTTGGGGGTTCCACTCATTTTCCGACAAGAATGTTAGTCTAGCTTCACAACTTGTATCAATAACAGACAGACTTTGCTTACTTCGTGACAACCTGAAGGAGATTCTTCGCGGTGCTGATCTTTGCCCGCCTGGGTCGGATCTTGATGAAAGCGGAAATGAATGCCTCGTAGGTCTTCATACTTACGTCCCCGTCTGATGAGGGCAGCTTTTAGAGAATTGACATCATTCTCGGGGCAGGCCCAGATCGGCCTGACGATGAGATCAGAGAGCGGCCGGGTGCCGTGGAAGACAGGAACCACGAACGAGGACTTGACCGTAGAATAATCTGAACCAGTCCAGGCAATTCGGTGCACTGAAAGAAAACCTCCTATATATGTTTGAGAAATTCCTGCGGCTATCGGGGCTTCTGAGCGGAAGAAGAGCTGGCCAGGCTTGAAGACAAACTTGAGGTCTTCCCAAGAAGCGCACCCAGTCTCCCTGACTCTCTTGACTCGACTGAGAGTGTCTTGCAGCTCCTCCTTGAGCATGTTGACAAAGAGTTTCATGAGCTCCTGCTTCTCAGAACCGGCGTTGTCATGTGCCAGCTTGCATAGTTGTTCCCAGCGATGAATGAGAGGAACAAATGGTGCCTTGAATTCAAGGATGTCTCCGCCGCAGGTCACATCAGGATGGTCTTTGAAGACGTCGAAGAGAATGGCTTGAAGGACGGGGTTGTTGATCCAGATGGTTCGGACCTCCCAAGTACTGTCCTTGGTTGGGAAGCGGCCACAGACAACAGCATATTTACCTCGAACTCGCTTGATTTCACGAATCTCCTTCATCAACTCGCCGTAGGGCATCTCGTCAAGCCATTTAACGAAGTTACCACTGTGGTCGAATTTGGCAAAGGCATCCTTGACTTCAAGAATCAACCCGGGTTTCTCGACTAGATACAGATATATTGGTCAGCCAGCATTCCAGTCAATGAAGCGATAAAGTTATGTTACCATTTTCATGGGTATATCTAACAGCATTCCAAGCGTCGTTGATGTGAGAGTCGCCGGCACCTCCCCATCCCCAGGTCCGTGACTTGCGCCTCGTCCCAGTTCATCGCGTGTAGTCGCAAGATATCAAGTGAGACGATGTCGAATTAGAGTCTACAAGCACTCGATGAAACTTGTCGAAGTTGAAAAGGTGTTGGGGTTTGAGAGAGAAGAAGAAAAAGTGGGAAAAGATAGAGAGCTTTATAGCCTGGAACTGCTGCCAGTTGCGAGCAGTGTCGCTTGCGTGTGTCTTGTTTGTGAATCACTGTGGGCATTAGCTTCCTTGGTTTTTTCATCTGCTAGAATTTTAAACAGATCAACTTGGAAAGGTTTGTCCCGAGCTCTTAAGAGTATGGCTGGTTGGTTCCTGCAAGTGTAATAATAGCAAAGGTCAACTTCACCAAACATACCTGGAAATGCAAGGAAGCAGGCAAACATCTGAGTTTTGAAGCATAGCAGTTAAATGATTTCAATTAAATAATAGAGATTCAGGGCTCTAGATGTTTCTATGAAATAGGCGTTGGATTGTTTGTGCACACCAGGCACTAGCGATTCTATAGATATTTCATTGTTCTTCACAGACACTCGGTCCTTATTTGCTGATCTCATCAAGGATAGGTACGCATTGTCAAACAAACTGTTTTATTAATTTTAGGCAACTGGTGGCTCAAATCGCAAGAATGGTCTCGGAGGAACTGTCAAACAAAAGGCAAACCGCAAGACACAAGTTCAACAGCAGGATTTTGTGTAACAAGGCCGCTTGGCTTGGAAGAGGATTACATCAGATCCAATCTGGCTTCAAAGATCTCTTTATGCTTTTTCACATCTTGGATGAGTTACTTTGACTTAGACTTACACCACGGTGGTCCGCATTCTGAATACCAAGGTGACATCTGTTTGACTATGAGTACTACGAGAGAGATTATCCCTCAATCTGGTACAACGAGTCAGCATGACTTGGGCTACGGATACCACTTTAGGTAGTTTTCAGGCAAAAATGCCTTTGCAGTAAGCTTGACTACTTACTATGTTTATAATTTGAGTCAAGTCATTACGATAAACCTGTTGCCACTCCACCCCACCACTTCAGCTATATCAGTCATACGCCGATCCAACAAGCGGAGTATCACAGCATGATGATCCCACAGAAACCGCACAAAACCAATTATATCTTTCGAAATAGCACAAGTTGAGACCAGTCAGAGAATCATCCTAACATTATGATCCAATCTGATCATCGAGGTCGAGTCTTGTGGAGTTCAAAGTGAGACGAATATAATGAACAGAACCAAGTGGATGAGAGGCACTTCCAAGCTGGGAATGGAAGCAAATGTCTATTGGCTTGTCCAAAAGATCTGCTGCTAATCCTTACTTTAGTCGCTAATGCTAGGACTCTCGGGTATTTCCTTCTTGGTCTCGCCGGACGCTTTTCCGTCTTAGGCTGCTGCTGCATCTAATGGCAGTAGCTGAGCTGACACTATTTAAGTCACCGCTCTCATGCTTCATCTCACAACAAAACATCATCTCAACAACAATTAAATTCATTTTTTAGTAAAATGACGCGCCGCAAAGAATCAGAAATCATAGACGACCTCCGCCAAACTGAAAGTGCCATCAAGAGAAAGCTCACTATTCGCCAATTCACAAAAGCTTTGCGACGTCAAGATCGCTTCCAACAAGCATGGGATGCTGCAGGAGGAGCTTCAGGGCTGGCCCGTCTGATGGCCGAGTTCAGCATTCGAGACGTGCGTGATATGTGCAAGCGTCTGGGCTCGACCGCCTCAGCTGAGAAGGCACAGCCCCAAAGGCGAGCTGCTCTTGGAGAGTTGGTCACGATACTCTACGAGGGGCGAGAAGATGACAGACCTCTCGCCAGCTTCTATCAAGACATAATTCCAGCATGCAACCTTGAGCTGGTAAAGAAGTTTGAGAAGGATAGGAAGATTGAGTGGACGGCTCCACAGAACAAACGTCTCTTTCTAGGCCATCGAGAGCAACACGAGGATAAATTCCTCAGCGAGGTCTTCTGCGAGGACAAAAATATCAGGTTTTATCAGCATAGGAGACTCTTTCGCGGCAACATCGCCTTTTGCGAGAGGATATTGAAGACCCTCCTCGCAAAAGAGGGCAAGATCCATGTCCCATCTGATTTGATAGATGAAGTGGCTATGCCGGTTCTCAAGCGCCTTCTCAAGAGCAGATACGACGACGAGAGGCGCATCAAGTATCTCAGCCTCGTACTCGAATGTACCCAAAAACACGGAGATATTTCCCAGCAGCTTGTTCTTAGACAAGGTGGCTTGCTTCAGTATACTGTCGATCGGTGGGCCAAGGCTGCCGATGGTAGTGAAAGCAAGAAACAATATCAAGCTCGTTTGGTGCAGGCGATCCAGCTATTGCCGAGTGAGAAACCACCCATCGAGTTAGAGAGAATACGCCAAACTTTGTGGGTTTCTTGGGAGTTAGATATCGATGGCAGATATGACTTATTTCGCCTCTTCATCCAGCATCACAAAGACTATAATATCGACATCGAGAGTGACTCGGAACAAGATCTGGCTAGACTCAAGGATCTTCCTGAAAGAGCCTGGCCTTCAGATCTGTTCTTCATCATCAATTACAAGAAGTCACTACAACTTTTTGAGAAGCTTGAAAGCCTGTTTCCCAAGAACAACTTCCTCCAAGTTGTGAATCAGACTGGAACAATACTCAAGCAGTCGCAGGGACATATCAAACATAGCGGTTTCGGAGACGTCGAGATCGTAAGGGCGTTGTTGATCCGTAAATCGAACACACAAGGTGAGCACCAGGGATGGCTTGATCGTGCCATTGGCCTCATAAACGAGCGGAAAACGAACGCTCAACAGGCTCGTGAGGCTGTCGAGCGCGCATACTGGGCTAGAGCTGCCTTGAATCTCTGTGTCGCTGTTGGAGACCTACAGACTTTGAACGACACTATTATCTGGTCTCGACGTTTCATCAAGGACTCTCTCACAAGCCATAGTTTGTTCAGTGTGAAAGTATTCAAGACGAAGGAGATTGAAGAAGTTCTGGGTGCCATGCCAGATGAACGTGTCAGCTCACCTGAAGCTATTGTGTCATTCACCTCAGCCCTACGCAAGAAGGACATCGACTTTGCAAGCCAGGTTCTCATCAATATTGTTGAGACTGCAACGCTCGCAGTCGGAGAACCCGGCTTTAGGGCCCAGAATTGGACCTGGCTGTTCAACCTCGTTATGGCTGTAACAGGCCAACGTATGAGCAGATTGGAAATCTTCTTCAAGAACCTTGCAAAATGCTCAGCGGCGGATCGTGAAAGGTGCGAAAGGGACATGATGGAGATAGTCTGGAAGCCAACAACGGATTTGCTTATTGAAGCCGGAGCTGTAGTTCGAAACCCGGCTTTAGCGACCGCACACGGCGGTTCGCTTTTCGACTCTCTCACCACTTCTTCGAATCGCGAGTCTGTCAAGGGTAGCTACATATACCGCTTACTTTCAAGGACATCTCTATCACCTGGTTTGCAGGCAGAATTGGCACGCTTTCTTATCGATAGGATGAGGGAACGACTGGGATCTGAAGCCATACGTGCTCAGATGCAGGATATCGTCTTCGTCATTGAGCGTCTAGCTTCTAGCGACCAGCCTTCACTAGCATGTCCCTTCATTCGTGACTTGGTTCTGGACAGTGAAGGCGCCAAAGAAAGCTCTTCTTGGCACCGCCATCTTCTCAGCGTTGGCTTCCTCTCTGTGCTTCCAGCTAAGCCAGCGAAGGAAATGTTACACACAATGGCCAGTGCGATAAAGGACAAGATGCGAGAACAAAATCAGAACACGGACGCTAAAGAACAGGCAGAAATATCCAAGGAAACCACTGAGGAGGACGCATCAGCAGGTCCTAAGCCCTCTCAGGGGCCATCCATCAAGGTTACTACCGTCAAGATGCTCGCCCAGATCTTGCAGTACAACCTGTTTATGGATCCGTATTCAGCATGTGATATCCTTGTTGGTCTCCTTGCGGAAGCACGACACATCGATATCCGAATCACCATCACCAATAGTCTCTTTGCAATCTTGGAGGAACCTACTTGCCCTCCCAGTCTACGGAAACGCATCCTTGACGCCCTTGGGGAGTATATTGTTCCAGCAGCCGCACAGCTCAATGAGAGACGCGGGCTGACTGAAGCTGACTGGGTTGCTGCTTCGACCCAGGATGCCCCATTGCCTGAGATTGGAGATGAAACTACCCTTCTCGAGCTCTTGATCTTGAAGGCTAAGGGACAAAGTTTGAATGAAGAAGATAAGAGGAGGCTCGCATCACTTGTTATGGGTGCAGTAGAGAAATCGGCTGCCAACAACACCCGCTGGATGAAACTCTTCTTGAGTAAAAACAATTTCTCTCTCGAGGAAGAGATTCCACATCTCCCCGTACATCTCACTACAGTATCTGCTCTTTATGGGCAACTCCAACCCTACACACCTGTATCAGTCTTCAATATGGTTCGCTCCGCTGCACTCATCAATATCGATCCCAGCCCTAGCATACAACGCATCACAGAGGCCATCCAGGAGGACCGGGATCTCGTCAACTCAAAGGCAGGCAGGCATTGGCTTTCGCAGTTTTCCAACCCCGGGCGCGATTCGTTCAAGTTTGGAATCATGCTATCTGCGGCCATGGTACAGCAGAGCCCTGCCGACCGAGAGTCCAAGCTGGCTGGAAATGGAGTGTCTTTGCAGATGCTTCAGTCCTTCGTGATCGAGTACATCGAGAGGTTGCTCAAGATTGGACAAGCCGACATGGTGATGACGCTTGTCATGAGGCTTAGTGGCGGACGGTTTAAGGATCGACAGAACTGGAACGACTGGATGGAGAACTCAGTGCCCGTCATAAAAAAGATAATCTCCAAGACAGAGAAAGTTCAAGAAAGTATCCGCAGCAAGGAAGCAGAGCCTCGCAGGCTGCCCAGTGTGTTTCAGATGAAACTAAGAACGATACCTGTGCCCTTGTCTGATGAAACATTTGAAGAAAATAAGGCATTCACAGAAGAGCTTTATAAGCTCATCGGGGACCTCGGAAGCCGCCAATATCACCCGTATCATATGGACTTTCAGAAACTCAAGGAGGAGTTTGATTACTGGCCCCTCACACAGTCATTCGGCCGTTTTGCACTCATTTTGGCAGAATTGCAGGAGTATGATCTTGCTTCCACAGAACAGCCAGCACTCAAGGACTATCTCTGTTGGGAGATCATTGGTCATATACTCACTAAGGCAAAGGACCCAAAGGATGAAAATGTTGTTGAAGATGTCAGGCTGTTGATGCGGAAGTGGGAAACCTGTGAGGATGAAGCAATGAGGACAATGGGGATGAAGTTCAAAGGATTACTGAAGGATGCTGATAAGACATGGTATAAATAAGTGAGACTGGAAATTCAATTTGCGAAATTGAGAGATTGATCTCGGTCAATGACCACTTCATTCTGAGCCCAAACAGATAAGCATAAACAAAAGATGGCGGTTGTGGAGCGGCGTGGCCTTGAATCACCTAGCTGCCTCATGAAGGCCGATAATGTTACAAGGTGTTCTTGACCAAGTCTGTATATTCATTCTTATAGTTATATGAAAGGCTCAGGAAATCACTGTGGTGTTTGTTCGAGTACACATCGTTCAGAACAAGTCATTGCATTCGGGTATGTTGCTGTAATAATAGGAACTACAATATTATCATACCATTTCACGTGCTTCATCCACCATCATCTGCTATCTAAACCACCAATCAATACAGATTTCTTTAAAGCAATGCAATGTCTTTAAACTCCCACGTTACTAGGCACCGAGGCCTATGAACACAAAGAATGTAAGGCATAGCATCATATCAGTAGCCATGAAAACATTGCCGCAAACACCACCAGAACAGCAAAAGTCAGTGAGGTCCGTGAGTAGGCATGGGCTCTTGTCGAGTCGTTTGAAACAACGAACGAAGGTTCGGGCATGCCCGACTCCATCGGAAGATCTGCTTGGACAGCTGATGCTGCCGAAGCAGCGGCGGGTTGGGCCGGGATGTCGTTGCCAGGAGTGTCAAGTTCTTGACCATTCTCTTGCCTTCGTTCTATGTCAGCCATGGCACGTTCCTTCATTTGAGATGGTGATGAGTACATTGAAGGGCCATTTGTCGGCTAGACTGTCATGACCTTTGTTGCTGTGCTCTCTACTTGCGTTGGTACAATCACTGTGATGACTTGAGGTCCCTCGTGAGCGCCGCCAACAGCGTTGGAACCGGTAGGTTGAGGGGGTCTTGGTTGGGCAGGAGGTCCTGGAAGCTGGGCTGGAACTGCTGGCGCAGGCAGAGCGGGTTGTGCAGGTGGTTCTGTGATTTCTGGTGCTTGGGGTCCGAGATCGCCGCTCCCTTTTCCGCCATCACCGTTGCCACTTCCTTTACCGGGGCTTTCCTGTCCAGTACCATCATTATCTTGGGAACCGTTAGGGACCTGGCCTTCTGGGGGAGTTGAAGGCGGAGATGCAGGAGAAGGAGGATTGGCTGGCGCTGGGATTCCTGGGCCACCGTTTGCGGGACAAGGGCCAGGCATTCCAGCACAAGAGGCCCCGTTGTCAGGATTACCATTTGTGTTTGGTTGAAAAGGGGGGGCAGCAGGTGAAGGCCTTACATCGGGAGGAGGCGCATCAGGACTATTGGGCGACGGAGGGTTCGCAGGCACACTTCTAGATCCTGAATCAGATCCGCCGTCACCTCCATCGTCGCAAGGTGAGTTTTCATCCCCGAGGCAACTATTTGGAACAGCAGGAGATTCTGTCTGAGGAGGCGGCTGAGGAGAGGGAGGCTCAGAAGAGCCACAGCCAGCGTTTGAGTTAGGGTCAGAGCACGCATTTCCACCGCTGCTATCGCCCTTTGGAGGCTGATGAGAGGCAGGGCAGTCTGGTATACCATCTTCAGCACCACAGGGAGTTTTATCTCCAGCAGGAGCAGGAGCAGGGCCGGGAGGGGGCCGTGGAGGAGCGGGAGAATCCGGCGCTGGTGCTGGTATTTGAGGTGCTGGAGGCTGTGGTGCTGGTTGAGGTGCAGGCGGTTGAGGTGCTGGAGGTCCAGTAGGTAGCTGATTCTGGTTGGCGCATGCTGGATTGTTAATATCGATAGAGCAGTCCACTGAGCCGCCAGTATTTGGAGGAGGGGCTGGAGCAGCATTGTTTCCAGGATCGTTCTCATCGCAATCCTCTCCCGGTCCGCCAGTTCCATCTTGATTTGGCGCTCTGTCGCCTCCATCCGGATTTGAAGGAGCAGGTGCAGGTTCAGGGGCGGGTTGAGGCTGTGATTGTCCTGTATTGCCTTGATTGGGATCCTCAGGCGAACTGTTCCCATCGGCAGCATCTGGTTCTGGCGCAGGAAGGCCGTTGGACTGACCATCCGGCTGGGGATGGCTGTTGGCAGGAGGGTTGGCAGGAACCGGAGCCGGGGCAGGAGGGTATTGGCCACCATTGTTTCCAGATTGCGAAGGTCCATTATTGGAATTGTTTTCTTCACAATCCGCGTTGGGATCTGAGGGCTCAGTTCCATCATTGCCACCACCTCCTCCAAGACCTGTGCCTCCTGAAGGACTGCCTTGACCATCACCTGAGCCTGCTGTGTTTCCTGGCAAGGGCCCATTGTTCGGGCCTGGGGCACCACCTGGTGGACCTGCTCCAGCATTGGGGTTGCCATTCCCAGCTCCTGGTGAGGCAGGGGAACCACCACCGGGAATAGATTGATGAGCTGAAGCGGTGGATTCGGGGAGAGACAATGTAAGAACACCATCAGATCCGGCTTTACAGTCGACAGAGAGGCTAAAGCGGTTTTCGAACCCAAAACTGGCCGAATCAGAGAGTGAGACGAGGGACATGAAGTGCCTCGTAGCAACGCTCGTATGTTGTATTTCCACGGGAAGGAGACCACTGATGGTAGCACCATGAAGAGAGCAAGTGGAGACAGTATATGTCAAAGCTTGACCATACTGATCAGTGCAAGAACTGGCCAGGCATGAGAACAGTTCCTGTGCGTAGTCAGCAATTCATCACTCGATGCAATAGAAGCCATAACTTACTCGTTGAACGGCCATGTCATGACAGACATCCTCAACAGTAGGAATACCATGATAGTGCATAAGTTCGCGAGAGCAAATGGTAGCACATTCTACAATCTTTTGTCAGAATCCATTGACATTGGGCTCAGAGTCCATACCTGGTGTAGATGTATCGAGGCTGTATGTACGAGTAGCGAAGCTCGACAATAAGCCAGCGAACAAATGAGGACGCATGGCTGTATGAGAAGCAAGTGGTTATTATGAGAGAAGCGTGCAGAAACCGGGTGCTGGTTTAAACGGCAGTGCCAAAAAGTGAGTGAGCGATTAAGGGATGGGTTCCAAAAAGAGTGTGAGATGCGTTCCAAAAACGAGCTTGAGCTGAAGCTGAAGACATCGAAGATGAAAAGTCTAAGATTGGGAGGGTCATCAGAGATCAAGAAGTAGGCGGATGTTCTGATGTATTTGAAGAAGGTGGTGTCTGTGATGGTGAGGGTAGGAGTAGGTGCCAAGTTGCTGTTCTGGGAGCGGCCCCTTCCACCGTTTGGGAAACCATCCAAAGTTGAATGAAGGAAATGAAAAATGAGAAGGGATCTTCTGTATTGAGGAGATAAAAAGTCTAGCAGGTAAGATCTATAAGGTAAACAATCGATGGTAAGTCTCAAACAGAAACAGCTTCGTCGCAATCAACTTTTCTTGTGTCAGGGTATCACATCCATCTAATAGAACAACAAAGACAACGGCTTCTTCTCGTCACCGTATCGGTCCTTGAACTCTTTTCTTGACAAGAAGCGAGCTAGAGGCATCATCGTATCCTTCATGTCCATCACACCTCGCTTCTTCTGGTCGATATGTGAAGCATCAACGACTAGCCGCTTCAAGTTATCCAAGGAGAGTGCACCTGCAGAAGTCAGTGCCTGCCTGTGATTCTTGAGGGAGATAGGAAAGGGAAGGATCGAGGCTGAACTTACCGTTGTCGATGAGATCCATAAGTCGGGCAGGTGTACCGACACAGATGCCAGTTTTGTGGTTCTGGAGGAACTTGACCTGCTCCTCAACTTTCATATGCTTGGCGAACTTGTATGTGTTAGCGATATCATTTTTCAGATCTTTTTCAGATCTTGGAAATAAACAAACGTACCAATTTCGCGACTGAATTCTCTTTGCTTTGAAACTTGCGCATCGACCTGCTCACAATCAGTCTTTTTGCCTCTCAAACTGAGTCGCACCAGCGTACCTGACAATGTCTGCAGCTCTCAAACCTGCTCCTGCAACAATAAGGGTATGGGGCGATCCCTTCTTCTTAGGCGCCTTCTTCAAACCCTCGGGGTCCTCTGACACCTTCTCCAGGAAGTCGGGAAATTTATCCAATGTTCTTGACTCTTGCCATGAGGTGGTATCTTGGATCGCGTTGGCTAGGAATTTGTGGGTGAGATTTTCGATAAGAATGGCAATTGGCAACAGGAGTTCTTACCGGATACAGTCATATCAGAAATCTCAACAGCGCTCAAGTCAGTGCCGAAGCGTCCCAATTTCTGGGCAAGATGATCAGCCAAGAGCTGGTTGTCCATCTTGGTGAAGAGCGTGTTGAGACCAAGCTCAGTATCGAGAAGTTCATCATCTGGTGCATTCGCCTTTCTCTTTTTGCTTTTCTTCGGCTTTGGCTGGGCAGGAGAGTCCTCCGCTTGACGCTTTTTAGTAGTCGACATGATGAAGGCTGTGTCTTGATTATGGTGTCGTTGAATTCTTTCGTTTAAGAATTCTCGAAGGTCAACAAGAAATTTTGCGACGTACAGTGTAGATATTGATCATGGCTAGACTTTGCATAGTGACCAAGATATTAGCACCGTATTGGACACAGTATACACGGTCTACTAGATCCACCAGCCATGATGAAGCACATCTCATGAGAACCAGTATGGGCTAAAAATGTTCGTATTCTATCGACATTGAATTGAGATATCAGCTTCACGATTATTGTTTGGATTTATCCATATGTAAGCAAGTTCCGATCTTCGCAACGGTCATTTAAACACCCTCTGTACTAAACAAAGACTAAACACAGGCTTAGTATCATCCTAAGATGCTTATCTATGAACCTTTCGAATCCCTAACGCCCAATATATGCGCCCTATAACTTAAAAGCAAGCTGATGTATCTTTCCCAATTTTAAGACTCTAGAAAATGCTGTTGACGATGTTTCCTCCGATGGTGGCACCAGCACCAAAGATAGCAGCGTTACCCAGCTTCTTACCAAACTTCTTGCCGTACTCGTTGACCTTGTTATCCTTGCCATCTCCCTCCTGTCCCTGCGGCTGTCCAGGTCCCTCAGCGACAGCCATGGGTGGCACATGCGAGTTGTAAGGGTTCTGTTGAGGAGGAGGACCCTGCGAGTAAGCAGGGTAGCCATACTGAGGCTGCGGAATAGGCGCAACAGGCTTCTTGGTCTCTTGGTCGACGAGGACGTAGTTTCGGGGGAAGATGCCCTCCTGTCCTGTGCGCTCGTTTCGGCCCATCCACCAATCCTGGTTCATATACTCGTACACAGCGATACGATCGTCCTTCTCGAAGGACAGGTCGCGACCGTCGGAGGCAGCATAGCGGTAAAGGGCGCGGGCGTTGGCAACAGTGGGCTTGACGTTGCGCGGGGGAGGGCCAGGAGGAGGAGTCTGATCGTAGGCGGGTGGCGCGGGCGAATGCGACTTGACTTTGAGATCCTCAAAGGCCTTGGTAGGAGGCGCGTGGGCGGCCGGTGCGGGAGTAGCGGCTTTAGGAGCAGCGGTGCTGGTGTTCTTATTGCCGGTCGCAGTCTTGAGGGGGCCCGAGAGGGAGGACTCGCCGGGAAGAGCGGTGTTGATGGTATCGTAGACGGAGTCGTCAATCACGCCTCGCTCTAGGAGGTTCTCCAGTTCCTTCGCGGTGTTAGCTGACGTTCAGTGATAATGTCCAGATGATTATGATGGCGGAAGTGGGGTTCCGATGATGGGGATGCGAGGGTATTTACATTTTTGATGTTGCGAAGCGAACGGTTCACTTCAATAATAGTCTGGCGATCTGCGGCCATGATTACGGATGGTGCGGCCGAAAAGGTCCGGACTTGCGATGTGGGTATAAGACTGATAAATCAACTCAGATTCTGATGGTTTTGGTGACACTGATACAACGTGACAAAGGTACAGTAATGACAGGATGCCAGGTTGAAGTTAGATGCAGGAGGAGAGTGCTTCGATCTGTTACCAATGGTTATTGAGAGTCGGAATTCGGCCAAGCACCCAAGCCAAACCCCCAAATAAAGCGGGCATTTGAGGCGGTGCTGCCCCTCGCTCAACCCGACCCAATCACGAGATTTAATAGTTCGTAAGGTGTTGAATTTAGCTGTGGTGCAACTCAGACGCCTTTTACACATGGGAGCAAATTAAGGTGCTTATAGGTTCTTTCAATAAGTCTTGTTGAATTTTTTATATTCATTGGTTCATTTTAGGCGTGATATTTTCATTCTATCCAAGCCATAGCCTTCATTGGGCTTTCTGATTAAATATGCATCCTCCATCTCTCCCATTCATAAATCCTTTATTGCACAAACTTGCTGCTCTCAACAGTGTATAGATCAACATACTCATCAACAGGGGTAGACTCAAGCTTCTTGGCGTCCAAGTTGAGCTCCACAAGCTCCTTAACGCGGGCCTCGGGGTAGTGAGGACCAAGGTGGCGCTTGTACTTCTCGAGAATGACGGGCTTGGCCTCCTCGCGGCGGAGACGGTGGCCAAGAGGAGCCTCAACGGCGACCTCATCGAGGACAGTACCGTCATTGAGCTCGACAGTGAGAGCGTTAGAGATGGTTCGGAGCTTGGGGTCATGGTAATCCTTGGTGTACTGAGGATCCTCAACACACTTGATCTTCTGGCGGAGAGACTCGACCAGAGGAGAGGTGGCAGCCTCACCACCGTCAACATAGTCAGTGGCCTCAAGACGGCCGAAGACGAGCATGGTGGCGCACATGTACTGGATACAGTGGTCACGGTCGGCAAAGTTGTCCATGGGCTTGAACTGCTTGTCAATGATGCGGATGCAAGCCTCGTGGGTTCGGCAAGTGATGGACTTGATGTCGGCGGCAGACTTGCCCTGAGACTTGAGGAGGTGGTGAATCTTCTCAGAGGCCTCGACGGCAGTCTGAGAGTGGAACTCAGCTATTACATGTTAGACTTGTCTTTACGTATTGACTGCAATGATTTGAACTTACCAGGGTAGGAGACCTTGAAGAGGACGTTCTCCATGACATAGCTGCCATAGGGGCGCTGGAACTCGAACTTCTGGCCCTTGAACAGGACATCATAGAAACCCCAGACGGGGGCGGACAGGACGGTAGGAACACCCTGCTCACCCTTCAGAACCTTGAGAGCCAGGTTGACGGCGCGCTGGCAAGCATCACCGGCAGCCCAGGACTTTCGGGACATGGTGTTGGGGGTGTGGCGGTAGGTTCGGAGAGACTGGCCATCAACCCAAGCCTGGGTGACAGCGTCGGCAATCTGCTTCTCGTTGAGGCCAAGCATCTTGGAGACGACGGCGGTAGAGGCGACCTTGACAAGAACAACGTGGTCAAGACCGACCTTGTTGTAGGAGTTGAGGAGAGCCAAGCAACCCTGAATCTCGTGGGCCTTGATCATGGCCTCGAGGACATCCTTGACAACAAAGGTCTTGCCGCCAGCGAGGTTACCACCAGCCTTGTTGGTACGGTTGATCCAGTCAGCAACAGCGAGGATAGCACCCAAGTTGTCAGAGGGGTGACCCCACTCAGCAGCAAGCCAGCAGTCGTTGAAGTCGAGCCATCGGATCATAGCACCAATGTTGAAAGCGGCGTTGACGGGATCAAGCTGGAAGGGAGTACCGGGGACCTTGGGACCATTAGGGACAACGGTGCCAGGGACAATGGGTCCAAGGAGCTTAGAGCACTCCTTGAACCTCAAACCCTCGAGACCGCAACCGAGTGTGTCGAGAAGGATCCATCGGGCAGTGTCGAACTGTTTCAATAGGAATTAGCAATGAATTTCAACAATTGAGTGCCATTGAGTTCTCGTGATAATTTGTTGGTGTTGAGGTAAGAAGCTTCAAGGCGGGGTATTTTGCGGGGTGCAAAATCGGCCTCGGCAGAATTGACAGTACTCACAGCAAGCTCAGAGTCAATGGTCTTGTTGGCGACATAGTCGGCAATGTCCTTGATCTCAGGATCGTATTCACGGTCGGCGGAAGACATGTTGGGAGCTCCTGATCGTCTGGCAGCAGAAGTTGAAAAGGCGGCGCCGTGAGAAGCGGGAAGAGAAGAGCGAGCGGCGCCGAACGCCGAGCGGGCCACGAGAGGGGCGGCGACACGAAGACCCCGGGGAGACTGGAAGCGCAGCTGCTTGGAGGCCGTTCGGAGGGTCCGGTTAACGGCAGACATTCTTGGGGATAATTGGCTTACGGTCTTCTTCCTGCGTAGCAACGAAGAAGAAGGACGAGGTGGTCAATTGACGTGGGGGATGATGATGATGATGAGGGGTATCACAAATGCAAAGAAGGAGGAAGGAAAAAAGAGAACAACAACCTCTGTAGGGCCTAATATCCTATAGGCTTTGTCTTGGAGAAACTTGGTAGGTATTCATATTTTACGCTCGGCTGTAGGCGCCTCAGTTTGCCGTAGCTTACCGCAAAACACCCTCGGCTAGCCGCCGGCTGGACTTACTCGTGGATATTGGTCATTTTCACACTGTATCTCTGTGTGAATCTATCATACAATTGTACTGTGCGAAAGGTCTGAGATCTCCAATTATCACGATCAGAAAAATGAAGTCTTTCAGGGGCTTTTCTCGTGAGGGGAAACTCAAACCCCATATACGAGCCAATCAATGCACTCAGTTGTTATCATTTTGTTGAATTGGCTTCAGTCTGATCCTCACCAACCAAAACTATCCACTCGAAGGGTCACTGGACATGATTGTTGTTTATCATATATGTGGCCACAAAGGGAGACTAATAACTGCACTGATGTGTTTCTCGTCGTTTGTGTTTGATACTGGAACTCAAGCAGTATCAATTTGCTAAGCTGTAGTTTTCAGAAGCCCAATGTTAATATATAGCAAGATAGCGAAGCGCAGGGCATTGATGCTCACTATCACAAGCCTCAACTCTAAGCATTACCTTCATGAAACCGTTGGATTGCTATCCGCCCACTTCTTAAGTCATTATAGAGCACTCGGCATTCCTTTTGTAATATAACGTTTATGCATTATATATCAAAGTCAATACCAAGTCTTCTATTAAGCCTCCTTCAGCTATCTCTTGTTTGTGAGTCCCCATCTCTACCCCAGCTTCCCCTCGCCGAAAATCTGGGGTCATGTTCCCCGCGCTCCGTCGTCGGACAAGACTCGCGGACATACGACGATGTGACCGACTCAGTCCGACCGAGGATATTTTGCCCTTCAACTTCATCATCTCGATCCGTAGACGGTCGGTAACTGATGGATACCGAGGGTTTTGGCAGTACTCAGTCGGTTCAGCCATGGCTGTTCATATCATGCAAGTATTAGTCAATAGCCTACCCGGCAGGTTTATAAAATATCAGTATAGCATCAATGACGAAGTCGGCGCTGGACAATCTGCGACAGGGTCTCGGTGATATAAATTGGAGATTACTATTGGTGGCCCTATGGTTGTGAGTATGAACCAATGGAGCTTTGTGCCTGATCCAAATTTGCAGACGACTTTTGGGGATCTCGATCGAAGAAAAATATGACGAACATCGCTTACAAGTTGGGTCGTTATGCATAAGAGACATTTGCATATTGCTGCGAGGAGAATCTGACTGCAGGAAGGATAAAGACCTTCCGAAGCCTTGTCTTAATGATGCGACCTATAGAACGAGTAGACCATTGCAGGCGTTTGGATATAGTAATCTTCAGCAGCTCATTGGTAGTGGTAATGTCTGCATCGACCTTGTGAACTCAGACATCCGATTTCTATCCCTACTTTTGCTTCTGGTATTTCTAACGCGCGCTTCAGTGAGACATTATGACAACCCAAAAGACAGAAATAATGCACCTCGCTACCATCGCGATGTCACGAGCAAGGCCGAAGCCTTCAAACGCCCGTTTATGCGAGTGTGGATATCATGACATGGTAGGCGTTTTCAGGTATTGACCGGTTTACCATCGTGGCGTGTAGTGTTGCATTTCATGTTATTGTGACTTGGCTACCAGAGGGCGTGCCGGAAAAGATGATCCAATGTAGATTCCATGATCGCACGGAGTAAGCAGAGATTGGGGATCGAATAGCATCGTGACAGTTCAAAACATCATAGTCTAGGGTAGTTTGGACTTAATTCAACATGAATATCTAACCAGAGTTATGACAAAATCGATAATTAGAGATTGCCCATGCTATACTCCCATCTGAATCATTAGGAAACGCTTTCGAAGTTAGCTCCAAGTTAGCTCTGAGTAGAGTTATTGTGTAAGAACCCTGATCTTCGTTGCAACGTGCGATGACTTCACCATGAGTCGAAGGAAGCGCGTCAGTAGTGGCGATCCTACGCGATCTCAAAAATAGTCCAGAGAGTGTCGTCATGAGCGATGTCATATTCCTGATCGAAACCCACGAATAATCCAGTGCAGAGCAGCATCATCGCGATGGGACATCCAAACGAGAGTCGGAGAGCAGGAGAACATAAGCTGGTTTGATACCTGCAAATTCAAGACATGGGCTTGCCTAATCGTCGTCATAATTGTGCAGTCTATGCTGAAGTTTCAGGACGATATTCCAAAGGCTGGTTATTCCTCTGAATCACAGCTGGCTACCCTGCTCATACAGGCTTACATCAAGATTCGCGGTTTCAAGACGCGTGTCATTCATTTGCATTGATCCATGAGATGATTCTGGGAGGTCTTGCAGCTCGGAACTGGTTGCCACAATACCCCGGCAGCCCGGTTGAGGTTATAGTGGAAAGCTTGGCTGTGATCTGCTCTGCACTCAACTCCATTGGCCACCGGAGCAACACCGATTGGAAATCATTGCATATGGGCTTTATGAAATTAAGTATTTATACAATGTTGACAAATTTGAGGCAAGCATGTTGCAGAGACAGCAGAAGGCTGGGTCCAGGCTGGGCAGCAGATATCAGGTCGATTGATGTTTTGGCTTACATTTGGTGATATATTGTGAAGTATCTCCATGATACCTATAGTAGTTTTTAATGGGAAAAACACAAATTCTATTCATTGACAAATGCCGTTTAAACTACCGTAAACTCAGATCAAACAAAATGGTTGCTTGCATGAGGGTGGTAGAGTCAACACCAGCACAAGATATGTGAGAGCCATGAGCCCGATCGTCGGGAACGCACGTTGTCAACGGATATCGGAGACTGGGGTACCTTTGATGGAAAAAGGGCTGTTTCCCATGTCGGTAGAAGAAGAAAAAGCAACGAAAGGCAAAAAACATCAGGTCATTTCGGGGGAACACTCGGATTGATTGGTCATGGATCGATTGGACATGGGCCTGAAAACGGGTCTTGAAAACTCTCGAGTCTGGGCTTTACTTGACAGGATCTAGAACCCCCCCGTAGCCCCCTTGTTCGGCTCGATGGGCGTGTGTTAGCACCCTGCGTGCAGATCTGAGAAACGGGAATCACTGATGATGATAGCCGGACTTGACAGCAATTGATAGCTGCAGACTCGTGATAGTTGCAACCATTGCAGTGAATCGTGTACCAGTTCAAATATCCAAAGCAATTGCATCAGCTAAAGCATCCGAGTCCAATTCACGGGTATTAGAAAAAGCCCCCATCAAGTCGTGATGTCATTGAGCGGCTAAACTGACTGGACCCTGATTTCTCAGAGACCCTCTTCCTCTCGATCTCAGTCAAGCCCTCAACCATCACCACGATCACCAACACAATAGAGTAGAGCAGAACACGACAGGACACGACACGCGGTACGCCACAGAATCTTGACAACCCGCAAAAGATCCATTTCTCACGAGGTCTTGTCCCGCCCCTTGTCGTGTCTCAGAACGTTTGTAGGCAGCATAGCACAGCAGAGCGCAGCCAAGTAAGTCAGTGCAACAGTTGCACACGCCCCCACGATGGCGATGATAATGTCGATAGCCATGCCGCTGCATCGCATCTCAATCGTTGGCGCAACACCAGATCGCGTCGTGCACATTTGACACATACAAGACAAGACAAGACAGGACAAGACAAGGAGAGGAGAGAAGTGAGGCGGAGACAACATTGAATATGCGTACGCAAGTAGCAGGTGAGGCTTGATAGGGGGGAAGCACAGCAGTCAAACGTTCATCCAGGGCGAGCAATCTGTGATCAATTTAGACATGATTGACAGTTTACGGATATGAGGGTTTCTGTTTATGGAAATCTTCCCCTTGTCAAGTGTCAGCTTAGGATCGTCAATCATCAATGGTCTAGTTTTTATGTACTAAGTTTGGTGATGTTCTCGCCATTGAGCCCCACTCCACTCATTGCTCACTGTGCCTGAGAGACGAGACATGAGGGCCGAGCCTGGTCGGACATGTCCTGAAGCCCCCTGTAAGCCTCCGGCCCCAAAGCAGAACAACTTGAGGATGAGGTGCGATGCAAGACTGCGCGTCGTCCCGCCCCAGGGCCAAGCAGAATCACCTCACTCACTCATGTCTGGGTTCGGGTTGCATTTTGCTGTGATGTAGGGGGGAGAAGAAAAAGATCATCGCTTGGAGCGAATAAACTTGACACACTTTAAACTTTTTTTAGCAGCCTCTTTGCTCCCCCTCCCCTATCATTGCTTCTGGTGTGGCCTGTCACTGTCCATTCGCTTGAGCCTTACCCTTAACCCCTGTAGGCTAGAGCTCCCGTCTTTGGTCCGATCTAGAGGTTCGTTGTAGAGGCATGGAAATCGACCTTTGGATCACGACAAAGCAAAGCGCATCGTAGCAACATAGCAAAAATTCACAGCCAAATTAAATCATCATAGCAATGGCGCCGCCGCAACAACCGGGTTCTCCGTCATGGGCCGATCAGGGTCCAAATGACGATTGGTCTCTTTTTGCCTTTACTTTTGCTCTATTTTCTTTTTGTTCCAAATTCTGATTTTCTTTTCTTTTGTTCTACCGGTATCTCCATCGCCATCACCATCACCATTATCTCTAATTGCCGGGTTTTTACCTATTTTGGACCTTGCCGTGGCATCGTATCGTGTTAAACGACAAATATATCGAGCTATCACTATCCTCTCAAAAAAAGGCGCTTTTATGATTGTCCCGGGTTTCTAGACCTGGACAAATCGGAGAGTTATTAGTGTATCGATCACTGCATTCTGCAGGTCCGGTCCCTGGAACGAGAAAATTCGCCGTGGCCCATCGTTTGGAAGGAGGATCTCCATTCACCTCCTGTACCTACCTAGTCTAGATTCTTATTCTCATCGTCATCATCTGCATACAACTCTCGCCTTGTTCTCTCATTTCCCCTGCTGCATTCTCCTCTCCTCAACTGCGGTTGGTTGAAGTTGATATCTATTCTTACACACTCACTCGACTCTCCTGCACTCATTCTCTGTCTCAGTCTGCCTTTCAGCTCTAGACACCCTCTTCTCTTCCCAACCATCTAGACTTGGCCTTTGAGTCAAGTTGAGCTGAACCGGGGTTCAAACAGCTTCACTCCCGCGTCTAGGGGACCTGAATGCCATCATCATATCCACTATCAACTACCACGAGAACCCACCCGTCACTTCACTTCACGCTAGGCTCCCGCCTAGCTTCCTCCATCCCATCCAAGGGTCACGGGCAGGCGATATATACACCCCTGTGGCTACATCCGCATCGAGGCTACGACGTTGCTTCACGGTATATCTGGCCAGGAACCGTTGAAGCTGCTAAACTAAGCTAAGACGAGCTAAAGTTATAGTAGCAGCAAGATCCCAGCTTCTGATATCCGTGATCTATTTGATATCCTCAGTCTCCGCTGGTTCCCCATCCATCTAGTCAGACCAGACTTCTTTAGCTCTGTCTTAATCACTTACGCAATACCTACATACAACCCGACCTGCTACCCTTCTGCCTTCGAGACTCTTCTGTCGAGTTACCAGACTCGTTTGCTTCTGAGAAGTTTCTCTTCCTATTCAGCTTTCCTTCGACTTTGTTTGGCTATCATTGCACTATATCGTCACAAGTAAGGTATCCAAACCCTTGTTAACGCCCACAAATACAATCAACTTTCAAATCAACTCAACTGCGGTTGTTGTTGCTGTACCGTACACGGTCCAACCAAATACCTCCCACACACTCTTCCCCAGCCGTTTAAACGAAACCACTCAGTAGCCCGAATATTGAGCCCTCATCCCAGTCCCAAAACTAGGCACCTCCCGCACAACCACATAGTGGAAGGTCTGACAACGTCTCCGCCATTTCAAGATATCTCTTTTCGGATCTGAAACCACGTTCCTGAACCATAGACCATACCATAAACGCCCCGTTTACGCCTCAACTTGAATCACGACAACACCATTGTAATCTTGTCATCATGGCTGGGAATAAACTCCTCGTCTATCTACTTCGACGCGATCTTAGGGCAATCGACAACCCTATCCTTCACCACCTGGCTACTTCTGACCATGGCTTCACTCATCTCCTCCCCATCTATATTCTCCCCCCTCACCAAATCGAAACTTCAGGTTTCGTTGTTGAAGGACAAAAGTCTCCTTACCCCGAAGCCCGAAGTCAGGTAGGCCGCTTCTGGAGATGTGGCCCCGCTCGAGCCAAGTTCCAAGCTGAGTCTATCTGGGATGTGAAACAAAACCTTGAGGACATTAGTAGTGGCATGCTAGTTCGTATCGGAAGCTTCGACAATGTCCTAAAGCATTTGATCAAGTCCCTTCACGATGAACATCAATCTGTCGATACGGTTTGGATGACCGAGGAAGTATCAAAGGAGGAGGTTGATGATCAGAATGCTGTAGCATCTGTATGTTCCGAGAACAACATCAACTTCAAGCTTTGGCAGGACGAAAAGTATTACATCGACGAGTAAGTTCAGCCTGTCAGTCTACTTGACTGGCAAGGGGTTCATATTGAATAACTCACTAATGCTTGTAACTAGCCGTGACACTGGTTTGAATGACCCCAAGGAGCTTCCAGATGTTTTCACAACCTTCCGCAAAACTCAAGAACCCCTCCGTGAGCGTCCTCGCGCCTCTCTCCCTCGTCCGCAGGCCGGATCGTTACCGCCGTTCCCTTCATCGTGGGCACCACCTCAGGAACCTCCGTTTCGGATTCCCGACAACTACAACGAATTTGAACAGCGTCTCCTAAAGCCCATCAACAGTATGGTGCCGGACCCTCCAGCCTATCCTGAAGATGCTAAGTCTGCACATCCATTCAATGGCGGAGAGAATCCTGCCTGGGATCGCCTTTACCATCTCATCAAGTCAGGCTCCATGACTACTTACCAGGAGACCCGCAATGGCTTACTAGGAACCGATTACAGCACCAAGCTCTCAGCATACCTGGCACTCGGGTCTATTTCAGCCCGCTGCATTCATGAGGAGCTTGTCAAGTTTGAGGACGGTCAAGAACAATCATACTCTAGAGCTATAGGCTTCGGACAGGGAGAGAACGAAGGCACTAAAGCTGTCAGATTTGAGCTCTTGTGGCGGGACTACATGCGATTGTGTACTATGAAGTTTGGCTCACGTCTTTTCAAGCTTGATGGTTTTAAGGGAGCCATTGGCAAGTATGACAAGAAGTGGAAGACACCTCTGAAGGAGGAAGCCGATGCCGATCAAGATCCTTCACCCGAGGAACTGAATGAAATCATTGAGAGGTTCCTTCGAGGAACAACCGGCATGGGGCTGATTGATGCCTCACAGCGAGAACTCTATCATACCGGCTACACCTCGAACCGAGCCAGACAGAATGTCGCCAGCTTCTTCGCAAAGCATCTTGGCATTGATTGGCGCTACGGAGCTGAATGGTACGAAGCTATGCTGGTAGATTATGATGTGTCTTCCAATTGGGCGAACTGGCAGTACGTGGCGGGTGTCGGTAATGACCCAAGAGGTGATGCACGCATCTTCAACCCTATCAAACAAGCATTCGACTATGACAACAACGGAAGATATGTCCGAACTTGGGTGCCTGAAGTCAAACATATTGAGAGACTGGAAAATGTTTTTCAGGTATGGACGACAGGCGACGATGAGCTCATCAAGTACGGCATCATCGATGACATAATGGTCACTCATCCCATCAAGCGGATCGATTTTCAGGTCGACCGAAAACCTCGTGGTCCTCGACGACCTTATCGATGGAGAAGAGGAGGATCTGGGCGCGGTGGCCGCCGAGGCGGAGGTCCAGGAAACGGTTCGGGTGACTACAACGATGGCCGACGCTCGTACCACAATGGGCCACCTTCACCCGAAAGCGATCGCCAGTTTTACCGCGGAGGCGAACCCTACATGCAGAACGGTGGCCAGCCACGAAATGGTTGGCCTCAGCGTGGAAACCAGATGTCGTGGCGAGGAAACTCTAACGGGCATGGTCCTAACAACCACGGACCTTCTTCTGGACGAGGAGGCCACATGGCTCCTTTCCGTGGTAATGGTTTCCAGCGAGGATTCAACACCAATCACTTCAATCCACCACCTCCCAGGCAATACATGCCTAATCCTCCTTGGCCTCCTCAACAATTCTCTCCTCAAGCCTATCACCACCAACTTCCTCCTCACCTTGGACCCCATGTCTAGCAGACAGGAGCCAGGCCACTCTCCCCACTACGGTGGGCTTTTGATCCCGTTGGGCGGCGCTGGTATTGGAACCAATAGACAATGGACTATTGGAAAGCGTAATGATCGGATTTCCTCTCTCTTTTGTTGGCGGAGCAAGGCGATAGTGGCACACGATATCTGTTATTTTGGACAAAAGTTGACACTACGGTCGAATGAATGGTTAGGGTTGCTAAGGTATATATGTATTTATAAGAAACATCCCGCGGGATCATGGATGTCCTTTCATAGGACATGTGTGAATGTACACAAGTCTGTTTGCTTTTACCATCAACACTTCAAAATCTTACCATTCGGGATGAGGTCGAAACCGTATCCAATGTTACACTAATCACTGTCCTTGATCTCATTACAGCGTCTCATTCCAGGCTCTCCAGGACTGTTTCTCCCAAGTTGGCATGCATCTAACCTGCTCTGGGGATCGTATACCTAATCTATTGCACCATCTTCCTCCTGTCTTTCAACTATATCCGACACATACCCCTTCAGCTTTTTGATATCTGCGGCCTTCTCATCGGAATACTCAAGATTCACACTCAGCACAACTGCAATCTTGCGAAATCCCCGAGACCACATATCCTTACAAAACAACTGGGGCTCGCCTTGAAAGCACTCTCCTTTGCGAGTATCTCGAAACCGAAGACCATGTAATAACGGCACCGCAGTAAACGCTGTAGCCCCGTTCCAGCAGGCAAAAACCTGGAAGGGCTGTTGGGCGTCATAGCGTGATCGTGTCCCAGGGGCGATCCAGAAGAGGTTCAAAGCTGAATTCCAATTTCCATCGGAGCCGACCTCGAAAAAGGAGTCTCCCGCTATAGTACGGGCTATCCAGATATCGTAGAAGGTTGGGTCGGGTCCTACGTAGGTCCAGTCCATGGCGCATGTCATGTCTGCTTTGAGACTGCGTCGCTGAAGAGCGAGTTCGAGTACATCTCCTGTGCAGGCGGAGACATCGTTGATGAAAAGTACTGTTGTTTCGTCTGTACTCTTTACTTGCTCTTTGTAAAGGGGTGTGAGGGCTAGGTTGCGGAGTTGGGCGAGCTTGCGGATACGAGCATTTCCTTGTGCTGGGTTGATACTGGAACTGTTGTAGGAATAGACCAGTCCTAAGTCTTCCAAGAAGGGCCTCAGAGCCGAGAGAACATCGGATGTGCTGTCAGGTGAGTTTCCCTCAACGATAGATAACGCGCAGCGATGGGGCCCAAGGAAGCGAACAGCTTCAACAATGCTACCTAGCAGGCGCGGGAGAATGCCAAGGCAGTTCCGCAAGTTGAGAGTAAAGAAATAATCAATTTGTGAGTCTGGAACATTATCTCGATGTCGAGACTCTTGGAGGATCTTGTAACGATTGACATTTAAAGCAGGGCACTCAAGAGGAGGGAGGGCCGTAGATAATGGGTCCAGTATAGCTGCTATGTAGGGAGATATACGCTCAGCGGACAGTATAGTACCTGTAAGAAATGAGTACCTTACTAGACATACAAAATATGATATACTCACCGTTTGAGATTGTTGGAGCTGGAGCAGAGATTGCGGTTGCGGTTGCGGTTGCAGTTGGAGTTGGTGTATGTGAAGGGGTCTCTTCAATCTTAGCACTTGTTGTCGTAACTGCTGTCGTCGATTTTAGACTGGGGCCGTTCTCAACCTCCTCTTTCTGTACAGGAGTATAAGAACCTGAGCACCAAGTAAAGTGATCGCGCCCAAGATAGAGACTCGTAACGACAAGTAAGAAGCAAAAGACTGCCAGCAGTGGTGCTATAAACCTGCGATACATGACTTCAACAAAGCAAAAAGCTCAGGAGGTGAGTTCATTGCTAATCTAGGAATGATGAGAAAAAGAAGAGAGAATTGGGGCATAGCAAAGAGGAAATCGGTTCAGTCACAGCTAACAACCAACAGCAAGTTCCTTTGTAAGTGACAGGGGATCATCATACCAGGATGTGATGTATATTTTTGGGTTGTCTGAGCGCCCGAGTTCAAGTGAGGATACCCTGGTTGTTTGATCGCCCTGAGCAAGCCAATGGTGGTTCATCAGGCTGAATGGCATATTGAAGTGCTCAACTGGCTGAAGGGTTATCGAATAAGCATGATACATCTAATAGATACAACAGTACAATGTGGTCTTACAACAACTGAAGAAATCAGCGTAGAACTTCTTCTCGGTGCAGAGCACCCTGGACTTGAAGATGCATGTTGGTTGTAAGTCGTTGCGAGAAAACCCACTCTTGAAATGACAGGACACTACATTACAACCAACAACTCATTTCACCGTTGGGCGGTGACAAAAAATCACGAAAAGTTATCCTTAAGTGATGCAGTTTCAGATCAGTGCCAAATATTCTGTTGATACAACTGGAGAATGGTTGATGTATTGATGGTAATGCTATGTGTTCTAACCCTTTCCTTCGCACTCGCCATGCCTGTTCGACCGTCATTTCAACCCTCAAGCCCCCGGGTTTGGTGTTGGGTCCCATTTTTGGTGGCAGTAAGAATAGCTTCGATGTATTGATGAATTTTCGGGATAGCATGTGTATATGAGCTGTAAACTAAAGTTAGTGATTACCTAAGTCTCAGTACTGGATGGATATACCTTAGACATCTTCCTTTATGGCTTGGATACTTGCCTCAATTTTGCCAAGTCCGTATGCCATAGATCGCCTCTCCTTCTTCTAGGAGTCCAGGGGCGCTTTGAGGACTTGAGTGACTTGGACATTGATAGCATTGGTTATCTGGGTTTCCCAGCCCTGAAGAGTTTGGTTGATCGCAATAGCAACTTGGCCGTGGATTGATTGCATCACAGAGTTCACTGCATCTTGGAATGGCTAAGTGTTTTGATTAGGCAAAGCCGCAACTGAAGAGTGAGTTGAGAATGTAGAGAAGGGCACCTTCCGGCTTTGCCTCTTTAAAGTGAGGACATCAGAGGTTGCCAAGGAATCTGCCGTCCGGCCATTGGCTAATTGAAGACCCACGGAGTCTTTCCCTAAGGTGAAGCTATTCGCACAATCAAGGCAAGAGACAGAGGTCAAAGTACCAGTCAGCCAGAAGAAGGTCCCTCCGGAGCCGTAAGCGACGGATTGGCTTGTCCTCCGAATTACGGCAATATTCCTGCTTCGGAGAAACTGAAGTAAGGATACCCAGGCAGGCACAATAAAGCAAAATATAGAGGACCATTCCGTGGAATGTTGGAGATGCAGCAAAACAAAAGAGCCACAAGAGCTTGGAGGCTGGGACATACATGAAATTCCAGTTACCTTATCGAACAGAAACAACATTGAAGTCCAGTGGAACTTGCTGCGTGACTTGGCAGAGGAGGACATTTGAATGAGTGTGGTCATCGATTAACAGGAGTCTTAGGCTATGGAATATTGTGTTATTGATTATTAGTGCAGCCATTGGATATGAGTCGCAAAATATAATGAATTGTGAAATATATATGACATAAAATATACATGTTCAACTGAGAAATCCGCCGTGCCCAAGGAACAGCTGGACTCCGATACGCCGTGGACCGATGATGCTAACAATAAATCCGGGAGCGCCCCAAGGGGATGCAAGAAAACTTCCATGGGACCTTTATCCTAAGTGATGAAAAGACTTAGGTAAGTTTAGTATATTGGAGTGAGTAGATCTTTAGATCAGTTGATTTTGGCACCACCATTCAAAGTCAAAAGCTTTCCTACCCCCGGAGACGCTCGTATCATCAAGTAAAAGTAATAAGACAAAAGCAAAGCAAGGCACAAACCCGAAAGCAAGCACCGCAGTTCATGGACATTGACTGTGAATGTGAACTGAGGCAGCAAAGTTCATCATGCCTCTTTTGATTAACCCAAGACTCGCTTCCTCGGAAATGCTGTGGGCCAAAAAAACCCAATGCTCAGGCCTGATTTCTGCTGCCGCCGTTAAAGTTAAAATATCGTACGAATGGTAACATGACGGTCGTAAAGTCGGACAATGGGGTATTATATATGAAGATAAACTCAGACAGGAGTCCAGTCCTTGAGCCATGGGTGAGATTGGTTTAGCTCCGGAATGACAGCAGTGCTGAGGCTGCGCTCTCCAACTATGTTTCCCAGGGAGTGGTTGATCATTTGTAAAGTAGCACGACGGGAGGGCTCGATAGCGACGGGAAGAGCAGTTGGGGGTGGAATTGGCGCAAAAGAGTTGGGAGAAGGAATGAGATCGAGGTTATCAGGGACGCTTGAGTCAAACTGACCAGTCTCTTTGCGGTAGCCAACATGCACTGAAGGTTCAAAAGATGCATCATCCTTTGACCACCAAGTCCAATGGCGGTATTCACGACGGTGGCCTCGTTCGAGCCAAGGGTACAGGTCAGGCTCGATAGTTTCTTTGGGAATTGTACCAAAGGGGCGCCAACCGTAGAAGAGGGGCCATGGATCGCGAAGAGTCAGCGTATGACGATGCTGAAGTAGGGCAGCACGAGGAACAGCTGTGCTGAGGTCATGGTAGGCAGTAGCTGTAAGGTCATCTTGATATGATTGTGGTGCCCCTGTCCATACCGCAGTAACAATATCTGGACGAGACAGGGTATCGTACGAACATCCCTCGTCAAGTGTAGTCAGATAGTTACGAATGAAATCCAAGATCTTGGAGTTGCCAAGAAGGAAGAGGCCATGCCACCACATAGCGACCCGAGGACGGCGGAGCAGAAAGATTTTGATAAGCATCTCGAAATCGCAGTGTTTGAAGGCGGGCTGAATGACGCTGGTAATGGCAGCCAACCATGGACTAACAAGGTTGCACTGGATATCTGGTTGCCAGAATATGCTCCAGAGGACTGGCCCTAGAGCGTAAGGATGCATGCTCAGCGTCATGTAGTAGCGTGCTTCCGCTGTGTATCGATGAATACCGGCTGCCTGATCAGCATCTATGGGGGTACCCTTTCGTGGTTTAAGAGATGGCCTAGGTAAATGTGGTTCCAACTTGGCCATACGATAGAATGGAATCGCAAGGGCCGCAAGAAACCCAGCCTTGATCGGTGACAAGGTACTTGGATCTTTGGATCGGCGGGGTTCATGGCCAATACCAAACAAGTTACAGAACTCAATCAGGAGGTCCGTAGCTTCGGTGGGAGCTGGGGGCACCGCATCGCTGTCAATCGAGACTTGACCTTCAGTAGCAATGATAAAGCGCACGTCACTAGTGAACGTTGCATCCCATGGTGCACATGGGCCCCCTTGGCCGTCAGCGGCCCAACCTGATTGTGACGCCAGAATCGCACAGAGCCAATGCACGAGCCGTGAGGAGACACTTTCAGGGAGGTGAACCAGGATCTCATTCTGTGCGAGATCCCCGATCGTGTCAATCGGGACTGGGCGGAGACAGGAGTCGGTGAAGTGGATCTTCCTGTTCTGGAGTTGCAGTAGCCGTGTGGAGAGAATGTAGGACCAACACACGGTCAAGATGGCGAGCCCTTGCGGGGCATTGGAAGCATCAGCGGTGCCAGCTGGATTGCCATAGTGGCAGGCACTTGGGTCTGAAGAGATGATGCAGTTGATGGGCGATGGATAGCTGAGGCGGAAATACTTGGTTGTGCCGGTAACGTTATCGAGGTCAAAATCTGGCCCGTCCCGAATGTGAGGTTCCGGATCCGGGACAAGCCAGGTGGGGGCTCCGGCCAGGACTCCCTTTGGCGGCACGGATTCGGGGAGAGGCGGCATATCCTGGAGCATGATAGACGGGTCGAGGCCAGGAGGAAAGGTACCTCTCGGTAAGGCCAGTGCCTGGCTCACGAGCTGCTGCCATGTATTGCGACCATTATGAAACATGCGGCGGACGTCGAGTTGCTTTGGAATCAGGGGGTCGTCCACATTGTCGGCGGCGGCAAGGAATTGCTCTTCGTTCAAGGTCGGGAAAGGTCTAGAGGACCAGAAGGAGTCCGGCGCAGTAGAAGCGGCGGTCAACTCAGTGATTTGGGAGGCATGAGTTTCTCCCTCAACATCTGAATGAGCACTTGCATTTTCAGGCTGCGGAACAATGGCAGCTTCAGAGAGGCCAGTGACAACGGTAGAACTCCAAGCAAACGGACGGTCGAATGAATTGTCCAGTTCGTAGTCACCGTTGAGGACCCAGGACCGGACATGGTCCATTCCTAGGTCCCATGTCATCTTCATTGTGACAGAGGAAGATGCGAGCTTGCTCTAAGTGGTCAGTCAGTCGGTGTAAGTGATCAAGACAACAACATGTCCACTTGACGCAGGGTTTTGGAGAATCAAGCACAAGCAAAAGCAGAACCTTTGTCGACATAAGATAGAAGAGAGAAAAAGATGATAAAAAAGAAATTGAGGTGCGAGAGAGATTCGAGGTAAATATGAATGAGAGATATGGGGATAGAAAAGACAGGGGACACTGTAACAGAGAAAAGCTGAAGATTCCGGTGGCCACCCACCCTGGGAGACGTTGTGTATGTATGTATCAGAAAAGAAGCAAGCAAGATGCAGCAGAACTGACTACAGTCAAAAGCGTAGAATTTCGGGCTGGGGCGGGTATGGCTGTATTTGGGCTATTGATACGCGGCGGGCCTCATCTCGCATGCCATACCCATCCATTGTTTGTGCTTGACAGTTGGACCATGATGCCTGTGTTTGACATCAGTTGTCCAACAAGCCATGGCAATGTCCTTCCTTGACCATGCCATGTGTGTGTAGAAACTACAGCGGGTACCAACGCTGGTTGGATATGGAACGGGCTCAGCTGGTTCAGCTGGGGGTGTAACTGTAAATGGAGATGGATGGAGTGTCGGAGGAGCCGGGTCAGAGTCAAAGGAGGATCTGAAAATGACATGAACAATCAGTTGAGAGGTTGAGAACGGGAGAGAGACACTAGACTAGAAAAAGAGGGTCAGAGAGCAGAGCATCAGAGACAAGACACGGGAGCTTGCAGGAAATGTCAAAGTTGTGGACATATTAGAACCCCTGTCCAGGTTTTTGGTCTGGCAGCGTTTCCGCGACAAGAAACAGAGCAAAAGCAGTCTTGTAAGATGGAGAAAAGCAACTTCAGGTGGTTCTGGTTGCAGCAAACTAGGCAATTGGAGGGACGGGGGGAAACATGGGTGTCACAGAGACAGGGAGCATAGTCTAATGAGGCGTACAATAACTACGAAGCGGAGATCAAGCCGTAGGCGAAGCGGAGATGGCGACGACAAGTTCGGCAGAGTAGAAACGAGATTTAGAATTAGCAAAAGCATTGAAGAAAGTGAAAATTCGAAAAAGAAAAGACGGTATAAGACAGAGGAGGACATGACTGAGTCGAGCGGACATGGCTTGATGATGGAGGATGACGGTTTAGAGAGGGTTGAGTGGATGATGGGGCATTCAGCACAGGGCAGGGACAAGGGATATGTCGACAGGGATGAAGCCTTTCACTTCACTTGTCTAATATTCTTTCGTCTTTCTTTTCTTTTTCCCCTTCGCTTCCTCCACTGGAACACGCAGTCAGGTTACACTTTTTACTTTACAGGCGGCTGTCACTGTCAGTTGCGGCGTAGGGAGGTGCCGGACCGTAAGGTATCCCAATCCCAACACCTCTTGCTTGCATAAGGGCAGTTTAGTGAGGTGGATGTGGAAGTGGATGTGGAGGGGGAGGGGCATTTCTCTAGACACTTTTGTTAGTGTCAAGTCTTTGCTTTTGCCTGTGCTTGTCGACAAAGAGGCAGTGCGGCCGTTGGACAGTCCACGTTTCAACGCTATGAAGACCCTTTTGCTCTTCGATCGTCATACAATCGAGGTGAATGACTCGCTAGATGCGGTCAGATAACTCCAATAGTCGACTCCATCAATAACAGAGCCATTCCGTTTCAAGGGTCCCATCCTTGATCTTGGGACGTCGGGATAATGGAACGGATTCCCCAACCCTCGACCTTTCAGCTGGGTCAATATGCACCATGTTGCGCCTCTAAGCTGCAGATGGCCTCGGCTTGATCAAGATATGTCATATGGGTCCGAGAGCCTCCATGTCGGTTGCGCAGTGGTCGATTAGACGTCCACCGCATATTCAGGGTTGACTTAACATCAGCATCAGCATCAGCATCAGCATCAGCATCATCTGCAGCTGCACGCGCAGACGCACATACAGGTATGCACCTGGGAGCTGGGGTACCTCTGCCGTAGCGTAGCGTTGCAGCGCGGGATCTGGAGTCTGTAGTCCAGTCGCTGGCGCCATGACATCGCATGGCATGACGGATAGTCGTGATAGCCGCTGATTAAGTTGAGCTCGTGCGTGGACCAAGAGCCCGGCTGGCATTACAACCTGAGACACATCATGTACGTGCGTGTGTGCAGTGCAGCGTGTCTTTAGTGGCATGAATTACGTGCCGGCCTAGAGGGAAATAACTGAAAAAAAGAAAGGTTGAGACTAACACAGTCGGGCAAGGAAAAAGAAAGCAGTGAGCCCCTAGACCCGAAAATGCAGTTTGACAGTGAGGAGACCTGGGTTCTGATAGCCTATCACTGGAGAAGAATATGCTATCATTACGATGCGCCGTTTTCTACCAGGGACCCAAAGCCATTACAGTAGCTGGTAGACTCTATCGTGGAATTACCGCAAAGAAAGGACTTGTTCTGACAGGCAGTACCGCTATAGTGGCCAGCCAATAACTTTAGTACATTCTTATCCATGATATTCCCGGCAGTCAGTATCTCGGCCTCTCCCGCCTTCCCTAGCTTCCCTTACTATTGGGCTGGATTATCAACATCCACCCTCACATGAACGACCGATCCTACTCTATTCTCACATTTCCTGTACGTCTTGTCACGCGCAGATCGATTCTCTTTAGAATTCCACGCCCCGAGTGCAGCCTTAACTGGGAAACCATTCGATAGGTTCACTGAGGCACGCACCTACAGACGGATACTTACACAAGCATCAGCGGTACGCTTCCGAAACAGCGCTAGACTAGTTCGGTCCGGAATATTTCCTGCCTCAAAAAAATTGTCCTGCACCGACGATCAAGTCAAGCAAACAACAGCCGGCGGCACGACGCAATCCTCCACTCCCAGGACTATCACACTGTACCGAAGAGCCTGTAAGTTCCCTCGGTCGAACCATTGTTTGCTTCCTCTTCAAGCCACATGTTTTACATTGCGACATGGCACAAGGTTACTGACTTGATATCGGCAGATTCTGCATCCCCAGCTCCACCTATACGATACTATTTCAGAGCAATCCACCGTAATCACCGACAATGAAGAGCAAGCGCGCAAGAGAGGCCGCCGAGGTCGACAATAAGCCCATTGCTTCTGTTGATTCTGAGGCCCCAGCCAAGAAGCGCAAGCGCAGCGAGGATGATGGTGCCGATCTGAAGAAGGCTAAGAAGGAGAAGAGAGACAAGAAGTACAAGAAGGAATCGCGCAAGGAGCGCAAAGAGAAGCGCAAGGACCTCCAGGACCTCCCCGAACAGGACGATGACGAAGAGGCGGCCGAGGATGCTCCAATGGCCGAAGCTGATGACAAACCTGCGGATGCGCCAGTAGAGGCAGATAAGCCTGCGAAGAAGGACAAGAAGAAGAAGGACAAGAAGGCCAAAACCGACGAGTCACAACAAAAGGACGACGCCAGCGCCGATGCCCAATCCAAGGAGGAACCCAAGGAGGAGCCAAAGAAGAGCAAGAAGGACAAAAAGAAGCAAAACAAGGCCTCCGAAACAACGACCACCAACAATGAATCTGCTGCTGGCGCTGATACAGATGCTGCTGATGGCAAAGGAGACCGCCACATTGTCTTCGTCGGCAACCTGCCCTTCTCCGCCACTGCCGAAACAATCAAAGCCCACTTTGCCTCTCTCAACCCAGTGTCAGTTCGCTGCATGAGCGATCCTAAGGATAGCAAGCCCTGCCGTGGCTTTGCCTTTGTCGAGTTCGAGAAGGTCTGGCATATGCGAACATGTCTCGACAAGTTCCACCACTCCGAGTTCTCAGATGGTGTCTCTTATCCTCGCCGCATAAATGTCGAGTTGACGTAAGTTGTTTTCGTACTTCTGTCTTACATGATAACTCACCTCATTGCTTTGACTCCACACCCCTTTCCCTCAGCCTGATTCAACACAAAAGCACCTCGATTTGTGTAACCATCCCAGGGTGACTAGTCTTGACTTGACTCACGCTCGTTGCTGCTTCACCGGCACTCACCTGCACGAAGAACAACAACTTCATACATGACTAGAACACACGCTAACTCTGTTCAACAGCGCCGGTGGAGGTGGCAAGACAAAGCAGCGCCAGGACAAGATCAAGGAGAAGAACCGCAAGCTCGATGAGAACCGCACCAAGCGTATTGAGCGCGAGAGGATGGCAAAGGAAGAGAACAAGGGCAAGGGTGACACTCGCAAAGCCGGAGAGGATGGTATTCATCCAAGTCGACGTGCCCACATTCCTGGCAACCGCTGGTAGAAACAGCTCACCCGGCCTCGAGCCCAGGGTGTAAAGCTCAAGAAGGAGTAGGTTTGTGAGGGTCTCTGAATGTGTTTAATGATTATACTGGGATCGGATACACAAAAGTTGATTGTGCATTTATACGATAGTGAGAGATACCCAAAGGAAGTGGATCCTTGACCTCACGAAGAAGAGCATGGAACAGACGATGAATTATATTTCTATATCCACTACTCAATTCGACTGATTCTGAGATTTTTCTGCTTCAGGTGAAGGGCCTACACAAGCAGACTGTTGATCTCGTATATCAACCGTTGTAGACTGTAGGTTCTTTTCTGTTTACGCTCCGATTTAAGTGAACGTATACTCTATTGGGAGCTCTAACAAGTGATGCAGTATATTTCGCCCAAACGACAAACCAAAGAGAGCAATTCTTAATCGAGACGGAAAAATTAACCGCTGCTGGAAGAACTCCAACGACTATACATCGCAGAAACGAGTTGCCAAACTGCAAGTCTCGAGATAGTGAATACCAGATACGAGACATGATAGCCATGCGTTCAACATACCTCCACAGGGTAAAACGGACATTGTCGAAAAAAAACATCACAAAACAATCGCAAGCAATCATCTGTCCAAAGTGCAATCCGGTTCTTGAATTACTGGCAAAATCGGTATAAACTCCGCGAGGAGGCCACAGCATGAGATATGAGCAAATAGAGATAAATAATAAAAAAGCAACGGTTGGAAACACGTAACCGCAGATAGTAAAAACCCAAAATTCATTCAAGAACCGCCTCGCAAGTAAAAGCCATCGTCATATGCAGTTGCCTCCGCATGATCGTTGCGAGGGTCATGATCTGGGGACGGGTATCGGGCCTCGAGAAAAAAGCAATAGCCTAGTCCAGCCCCAGCCGCTCCAGGGGATATTCTGTCAAGAGCCGCCGTCTTGTATCGCTGAATGCCTATTAAACATTCGTCTCGAGTTCTTCGTGTCGTTTCGCGTCGTCCAGACGCTTTCGTTGAGAAAATCAAGCGCGTGCCTTGCCACGCGCGGGAATAGCGTTCATTAGATGGATATCTACAGAATGGAGCACTTGTTCTTCTTTTGCTTCGAAGGTGTGGGTCGAGGGTTAAGAACAGCTCTAAGCACGAGTTAGATGCGCCTAGAGCACATAATCACGGTTGATGCTTACCGGATGGCCTCGTCAAAAACGCTCTTGAGGTTCCTTTGAGTGAGAGCAGAACACTCGAGGTACTTGTAGGCCTTGATCTCCTTGGCGCAAGTCAACGCCTGCTCGTACGACACAGGCTCCATACGCTTCTGTCGAAGTGATTCGAGGGTGGAGGCGTCTTCTCGAAGATCAAGCTTGGTTCCGACAAGGATAATGGGAATGTTAGGCGCATGATGATCAATCTCGGGATACCACTAGAGAGGGTGTCAGCGGAGTCGACGTGTTGTGGCGATAAGGGGGGGCGGCGTACCTTGGCCTTGACGTTGTCGAATGAAGGAGGACTGACGATGGAGAAGCAGATGAGGAAGACATCGGTCTGGGGGTATGAGAGAGGTCGCAGTCTGTCGTAATCCTCTTGACCAGCAGTATCCCAGAGGCCAAGGCTAATAGGCTTGCCATCTACCATAACACTCGCCGAGTAGTTGTCGAAGACAGTGGGGATGTATTCGCCGGGGAAGGCATTTGTGGTGTAGGAAATGAGTAGACAGGTCTGGAAGCACAGTCAGCGGAAGGCTCTTGTTATAGAAAGCCATCGCGTTGTAAGCGGCTGTTTGTTGTCCGACGTACCTTTCCAACAGCACCATCACCAGTCACCACGCACTGTAGCAGCGGTCAGCCAACCATGTATTGCGTCAGGTAACCATCGGCTCAACAAACCTTCAATGACTGCACGCCGGGCTGAGCCATTGTTGCGATCGGTTATGGGGAGAAAATCGAAGGAAATGGGTATCAAATCGACGAGTTGTGTGGAAGCGCAAAAAGTCGTCGAGGGGCAGATGGAGATGATGGAAGCGACGATTGTTGTGTCTGTACGAAGATGGTGGATGTAATGTAGACTAGTTAGAGTGTAGGTAGTAGGTTAGAGCGCCTGGAGAGGGGCAGGTCAAACAGGCAGGGCAGGGACTCGAAGGCCGGATAACGGAAGGGAACGAGGTGCGACGATGACGATTTTGTTTTGGATGCGACAAGCGGCCACAGAACTCGAATGGATCCTCAGGTGAGTTTCACAGCTGCATAAAAAGATAGGTTAGAGAAGAAACTTGACACAAAACCGAGGTGTAGTTCACGCGTTTTGTGCCGCAGAAGGTGAGGCCACAGGAGGAGGTTCAACGATGGGAGCCGCTCCACCTCTAATCAGTATCACTGAGTGGACTAGACTGGCACTGGACTAGACGCCCCCAAGCCCAGGGTATGCCACCAGTAGCCACCTCCCATGCCACCTCAGGCCCTGTTCGCAGTAATAAGCCAAGACCTAGCCTCGCCCACTAACTTGACCTACTGGAACTTATCCGCTTGGGATGCCAGGAGTTGATCACTATCAAGAGCTTGCTCAAGGCTATAAGGTAGGCGCCTGGGGGTGGGGGAGATACAAGGGCTCAGGGGCCAACCAAGCACCGTAATTTGGGGTAAAGGCAGCTCACCTGCTGTATCGCTGAACCCTTTCGTGGTAAGGATTCGCTGTTAATGGCCGTCTTGGCTAAGATGGACTCTCGGTTGCGGCTGGGGATGAGAATGCAGATGTCGGATTGGATGGAAACCGAACAAAGATTGCCGGGTTATGAAAAGAGAAGAGATAAAGACGGAGAGGCTGCAACAGTTGAGAGAGAGAAAAACAAAGGCAGGGAATAATGCTTAAGCTACAGCAGATGGGATTATCCCAAGACTGCACAAGGCACGGCTATTCAAAGTGCAGGCGGTGGCTGTCGGTGCAGATGAAAGGCAGAGAGAGGCTGCGGGAATGTAAATTGGGCGGAATACCTTCTTACAATAAGCTCTGCGCCAAAAAAGAAGTGGTTGCCTTTCACTTGTTTTCAAGACAATGTGATCGAGCGGTGGCGGAGAATTTAAGAAACACCTGGAGCTTCTGCTGTCATGCTAATTATTTATCTGTTCCTATTGTCCATGACAATGCCTAGCTGGGAAGGGAATAAAGGAGAACAGCTACCGCTACCGTAATGAACAAAACCACCGAATCATGAAACCTGGCCGATCTCTTCAACTGAATTCAACCTCCATGACTCACGCCAACCTCAAAGCAGAAACAATTGGTATCATCACAAGATCTTTCGTTAAGAATCAGGTAGCACTTCAAGACAGGGATCAACAATAAAGAGGTTGGAGATAAAGATTTGAAGACCAGGGATGCATGTTGAGAGCTGTTGAAGCCTCCACCGGGCGCTTAGACCCTTGCTCAAATCACTGTTGCTGCTTTCTCGCCTCGAAAATCTCCATAATGCGAAATTTTGAAACTATTGACAAGTAAAATGGATCGATAGCTCAGTGGTACGAGCGAGGGATTGCAGATCCCTAGGTCGCGTGTTCGATCCACGCTCGGTCCTAGTACTTGTTCTTTTGCTTCTTTTTGCCATTGCTTGGCAATCTCATCTTACAGTACTTGTCGCTCCTCTATTGCTTACGTCGAGCCGTCAGCTTATTTGTTTCAAGAATGCTCGGACGATCATTGTTTTGAACTTTATTTTCCTTTCTTTTTTGCTAGAATACCAATCCGTGAGTGTCTATCTTGTTAACTTGAAACCATACTGATAGAAACATCAGTTTCCGGCTGATATCTCACAAAATGGCTTTAGGCTTGTTCTCTAATGTCTCTCCATGGCATATTCCTGCTATGTTTATAGGCACCGCTTTCACTCTCGGTGGTCTTCTTCCTCTGAGAGCCCCAGACCGGGCTATGCGCGAGTACGGGTTGCCTGAGGGTATTGCCAGGTCAGAGCCAGCGCAATTAGCATTTGGTATCTACGGCACTCGTGTAGCTGCTTATGGCGTCGCTCTGTGGACGTTCTATCTTCGTGGCGAATACCATGTAGTTGATACACTCATGAGCTTACTCTTCTTGTGGGGTGCTGCTGATTGTTGGATTTGTATTAAGGCTGGTGTGCCCAGGACAGCTGTTTGGAGATTCGTGAGCAGTATCATGATTGGCGGGTATGGATATCTTGGATTAACTGCGAAGAGATCTCTCTGAAGCTCTGCTTTAATTGTTTCGGTGGATCTCCAAGTTGTTTGGCGAGCAAGTCCTTGGCTTGTCATCTAGTTTCTGCCTCATCTCGCTGATTTATGGTGATATCGAATACGTATTTACAACACTACATACCTTACGTACAAATTCATTTAATTGTACTTCGGGATCTCTCAAGATAATTGAGACCGTAGTCATTTACATCAACAGTAATGCAACAGGTACCTTGGGTGAATGGTCCGTGCACTCAAGCTCCCCTCGTCGCGTATGGCTGAAGCTTGTCGCGTTCCCACTTGAATCTTGAATTGACATTCATCATTGACATGGATCGATAACATCAACAATAACCGAAAATACAATAATTCTCCGAATCGCTGGGCTCGAATTACACCCGCATGTTCTCAAAGTTCTATGGATGAAGACCTCCACGATTTCGAGACATTATCTGCCAGTTGAGCGGTCGACGCTCGGCCAGCCACTCCGGCGCATCTAAACAAACATCACCACCAAATATGTCAAGTCTATCGCCGCCAGGAAAAGCGGCATCGCAAGAAACGTCCGCGCGAACCCCTTCGAGAACTCCGAACCGTCGCGCTATTAGCGCTGAGCCGTTTTCTGGCGTTCACACACCCCTCGATCGTAGCGGCGCCCGAGACCTGCGTGCCTCTCTTCGCCGTGGTACACCAGCATCTGCCGGTCGATCCAATGCGCCGACTCCTCACGCCAAAGCCGCTCGTCGGCTGCTTGACCAGCGTCGAACGGCAATGTTCACACCTGGAAAGAACCGCAGACAGAGCATGTTGCAGCAAAGAGAAACACCCTTGGATATTTTACGAATGCTCGGTCGAACACTAGCGCCTAAGAGCCAGCCTATTCACTCGTCATCTTCGTCGTCTCCAGGGAATAAACGGAGCTTGTCACCGGAGCAGAGGGAGGACAGCAACATGTATGATGATGACGATGATGAAGACGACGATCTACTAACGAGGCCGCCAAGACTATCCTTGCCGTTGGACATTGAAGATGCTTCTAGTACCAGCTCAGATTTGCCTCCACCAATGTTGTCACAATTGGATGAGGACAACTTTACTATGCAGTCTATTGAGATGCCTCGAAGAATCGCGAATGACTCTCGGCTATCTCGAGGGAGTCCTGGCAGCGAACGCATGAGCGACTACTTCAATGAAGCCACAGAAGACGATATTGGCCAACAATCGGATTTCTTCCCCGGTCTGCTGGAAGATCTTCAGGCGAGAGCTGGACAGGATGATATGACTCTCGAGCCGTAAGTCTATTACTGGGTAATTAGAAGCAATGCATTGCTCACATAAGAACAGGATTGAAGCAGACCAGACCCGGCGAATGACGGAGGGCCCAGGAAGCGACTTCAATCTCGAGTACCCTGGTGGACTTGAGGATGGAACTGTCTTTCAAATGTCTGATCCCGCCAACGATCTTCAAGCAACGTCACCAATTGTCGAGCCATCAGTTGTAGAAGCCCGGGCAGATGACGCTCAGGATCCCCACCCCGAGGTTGCGTATGGATCCGACTCCGATCCTGGTGGCGGCGACTTCGGAATGGACGGTTGGGATTATAACGATGGTGGCGTCGACGATCATAGCTCGATAAATGAGGAGCCAGTGCCAATACCCGAGCCAACAGTCACAACCGGGATGCGTCATGAACCAGCTGATGATAGGCTACCACGCGGCTTGAAAGCAAAAAAGCGAAAGCGGATATCACAACATGGCATTGAATATCCGTCACTGCCTCCGGCTTTCGTAAAGCGAGTGGCCCAGACGGCTCTCCAATCGTCGGGTCTGAGCAACCAGCGTCTATCGGCGGAGACATTAGATGCTCTCATCCAGTCATCAGAATGGTTCTTCGAGCAGCTGGGTGACGATTTAGGAGCCTATGCGGATCACGCGAAGCGCAAAACAATAGAGGAGAGCGACATCTTCACACTCATGAAAAGGTATGTTATTCCACTGTGGTATCAGCTCCGTATTTTGTTCTAGCCAGAAATTCTAATATTGTACAGGCAACGTCAGATAGGACCGCGTTCCTCCATGTTCTCCTTGGCACAGAAGCACCTCCCAAGAGAACTCCTCCAGGAGCTGAGAATGCCAGTTCCGCAACCCGCTAAGCAACGCAAGGCGAGACGTGTGTCGGGCCGAGGCGACGAGGCAGAAGTTGCCGAAGATGCTGAAGACACATGAGTTTTACATGGTGCATGCATTATGAGATATACAGTTTACAGGCCCTTTGAACGGGCTACACGACGAGCGACGTCGTTTGCAGGCTTTTTGACTACCATCCAGAGCATGATGGATGTTGCGACAGCAAGGCCATACCTGAAGCAAGGAGTTAGAAAGCCCGGTGCCAATGGACACAGAATCAGGCAACTTACCAGGTAAAGATATACTGGGCGTGGTTGTTTCGCAGGTTTACCTCCGCGGGTCGGCCATAGGGAATACCGCGAGCCTCGAAGTCGACCATTTGCATGAACTCGGGTTCTGATGTCGTGAGCAAGACATCACGAAATGAAAGATTATGATGATAGACATACCCATAGTAGCCTCAACCCAGACAGGCTGGCTACCGGTCAAAGCAGCCATCTGCTTCACATCCGGGAAATAAAACATGCCCTTCTCGGGCTGGTTCTCTGGCGTAAACATGTTCTTCTTCCACGGCTCTCTTAGAAGTCCTTCCACCGTGACCTCACCCGTCGGTAGTCCATCAGGTCGTGTCCTCTTATCTCTGTGCTTCTTGTCGATCCAGCCTCGGTTCACGAGAATTGTCGTGCCGTTCTCTCGCTCCAATGGTGTGACTACCATGTACCCATCTGTACCATCTCGCATACGCGGTCCGATAAGCATTTCTTGATCATGTCGGAAATGGCCTTTCGCTACGACACGGCGATAGTCAAAGTCGTGGATGGCATCGGGATCGATGGTTGGTGGGAGGGGTAGAGGATCGCGGATCAGTCGGTCTTCGAATTTGGCGATGAGTTCGGATTTCCAGCCCAAACGCTGGACTTGCCATGTTCCGAGAATGAAGGCTGTGATGGGGATAATAGCTAAATCAATTAGACCATACTCTGTTCAATTAGTGAGTCTGAAAGCATACCGAGGATGATTAGACCTGGGCCATGGCGTTTTCCAACACGGACAAGCTTTGGAGGTCCATCGAGAATAGAGACGAATTCTGGATCGTCGGCTGATGGCTGTTGCTTGCGACGGAAGAAGGATGATGTGAATTGTCTCCTTGGTGGTGCATTTGTGAATCTTTTACACCGGGGAATCTGTCTTGACAAGCGCAGACTGCGCAAGACTGTATTAGGTGCGTTCATTATGTCTGATGGCGCATTGAAGGCGTGAGGTTAAGTGGTGATAGCTAGCTGTTGATGATGTCGATTGTGGTGGGTTCAGTCGGGAATAGACCCACTCTCGACGTTGAATCCCTTCGGATCTTCATCTAATGCACCTCACCAATATCTTATAGAAGGCAAAGCTTTTATAATTTTAATTGAAGGCTCTGTCAATTACTATTTCCTATCGTTTTAAATGCATTATTAAATGACCCAGGTGGGATTCAGCCAGATATTGAATAACAAACACCGAGTCTGGCATCCACGAATACCATTGGTCGTTACGGTCCATTTGTACAGTGTGATACTGCTGAGTCAAGAGGGGCCCATGTGTGCTCTCATACTGTGTTGTGTAACCTAGCGTCGTTGGAATTATTTTGAGAGCTTGCGCGGGTCAGTCAGTCACACAAATGTAGGGTGCAAGTTGAAGTTTATGAACAGGTATTAGGTTCAAGGAGCTATATGGAACCCAAATTCGATTTAATATGTCAATTGCAAGAACACACCCATCCTGTTACCTTTCTTGCCAAGCTGGCCTGTTTGCTTTGATCTTTGGTGTTAATTCTGATGATTTATAATTCCCTGCTATGTTTCCAGGCACAATTTCATACGTTTTATGGTTTTTCGACCATGAGTTGAATGGTATTTCAGTCAAAAGTTGAACAACACTTATATGGTAGGTCTTACACACAATTGGTTGACCAGATGAAAAAGTGGCTCTTGATACAGTGTAAACACCGCTTAGTCAAGAGGGGTTCCATGTGCGATTTAATACTGTATTGTGTAACCTAGCGTCTTTGGAATTGCTTCATGGCACACCCTGGACCCCAAAGTGGCTGGTATTCAGCCAAATGTCGGGTAACACTGCATGTGCACATGACGAGCTGAACCAAAAGGTTCTATACAGTCTAGAACAGTGTATACACAGCTTGGTCAAGAAGGGATCATGTGTGACATCGTACTGTGTTGTGTAACCCAGCGTCTCTGGAATCATCAACCTCAATATCGGAGCAAATAAGGCTGCACCGTGAGCTTGCCTCAAACATCAACTACCCCTTGAAATCCGAAAAAAGCAAAACCAGATTTAATGCCCGTAGCTTCATACAAGCGTGCTCAAATCAATTTCTGTCTAAGAATTCATTCTCGGCGGTCGGAGATGGGTTCATATCAATGTTCGTACTCACCTGCAACCACCTGCGGCCACCCGTGATGTTTAGGACCTTTTGGTTGGTCCAATCCCGATAAATCAACACCAACATTTCCTCTTCTCTCGCTCAACAGATGCGTTGCATTGCAAACAAGTTTCGCCATAAAACTGAGACATACATGTTGTTGAGATAAGCAAGAAACGCCACGAATCGCCTGCGTACAAGTAGGCTGAACCGCCCGCCTCACTTTCACTTCTTCTCTTTCACCTCTATTCTTCTCCTTGGCAGAACTTACACGGCCAATCATCATGGAGAACCTACCAATTCGAGAGCGGCTCGGGTCGACGAGCTGTACCGGATGTCGTCGTCGAAGAGTGAAGTGTGTGTTCGACAACGACCAGGCTGAGTGTCAGGAGTGCAGCAAACACTCCCTCACCTGCCAGCCGCAGAATGACGACTCATCTCCCCAAGACAAAGATGAAATCCTTCAAGAGTTCTCTCAGTTTGCCAGAAAAGTTGAGTCACGAATGATTCTTCTGCAGACTGCAATCGAACTCTTGGCTCGCAGACTTGACTCGCAAACTAGCAACCGAGTTGATTACAGAAGTGAGCCAAGCTACCGGGCTGTGAGCGAGTCATTTGAGGTTGGTATCACTTTGGGGGCTCTGAAGGTCATGATGACTTAAGTAGTCTAACCATCTTTACATCACAGATACCGCAGACACCACAAACGCGTTTGACGGCATCACTTCAGGGGCTTGTACCCGACAAGCCGGTTCTGACTAAGATTCTGCAACATAGCAGCAGGTTCACCCAGAATTGGGCGAGCTGGCCTCTGGCAACGGTGTCATACCAACAGCAAGAAAACGACTCCGTTCCTGTCAAAACAGTTACGGTGTTTGATGCTGGATTTCCAACAGACGTCAAGTCAGCTGTCACGTTCATTGACAAGTCATTGTCCCCAAGCCGCCAAAAACCACCAGACCCTGGCGCTGCCGCAAAATGCATAATGTGGCTCTGCCTCTCTATCAAGGAGTTGCCAATGAAGTTCAAATATGCCGACAATCGAGCACCACAACCATTTGAACCAAGACACCTTATTGCCGATTGTATCGCCAAAGTTGAATCCCTCTATCGAATCAGCTCAACACCGGTCTGCAATATGGACTTTGTCCAGGCCCTGCTCCTCCAAGGCGAGCTATCCCTCTCCATAGGTCGCCCGATGAAGGCATGGAAGTGTATCAGGACTGGTATTGAGAACGCCATGCTACTGGGAGTACACCAGGGCCGGTCTAGCCTGGATCGATGCATTTGGGAAGAGTTATGGACCCGAGACCGACAGCTTTCACTCTTCCTTGGAATGCCCCATGCAGTCCCCGCGCAATTGGGGCCCAGGATTGTTGAGGAAGAGTACCCCCTCGCAGAAAAGGAAGCTACTCGCCAGATAGCCACGCTATCAGGTCTCCTTACAAGCCAAGCCCTAATGAAAGAGGACACTGCTCGTGCAACGATCACACGAACGCTTGAAGAGATGCAGGAATTGAAAGCAATGATTCCGGAGCATTGGACGAAAGGACACCTGAGATATGTCCCCTATCTCCCGCAGGCCTTCACCCGCGCCAAAATCAAGATCCTATATCACTCCTTTGAGCTCATGCTAAACTGGCCCAAATTTCAACTGTCAAACATGAATCCTGGGAAAGTTGACGACTTTGAACCTGCAAGGAAGACGATACTAGCATCAGCACAGGAGATTATAAAGGCGCAAGAAGCCATGAGAGCCCCAGAAGTCGAGCCGAACACGGTGATGAGGGCTGACTTTGTGGATTTCCTTGCTTTCAAGGCTGCGCTTGTCATGATAGCTGTGATCAAACACAGGGCGAACCCCGTGCCGGAGGAAGAGAGCAAACCTCTCTGGAAAATGATAGATGAGCTGGGAGACAGATTCCAAGAGACAACCAAGGTATACGACGACCTATTTGCCAAACAGGCTTGTCTCATTCTCAAGATTCTGTTTTGCGCAAGCGAAGGGGATTATATCTGGTGTGGAACATATGAAGCACTCATCCCCTACTTTGGGAGGCTCCAGACTCAAAAAGTCATCATCGCCAGGGACTATGCCAAACCCAACGAGAACCTAACCAAGATAGCTGTCGTGATGGAGTCGAATAATGTCGTTTTTGGACCGCCGTATGATCGTGTCCCGGAGCTGGAACTCGCAGCGGACTGGACTGAGTTGGGACGTTCCAGGGTCTATGGATGGAGGACATCTTTTGACTTTGACTGTTTGACTCAACAAGGGTTTTAGGATGTGTGCTGGGCACCAACCCGTCAATATGGACGTGGAACTAAATATTGGTCAACTTTGTGACATAATGAGATGTTTTCAATATACAACTTTTGCAGAACATTTCATCCAAATGTGCTCTAACACCCTCAGCGACGGAGTGATGAAATATCCATCATGTTCATCCCCATCCCTTCCATTCCACCTCCCTCCATCGCAGCCATCATCTTTCTCATCTGTGAACCATCACCTCCCCCAGGTGCACTCAGATACACAGCCTCTCCAACCATACGCAACTGCATAGGGAAACGAGGATCTCCATAGTAGTCAATGATCTCCTGCTTACTCGTCGTCTTCTTCAAGTTCTGCCACTGACTCGAATCCATTCCCAACTGCTCACACTCCTGCTGCTTCTCTGGTGACCACCACGAAGGAAGAAGCCCTCTTCGGACTGATGCTTGTCGTAAGAAACGTTGAAAACCTCGAAGCCCGTTTGAAGCACCGCCGTAGAGACTGTCTCCATCTGCTTGACCTTCAAGGTTGTACATATCGTCCATGCGGAGACGATAGGTGTCAATCAGAAGCCGATAGACGTCTGTCTCAGGACGGTTGTGCAGATAAGTGCCGTTGTCGAGACGAGTAAAGGGGTTGGGAACAGATTTCTCCAGTCCCTTCTTTGGGGACTGGCTCATTTCGTCTGGATCATGGACGTTGGCATTGGCAACTGAATCTGCCTGCTTGCCACAGATCTTCTTGTGGACTTTCCAGTCGATCTTTTGACATTCCCGAGAGCAGTATTGTGTGGTGGAACACTTGGCACACCGCTTGAGCTGAACTGCAGGTTCTTCCTTGTTGCAGGTGTTGCAGGCAGCCATAGTGAAATGAGTCGTTGGATGTCAGTCCCAGTCATTGGCCTCTTGTTTGATAGACTTGAGAGGATATCAAGAGAGGAGATGCAATTAAGTGATGTCGGTGGCTTCAGGTTTGCGGGGATGTGAATCAGCCAGGATCACCCTGGTCACTATCATCAATTCTCGACTCTTCTTCTACAGACAATAATGATATGATATTGCTCTGCAACTGAGGCTCTTTCCGGCTTAGACTATTGAATGTTCCCGTAAAAGTGGCCAATGGATGTTTTGACTCTCACTAAAGGCGGCTTCTTTGAGAACTGCCTAAGGCACAGTGTGAATGGTATCAAGCTCAATCAAGTTAGTGACTCCCGGTGGGTGTAAGTCTCGAGTAAGGTATGGAGACGGCTTTACTTTGAACAAGGAGAGTTGCCAATATATAGTGTATGTTATCATGCAACGTTACTTGCTGCCCTATGGCTTGCATCTATAGCCAAACAAGAGTGTGGTCTTAGGCTTCTTAGCAGATGTTTGCTGCAGCCTCGTGCTCTCCAAACAGGATTGTCTCATGATGATTTACAAGTGATATCACCAATCAAGGCAAATCTAACTGATCGAGACCGTTTACAAGGCGTCTGGAGTGCCCAACAACACCAATCTAACTAAGCGAAGACAACTGGGAGGATGCTTGTTGAGAAAAACATGTGTTGCCTTGAGTCTCTGCTAGCATCTGGTCAATTGTCTCTACTCTCCGGGAAATGCTATGAATGAGTTTTTGTATGAAATTGGCGTTGGTATCAAGGAAACGAAAGCAAACCGATAACTTCTGAGAATATTCGTATTGAGGCCTGGAGAGTTTCTTCCCAAACCCTTGGAGCCCAACCGACCTGTGCTTGTTGCTGGTAGGAGATGGCCGAACTTATCGTACGACATCTATCTATTATATTGGTAGCGCTTATACTAAGTCAACTTAGCCAAAATGTAACCGCGGTCGTGGACCAATGACAAATACCAGCAAGTACCGAACAGGGGTCTATTACGGCACAAGCAGAGGGAGACGGCTTTTTCTTCCTTTGGTCATTACCTTTTATTTCCGTCGTGGGTTCTGTCTGTCTGTTGAGACATGTGAGAATGGACCCCAAACATCGCCATTCGTGGCGTATCATAACTTAGCAGATTTCTGACAGACTGACAACCTTGCAAATGGGGCCGGATCTTTTGGGCCGGGTGGTGTTATTACCGCTCCAGGAACCAAATGCGGGTATGCATAAGTGATGGTCAACGTTAACAGCTTAGGTTGCGATCCGTGATCTGCAAACTGCATAACCGGCAGTAGTTTGATCTTGGCTTATCTTTGTTACTTACCTACCTATCTAGGCATATTTCCAGCCCGGGCGGGATAATTGACCTCCTGCCATATAGATATCTTCCTGGATGACAATGACTCACAACTGAACTCGTTGGTATGTCTCTTAGCTTTCAGATTCAACATTATACTATTTGGCGATATAGCTTGCGAAACAGTGCACAATGCATCGCCGATACCGAACCTACTGGGAGAGCGGGAAAACAATGCTATCATAAATGCACCAGGACCAGTGAAGCACCCTATGCAAAGAAAATGTGAAGATCACTCGAATTGCCAGTTGAAATACGACTTGAAGTATATGGCCGCTCATACTGGGCAGTTCGAGATAGGTATCGGAAGTTGTATTATGATTGATGAACTTCAGGATCGAGGGTTCCGAACAATGGAACCAACTATAATACAAACATGCAGGTAAATCTACCACGAAGCGGTCCTGACCTTTACTCGCGGAACGTCTTCTGCATCAACGGGGCGAGTTGTATATCTTGATTCATGGGTCAAATCGGGCAGATAAACGCAAGGCTGATTCAATACCTGGATATCTACATACCGAAGATACCAGGAAAGAACAGCGTCCCTGGACCCAAGGGAAGAATATTGCCGGTGAAGCTATTCAGGTTAACGCATATGAAACTAGCCCAACTATTCCTTTACAATCATACAGAAATGCTATTGCTGTGCACATTACTTGAGCTCCGGAATGGAACCATGGTCATGCAGTATCCAATGCCGGTATTAGGATAGATACAGGAAGATTCATGAAAGTGTATCTATTGTCTTGGTCACCATGGCCTCAATCTGCTGCCATCTGCGCCGCAAGAGTTCCCGCTGGCTACTTGAGCCGCCTTCTACCTCATCTATATCGCCCAGAGTCTTTCCGATGATGTTCAAGAAATCTTTCAGTGCCGTCAACAATAATTCATCAACCCCAGCCTGCGACGAGCGCCCCTCGTCTTGAGCATCAAAGAACCGCTGCCATTGCCTTTGTGTACAGCATAGCATTCGCAAAGCGACTTGAGTTCTGTGACACCCTAATGTCTGGTCATCGAGAGTGTATCTTCCAAGAAAGTTGATACTTTCGAGGTCGGCACGCTGTGTCTTGTTCAGCATCGGAAGAATCACTTCATCTAGGTAAACCTCGTCCCAACGATTCGTATCCAGAATGAAACCGTATTCGGAAAGAAGAAAATCGTTTGAGTGAGGCCCATACGATACGTAGACTTCCTCACCTTGGCGATAGACTCTATCCGCTTGGACGCTGTATCCCAGGGCTGAATAGGCGAGCTTGCATCCTTGATCAGCATGGTTGAACAGGTCGGCTGTTGGCATGCAGACTAGTCGGTCAGCGTGAGCGTAGCTTTTCATCTTGGGCATGCTGTTGTAGAAGGTTCTGGTGTTGATGAGCACCCAAGAGTATAAGTACTCATCCCTGGTCAACTTCGGGAATGCTTTTAGAACAATTTCGCACTCGCGTCTGAATGTAGTATTCTGATTATCCAGGATATCCTTGGCCCTCTTGGGCAGAAGGGTTTGGAGTTCACTCGGCCACATCATGGGTACACCGGCCTCTAGATCTTCCCGGGTCGGTAGTACTGTTTTCCATACAGAAAAGTCATCACTTTCGTCAAGAGCAATCTCAGCAGCCAAGACACCATGAACTGAGACTCCTTGAAGGGCTTCGGTGATGTTCTTTGGTACTGTATCAATAGTGCGGACTGCCTTCATAGGCACACTCAAAATGGTTTCATTTGCCTGGGAAAATATTAGAATAATTTTCGAAAGGAGATCTATTTACTCACCTTGATATCGCGAGTTGCGACAATACCAATACCACGACCTGGAAGAATTCGAGGTTCAACACCCTTTAGTTTGACTCCTTTACTCTCTGCCCATGGCAGAAAAGCAGGATCAATGAGCATTTTGGGATAGATGCACTCTCATCAAGCGAAGCTAGAAAAATAAAACAAAAGTCGGACCAGTAAAAATATTTGTTACATGTTCCCTTTGACTCATTCATTCACTCTCCCATGTTAGATCCTTTGCAAAGTTTCTACTGGATGGCGAGCTCAATACCGCTGAGTAAGCCCCCGAAACCCGAAGGTCAGCGCTGAAGCTAGGGCCACGTGATGCCATAAGCGTCATAGCTAACTTAGCTCTCATAGCTGCTCTGCCTTCACTCATGATGGCTTGGTTTACATCCATTCAAGCCTTGTTTAACCAGACATGATCGGAGTTGATTCTTGCCAGTAACTTTTTGCTTTACTTATTTGACCGTCCGATTTACTTTCTACACTACTAATCAAGACGTCTTTGTTCTTTATTTACATGACAAATATTCACCAGGTCTCAAGGGAGTAGAAATCAAGACGAGACAGCTCTAACCTTGACAACACGTCGCAACTTTATCTTGCTCACGATCGCCCACTCAGCCACTATTTCACCTTTTCCATAATTTAAATCAAGAGCTTTTCATCTCCAAATAATTCACCATGTTTTATGAGGGAACCCTTCAGGAAGGCATCTCGACAGCCGTCGGCCAGCAGAAACTTGTCCTATGTTTCGTGACAGGTATGTTTTGTCATCACCGTGACCCATGCAACAACTCACATGCGTTTCAGATGAAAGCGACGAGAGCACACAATGGGAAAACGAGTTTCTGGTCGATGATACGGTAGGAATTGCTGAAATCTGCAGATCATATCCGATGGCACTAATTACGGTGTAGTTGAGCGACTTACTCAAGGAACATTCTATTGCGCTCCGTCTCAAAGCTGGGTCCGAGGAAGCCGGATATCTAGCTCAGATCTTCCCTTTACCACGGACTCCGACTGTTGTTATCATCAAGAATGGAGAATTAAAGGAGTATATCACACCGGGGATTAGCAAAGAGGATTTCTTGCGGAGAGTTCAGACTGCTTTTAGCTCCACTGCTGCACCTGCAGCTCCGGCTCCAGCAACAACCCAACCAACCCTGGCACCAGAGCAGACCAGCCCACCTCAGCCCCAGACAGAGACACCCGTAGCTTCAGAACAACAGAGCACTCCACCAGCAGCGGCTCCTTCAACGTCAGAAAACGTTCGTCGGATACTGGCTGAGAGGGCTGCCAGGCTGCAAGCCCAAAAGGAGGAGAATGAGCGCAGAGTGAAGGAAGAGCGCGCAAGGACGAAAGAGAAAGCCAAAGCTGAGGCCGAAGCTGGTATGGATACTGACAACGCCCGAGCTCACAAGCAAGCTGAGGCAGTAAGGAAGAAGAAACAGAAAGACCAAGAGGAGAAGGCGCGGATTCTCAAACGCATCGAAGATGACAAGGCAGAGCGACGCCTGCGTGCTGAGCAGCGTGAGAAGCAAAAACTTGACAACCTCAAGGGTGGCGACGTTGCGGCATCATTAGTGAGCGCACCAGAGACAAAGCTGTCAAGCTCCTCCAAGTCTGGCGCGATAACGGCTCTTCAAGTCCGCTTGTTCGATGGATCAACATTGAGGAACCGCTTCAAGACGACTGCGCACCTAAAAGAGGTCCGACAATGGGTGGACGAAAATAGGGGCGATGGTTCGCTGCCATACACGTTCAAGCAGGTCCTCACACCTCTACCGAATAAGAACATAGACGAGACTGAGGAGGACAAGCCGTTAGGAGATCTCGGCCTTTTCCCGTCTTCGACCTTGGTGCTTATTCCCGTCAAGAAGTTTATGACCGCCTACGATGATTCACAGGGCATTGTTTCCAGAGTTATTGGATTTATTCTCAGCATTTTTACATGGATATTCAGTCTTTTTGGGGGTGGTGATGAGCGCACTGGGCACCGAGGGCCTACGAGCGATGCGCCGGCTAGTTCTCAAGAGCGCGTTCAGTCATTCCAGAATCGCAGAGATCAGCAAAGAGATCAACAGTTGTACAATGGAAATTCGGTAAGACTCGGTATCTCACTCTGTATCATGAACTTGCTAACATGACAAAGCTGAACTTTGAGCCACGGCCAGAAGAGGAGGAGAAAGATGAATGAAGGGGTTTCCCAATTTGAGTGGGAGTAATGTCTTTTTTTTTTTTGTTGTTGTATTATACAATTGACAGTGCTGAGATGTAACAGTAGTATTTCCCCGCCGTATTCCTATATGCATGCACGCTGTCAGGAGATGTATATCCCCGATGTTGTTTCCTTTCCCATAGTGATATCAAGTCCCTTTTGTTCTCTTTTCAACCTCTAAATTCGTCCATGCTTACTGACCGGCGGCGGCCTGGCAAGCCTTGAGTTGCTCAAGGTACCAGTTGCAGATCTGCATGTTTCCGTTGTTCTCATCCATGCACTTTGTGAAGTTCTGGGCGACACCGGCGCAGTTGTTCTGGTTCCAGGACTGCTCTTGAGGAGCGGCCTGAGCCTGGACGGGGGCAGCAGCCTCGGAGGAACCGCCGGAGAAGAGACCGCCGATGGCGTGGCCTACTGAGGAACCGATAGCGACACCACTGAGAACAAGTTAGCTACACGTGTTCGAAGTATGAGCTCTACAGGAGCTTTGGAGTACATTGCTCCACCTGGAACTTGGAACTCCGAAGACACCAATTGTTATAGATTCGCAAGGGTATGCTTACGCAGCAGTGCTGGCCATTTGACCGAACAGTCCAGGGCCCTGAGAACCGGCAGCCTGAGGAGGCATGGCCTGGGCAGGAGGGTGAGCGGCGGCGGGAGGAGCGGCGTGGGTGGCGGCAGGGCGAGTCTGCTGAGGAGTAGGCTTGGGAGCGGCAGCGGTAGGGCGCGAAGGAGCGCGGCCGACGGATCGTTGACGAGGCATTGTGGTTGTTGTGTTGTGAGGTTTTTGGTGGGAGATTTGGTGAAGCGATGTTGAGTTATGAGGAGAAAGATCGGAAAGAAAGAATACCGGAGGCACGGATTTCGGAGGCGCATATGATAACAGCCAATCATGAGGGGCAAATTTCAACGAGGGATGGGGAAGATTGACCAGTAGTGCCTCGGTAGAGGCATTCCCTCAAGCGTCAGGGGTCCAGAGCACTCCACGACCTTCCGTTGACAGCCGCTGGGCAACTTTTTAGTGGGCACCTCCATTAATTGAGTCATGAGGTTAGCGAACCTGAAGGCTACGATTGATTACGACCGCTTTCAACGACGGAGATATCGGGCATTTCACTATCGGCGGATATAAGTCTTGTGTCAATGTAAATGCGACAAACGGTGAGTAAAGCAGTCTCGCAAATTCATTCTAGACGTTAACTCTAGAGCGGTCTGTTCTACTATATCAAAGCCCCGTACTCCATTTTCGTTATACATCTCATAAGCGCATCGTTTACGGTGTGCATCTACCCATGTATCGGGGATACAAGCAAGCTTCTCGCACAGTCCAGAGCTTGAGAAGCCACGCCAGGAATCTAAACAGTTGTCAGTATATATCAGTTCATAGAAGTACCAGATAACGTACCGCTCAGCTCCCAGACCGTATCCTCCATGAGGAGTAGATCCGTACTTGCGCTGGTCAGTGTACCAGAAGTATCCTGTAGGATCAATGCCCTCTCGCTTGTAACCGGCCATGAGCTCCTCATAGTCCCAAATTCTCATGCTGCCACCGACAATCTCGCCGACTCCAGGCATCAGAACATCGACAGACTCGGTCACGCGGGGGTCGTCCTTAGCCCTTGACATGTAGAAGGACTTGATCTCGACAGGGAAGTGAGTGAGGAAGATGGGGCGGTTGATCTCGTCGGTCATCTTGCGCTCAGCAGCCTCGGCACTGGTCTCCAGTCAGTCCGTGTGCATTCAGAACTTGCGAAACACTTACATATCGTCGCCAAAGGTGTGGTCGTTGCCATCCTCGTTCTTGATTCCACGCTCTCGCAGCCAATCAATGGCATCGGAGTATCGCATGCGCAAGAATGGCCGAGAAGGCTTCTCGAAGTCAGGGTTGTACTTCTTGATAGCCTCAGCGGCAACAGGGTTCTCGAGGGTCAGGTCGATGACACGGCAAATGACGTGCTCAAGATGGTCCAGGAGGTTGTCGAAGGTAATGAAATCCAGTTCAGCCTCGACGTGGGAGTACTCAGAAAGCTGCATTAAAGTTAGATGTGGTCACTCGGATATGATATCTGGCTTGTTGCCATATAAGGGTACTTACATGGCGACGTGTAAGGGACTTCTCAGCACGGAAAGACTTCTCAATGCAGTAGCAGTCACCAAGGACAGGCAGGACAGTCTCGAGGTAAAGCTGACTGGACTGAGTCAAGTATGAAGTCTCGCCATAGTAGTCGAACTTGAAAAGAGTAGAACCACCCTCGACCTGAGTCTGCACAAGAGCAGGAGGGCTGACCTTCTTGACATCCAACTCCTTATAAACGGTGTGGAAAGCATCCTCGACAATGTCGCGAACGAACATGACGGCGGCGGGCTTCTCGTGGCGGAGGGTAAGGTGGCGGAGGTTCATGAGGGTGTTGGTGTCACCGTCAACGGGAACAAGGTTGGTGAAGGCCTCATCACCACCAGGGGCCTTGGCGATGACCCTGAAGTAGTCGGCGCGAAGTTCTCGGTCGAGAGGGGCGTGAGCACCGGCGGGAACCTCCCAAAGCTCACCAATGATTTCGAGAGAGGTCTCTCGTGAAAGAGTAAGGGCATCGTAGGTCTTGGAAAGATCTCCGGAAAGGAGACATTGCATGTAGTTGAGACCGCGGCGCAGAGTCACAAAGATAAGACCACCCTGCTTAGCAACACGGTTGACACGGCCCTGAACGGAGACGCGCTTGACTCCCTCAGTGGGCTCATCCTTGCTCTTTCGGAGTGTACCAATCTTGGAGGTGTCGGTCTCTTGGAGGTTGATCGCAACAGGCTCAGGAAGTGAAGGGTCGTTAGTGATCTTCAGCTTCTTGGCCTCCTCGAGAACAGCCAAACGAGCGGCCTCGTCTTGAGCATCCTTCTCAGCTCGCTTAGCAGCAGCCTCGGCCTTCTTCTTCTGCTGAGCAGCGTAGGCGACAGCCTTCTTCAGGGCTGACTTGGCAGCAGGCTTGTAACCCTCCTCATCGTCCTTCTTCTTAACCTGGTACTCGGACTCGGCTCCGTGGCGGTAGTAGGCTTCAAGAAGAGTCTTGAAGGGGGCGGCCTCAGTGCCCTGAATCTCGGGGAGATCGCTTCCGGCTTCTTCGTCGACGTAGATGACCGCCATTTTGTGCTGTGCTTTGTTTTCTGCTTCAATCGATGCAGAAACAGAAATCGCGGCCTTGGGTAGGAACTTGGAGGGGTTGTGGTGCCCCGCGATTGTTCCCCTTGACTCACGTCCGATAATGGTGGGGTGAAAAATTGTTAGTCACCTCTCTGTCTTATCTTTCCACGTATTAAAGCGATAAGAGCTCAACTTTACCATAAATCTAATGCGATGCCGGATGACAAGGGAGATACCATCCAGTAAGGAGCTCTTTGTAATTTGATGCCTTATCTTAACTTTACAAGCATATGCCAATTGAAACACAAGTTCGTCCCCCCTCTAGATGCAAAGTTCACTGTATCCCGTAAGAAAGCAAATTTCGGAAGCAAGCTGCGTTTCAAAAGAGTCCGGTGTCTAAGTGTAGTTGTCTCATCACTATCTCCCCAAATCAAAAAGTCAAACCCAAATTCCCAAACGCCATGCCCAGTGAATTCAACTTTTCAAGGGGGTCGTGTAGGTCCCCAGCCATCTATTTGCTTGACACAATCTGGGTATCATTGTAAGCCTCCTCCTGAAGCTGCATCCTCTGAATTCGACCATCAACAGCTGGCGCCAGACCTCTGTGCGTTTTCCAACCACTTGGCCCGCCAGCACAATAATGCTGCTTTGCAATTCAGTTCTTCGACTTGTTCTTTTTGTTCTTCTTCTGCTTCTTCTTGTTCTTATCTTTTCCTTCAGCAGAAGAGCTGGGCTGAGATGGAACGGGCGACTCCTCTGCTGGTCGCTTTCGGTTCTCGAGAGACTTGAGCAGTGCCTTGGCTCGTTCCTCTGCAATCTTTTCGGCAAGCTTGCTGCTGATTGTTTTGTTGTCGCCCTGTAAGATGTCAGTCTTGAATCTGTCATGGCTTCGCCGCTACATACCAGGTCCGCTTTGAGGATACGCGCGGTAGCCTCTTGGTTAATAGTCAGGGTACGCGTTTCAGGCTCCGGGGGAGACTCGATGTTCTTGATCTTTCCAAAATATTGCTGAATTCGCTTGAGTTCAGTAAGAACGGCTTGTGTTTGAGCCTCATTACCCTCATTTAATTTCAGTGATGCTATCGCGAATGTTAGTATTGATTATGTGGCGTCGTGTCAGGTGCAAGAGAGCTCACAAAACATTAGGGATTCGATCGCGTAAGCTGTAAGTGAGAACAGTTTCGCCTTGTCTAATAGGGGCAACTGAGAGGCCATGCCTTCGAGGTTGCCCAACAAAGGCTGTAGCTTTTCTTCGAGATCATCGAGCTGAATGTCCAGCCGATCAAGATCCGGTGTGATGTCCTTGACGTCTGTCATGTTGGGTTTTGTGATTAGGAATGTTGAGAGGCGCAATGTTGCGATGTTCACGTCGTCGCATGAAAGACTTCGCACAGGCGTAGAAAACTTGTCAACCATGAGACCCAATAAGGCTTAGTGGCTTTTGCATTCATGAAGTAAAGCAATGCAACTAAAGGGTACCAAAGTCCGTGAACTTTCTCAAGCTGAAAACAAAAGAATGCAGAAAGCGGAAGCTCTTCATGAATTGTGGATTCCTTTCAGTGAACTCCGTACAAGAATTCTGTTACTTGAATTTCCCTTTCATGCTGTGTAGCCTTCAACATCACTATTTTCAGCATCAGACCAAACGATACCGAAGCCGAGCATTCATTGGCCAATTATTGATGCTTTTAAACCCCACTATTGATCATCAAAACTTAGGCTCTTGTTACTCTAATTGGCCCTGGTCTAAGTTGAACCAAAGGGGAAAACCGGACTCGCCTCTGTCATTCTTTAACGGATCGCCAATTTAGTATCGAAATCACCAGCTTTAACGCAACTCAACGCCTTCACGAACTGACGAGATAAGAAACCGACGTATTGTTAATCAGACTTACCAAAAACCGAGTCCCAAAGGCTAGCCTTCATCGCCTCTCTCTCGAGTCTGGATGCGCGCGTGCACATATCAAATCTCGGTCTTTCGGCTTCTGAGCCACCTTTTCTCTCCACGACGACTCAATCACCAACTTCAAGCTGGAAATTATAATGCAGACGCGGGCGACCACTCAAATAGCGAGAAAATCGACCCGATGGCTCCGAAGTAGCCCCAGTTTCGGCTATACACGATCCTTTGCTTCGGCAGTACCTCCGACAGAACAGAAGAAACCAGAGGCCGTACCCCCAGAACTCGGCAGTGCGCAATCACGGCCATGGAAAAGCTCTAGTACCCAAGCCGGACCTATCACACCTACATCAACAAGCCCTTCGTCGCAATTCTACGTCCCCTCGGTTGTCATTCCAGCTGAAGCAGCGAAATCTGGGCCAGTACATAAGATTCATATCCTAGGCGAAGATGTCAGATCAAGATTCATCGCCCACGCTCTATGTAGCGTTTATGATTCCGTTGAGACGGTGCCATTTCGCGAGATGCCCAAGTCAAGATATCGAAATGTCGAAAAGGTTCAACCCGAACGAACAAGGAAGAATGCATATGTCGAGAAGAATGCAGCCATCTCTGAGAACGATGTTGTACCTCAATCTGACCGCTCGCATATCGATGAGTTGATAGTTACCGGCCGTGGCTTTGAGGCTGTTAAGGCGATCGCTTCGGTCAAAGATCGGATCGACGATAAAACATCGATTTGTCTTCTTAACGACGGCATGGGAGTGCTCGAGCAAGTCCGCGAACAAGTCTTTAACGGAACCCAGCCTGAGCCCAACTTTTACTTGGGCCATATGTCCCACGCGCTCGCTTTCAACCGGAACAGGGATTCTGTTAAGCAGTTAAAGAGTGGGCGAACAGTCTTCACCAAGGCCGATCCGGTACTAAATGCGGAGAAGGAGCTCTACATCCCTGTTGAGCAGCAGCCTAGTATGATGCATTCGCTGAGAAGGGTCAAAGAGCTCAACACAACCCTCAGTACTTACGAGCACTGGCTAAGGTTCAAACTACCTTCCGTTATGTTCACGGCTGCTGTTGAGCCCGTCTGTGTGCTCCTTGACCTCCCATACCAAGGTCTGTTGGAAAATAGAAACGCTCAAAGGATGATGAATCAGCTTCTAGCGGAACTGGCTCTAGTGATGGAGAACATGCCTGAGGTCCAAGACTCGCCCGACCTCATAAAGTTCCTCCGCGGAGAAGGCCTCAAGAAGTTCTGCTACCGTCGCATTACAGGCAAGAGCAAAGCCCCCAGTGATCTGCTGACACGCATCAACAAGGGTCTGCAAACAGACATAAACTATCAGAACGGATACTTCTTGAAGCGGGCTAGGATTCTCGGCATAAAAACACCGAGAAATCAACTGATGGTTCAGATGATTAAGGCCCGACGTATTGAACAACAGAAAAGGTTAAGGTCTTTCATACCCATCCGAGAGGCATCACCAAACGATGTTAGGAAGAAGTTTGAGCAGCGCATGTTGAAAAATGACTTTTTGTAGAATAGGGTATTAACGAATTGCATCTTTGGCTCTTGGGGCATTGTATATGTGGTTGGAGATTCTACAGTAGCGCTTGAATTACTCATATTAAAGATGCTCAACAACTCTTTGTCAGTTAACAGAATATTTGACACCAAATCAATAGTATCATGATGTTTAATGTGTTGCTTGTGTTTGCTTACGTAACCCAATGCCCCTCCTACGATGTGCAAAGCAGCCCCGCGGCGTCAGGCAGATCTCGCGACTCACCAAAACGTTGAAGAACGTCACATATCAAAATCATGGACGACGCAGAGTTAGAACAGGTAGCTCACTCTTTTGGTCTCATCAGGAATTCATCACTGATGTTCTTCGCAGTTACGAAAAGCTCGCCTGGAGCAACTGAAGGCTGAAGCCGGTGGCAGTGGAGGCGGTTCCTCTGGTCAGGAACAACAACAGCAGCGCCAGTCCGTTGTCTCGATCCATACCGTTCGACACTGTCTTACTGACCTTAAAATAGACAGCAGCAAAATGACGCTCGTCAACACATCCTCAACCAGATTCTCCACCCCGAAGCCGCCGATCGTCTAGGCCGTATTCGACTTGTGAAGGAGGAGCGCGCCGCCGACATCGAGAACCGACTTATCACACTTGCGCAAACCGGTCAACTTCGACAGAAGGTCACTGAAGCACAGCTCAAGGAGCTTCTGAACGCAATGTCGGAGAGTAAGGAGGAGGAGAAGATTGTCGTGAGCAGACGCAAGGCGTGGGACGATGACGATGATTTGGACCTGTAAGAGGTGATTGTGATCCCATGGAATCGAGGATCAGAGCGAGGAAATAAGGCAAATTCGTGGGCGGGACCTGCTTTTCTGTCTCGAGTGAAAGGAAACAAAATGAATGTGATGGCTCAAGGTGCAAAATATGGGAACTCTTCCTCAGACGTTGAGGGTAAAATCTGGGTTTTCTATTCGTATGATTTGATGATGTGCATGATTCAATTGACTTGACGGATCGGAAATCTTGGAGCAGTAATTTTGGCCTCAATAACAACGCTAACTGGCAATTCTAAATTTGACATTGAATACAGTAGAGTACAAGTATTGCAAGAGAAGTCAGATGGGAGAGAACAAGCAGACAATTATAGCCCCTGCTCTCTCAGCTCTTTGAGTCTCTTCTTCTCCTCCCTCTCCCTCTTTCGAATGTCTCTCATATCAGGCGGTTGCTCAATACCCAGCTCTTTCCTCAAGTCACTGACATCATCCTCAAGTCTCTCTTCCCAGAATACATTGATGACTTCTTTGCTCCGTGCCCCATTCTTTAAAGCCCAAGGTAGGTATATCGAGGCGAATCGCTGCCTCTCGCTCCTCTTCATGGTAGCAGCCGCAAAGATACTCAACCCGGTCATGGGAAGTAACGTATTCGCAAACTCGAAAGCCTTGAGAGCAACCTCACCCTCGCGCACAATGGGCAGACCAGTCAGAGCGTGGTAGAAGTCATGACACTCGCGGTATCGCTGCATGACATATGCGCACTCTTCGTCGTCGATGTACCGCACCGTAGCGCGAGTGTCGGGGGAGACGCCTTCGCGATCGAGCCACCCTACGTAGGCGCGACCGACGGAGTTTTCGGGTAGTGCACGTAGGGCTTCGAGGGAGAGGGTTTTGGAGGAAATTCGAGGTCGAGCTCGGAGGATACGACGGCCGGTTGGATCGGCGAGCATGGCGTCGCGCAGGCGGTAGATAAAGTAGGGTGTAGCAGTGGCTTCGCCGGTAGCAGCGATGAGGTCTGAGGGTGATCAGCTAGAGAAACAGAGGTTTCCTGCAGGAAATAACTTCGCATACCATGGCGATAGGGATCGAAAAAAGACATTACGCTGGCCCCAATGGCCAGCCCAGCCCGCTCAACTCTCGTTAGAGGAACATGGCCTGGGTAGTTTGGTGGGGGGCGGTTCAAGCTTGTGAAGCTCCTCGGTGACGAAGAAGAGCAGAAAGCACAAGATGTAGCTCGTATCAAGGTGCTAGCATTCCGGGCAGACCCAATTGACCTTAGTTTAGGAAGTACACTCTCCATTGGTTTCGTTATCTGAGGATGATGATAGTGGTTCGATGTTTAAGCTCTGGCGATGATCTAACGGGCTAGGCCATGACTCAGCTTCAAGAATTACCGAGAAACCAGAACGAATCAGCGCTGAAGTTTCTTGGGTGGAACTGTATTATATTCAATTTGATTTAGTTCGACGGGAATAATTAAGTTTGTGTCAATCCTATTGATATCACGACAAGCCGACGGAAATAATGAATGAAAACTCAGCCTTATAATATCTGGTGTTGGGTAATATCCTGGCTCAATCACAACCCTTGCAGCAAAGGTAAAAGCAAAGAGAAGATGATCGGAGCAATGAAACTTTCATATTGATTGTGTACTTGAAATGAGATATACGAGGGTTTTTGTACTAGAACTACCTTACCCAGCCCGAGTTGCACTGGTGATGAATTGAATCACCCTGTACTCCTTGCCCTCTTCATAGTTCTCGTCCCCCTCGCACTCCGACCACTCCTCATACTCATCATACTCCCTGCACTCCTCGCTCTCCTCATCTTCCTCCTCTCCCTCGTCCACCCTTTCCCTCTTGCTTCTCCGCACCCATAGACCTTTTTTCCCGACTTGCCAGCCCCTAAGGTTATCAGCTTCTTTCACTTCATAATCTCGAGCCTCCGGCCCCGGTACCAACTTCATGTCAATTTGTTTCAAGCCCGACGGGAGTGGTTCATACTTGAGCATGTCGCAAACTAGCTCTTCCGTCTGTCTGGCTCTATGCAAGTCACACGAGCAGCCCGTCACCTCTGCTTCAATGGTGAGAGTCTCCAAGGACGGAGGAAGTTTATCGTGTATAGTTATGTACTTCTTATTCTCATCATCTATGGGCCCAACAAAATTGAGCCTACCGATGGATAGATGCCTCAGAACTTCCAGTTTTCTGAGACTTCCGATGTAGTTGATCCAATCAGCGATGTGAGGATCCCACATTGGTTTCGTGATTGAAAGCTCGATCAATTTTCGCCCATGCTCTCTGAGAACGTCGCCAAACTCCTCGAAATTGTGAGTGGGATCTTTCACGTCTCCATAGCCTATGAGGGCCATATTGAGCTGGGTGAGGCTTGTGCATTTCTCCAAGATGCATTGGAGGGACAAGGGATGTAAGATGCAGTTGTCAAGGTCGAGCCTTGTCAGGTTGCTGGGAGCCTTGCTCCAGTCCAACCTCGAACAAGTACAGTGCCACAATGCAAAGCCGTCAAATCTCAGGGCCTTGATGCTTGGATGGTTGAAGAGACCACTGACTGTTTTACCCCGTATTGGGGAGCCCAGTTTGTCGTCATAGGATCTGAGAGTTACCGACTCGAGATGGCGGAAAAAGAAGATATTCGGGACACCTTTAAAACTCTGTCCTTCTTCGTTGGGCTCAAACCCAGCACAACCGTTGTCTTGGTCACCTTCAAATGTGCCAGTCAAAAGAAACGGCGTAGATTTAAGGTCGGTAATCCACAGCTCGAGGTGTCTCAGCTCTGGCATGAGAAGCATGAGAAGCACTCTCAAACTTCTATATGGCCGTTTGAATATTCTAAATTCCAACTCCTGCTGTATGACAGTCCTGAGACCTGGGCGGATTCTATCACCTTCAGGTGATGAGGACAGCTTTTTGAAATACTTGGTCATGAAGTCGAGGAAGTATGGATGCGCCATGGGATCGTATCTCTGAGAGCAGAACGTCCTCGTGGTGAGACCTCGCTCAGGATCCTGTTGCAGGCGCCTTGCAAGTTGCATCCATTTCTCATCAGTGTCCTCTTCGATGACAAAAATACTTCGAAAGAGATAGAACTCTGCAATCACACGTAATCGTTTGCAAGAGCGGCTCAGAGACAAGAGTGCCTCGTAGGAGGACTTGGTATCCCATCCGCCTTCCCAATCATTGCACTCGATGATGGAACAAATGTGAAGCAAAATCTCGTTGGGCACGCACAGAAGCATGATGATAGTGATTGAGGTGGTAATTGGAGTTAGAATGGAATGAGGGCAGAAAAGATGAGATGGGTGCCGATGGGATTGGGGGTGATCAGGCTGGCAACTAGGTCGTGCTTAAGTACAAAAGGTACTCTTGTGAGGCACTTATGTTGTGTAACCCACGATAGGTAGGGTATCATCACGAGTAACATGATATGCACGAGCAAGACTGTGGCTTGAATCAAGACCATTGTCGTAGTCTGGAATGATACCTTGCAGGTTGCCAATGAAAACCGTTTCTGCTCCGTCTCAAGTTATCTCTTCTCTCAGCTTAAAATACTCCGTACATTCACACCGGGTACTCGAATATAGGTGATATAATATATCTGTCTTACAACAATCTGTTTGCTTTTCCTTTAACTGATCATCTCTTTCCAAGCCATTGTTTCATTATCTCATTAGGTAGGTAGGTAGGTAGGGAGGGTGAACCAATATCCATCTTGCCGTCCTATTCTCCGCGTACTAATTCAAGTCTCCGAGAATAAGGCTCTCTGGCAAACGAGTGCCGTAGTTGTGCCTCGTTCTTGACACTCCAGCCCTCAACTTTATTGAAGTTAGTGATCCTGTCATTCTTGCCGTCCGTATAACAACCGTATACAACTTCCTGTAGCTTGGGTAATTGATTGTTGTAAAGGAAGCGAATCACTCGGTCGTCGTTCGCGGCAGACATTGTTACCAGAGTGTCACAATTTGCCACCCTGCACATATCAACGAAATCCATTTCGAGCGTCTCAACTGATTCAGGCAAGACTTCCTGTAGCGGTACTGCATCCCTAAATGTACCGGCAAGTACAAATATTGGAGTTGAAAGGCGTCGGAGGCGCTTAAGTCCTTGTAGAGAGCCAATCTTGCCTCGTGCGTACTCTTCGCAATCGTAAAATCTCAGCCTTAGGCTGACAAGGGCCTGTCCAACCTCTCTGAGAATGCTTCCAAAGTCGTAGAGATTCACCGTCAAATCCTCTTCATTTACGTCGTAGCAATCTGTAAGATCCAGGTCCAAGTACTGTAAGGCCTTGCATCGAGAAAGAGTGTAGTGTAGGAAGGCGGGCCGGATCATACCGGCGTCGAGTGTCAAACTCTGTAGCCCGCTCTGAAAGTCTGGAACCACGGGATGACTGATAGTGAAGTTGGGTGCATAAGGTGATAGGAAGAGCCGCTTGATGCTGGGAAGGAGTAGTAAATATTCCGTGCTACAAGTGCCCGAGTCTTCTGATTTGGTCCGTAATGGCGACCAGTGTATTTCTTCTAGCTGACCGAGGTAGTTCGCAACTGGTTCTGGTCGATCTGCTGTGCCAGGCTGGGGAGTCCTCAACTTTCCCCCTAGGATCCAGGTCAGTGCCTTGGAATGTGTCTGGGAGTCTGTCAATACGACCATCCGAAGCTTTGGCATGAGGGCCAGAAGAAAACACGTCCCAGCTTCAGTGACAAAGTATCTTGCTATGTCTTCCCTCAGCAAGTCTCGGAGTTGAGTAGGTTCAGCCCGTTCAATGCTTGGTGGCCAAAAGTCACTGTTGACCAAGGAAGTTTTCCAGTTTCCTGAGGAACTCAGGTCGATTGCACGGATTTCCGACCTGAGCTCCGGGTTTAAGAGGAGCGTACGGGCAAGTAAACACATCTTTGTATTATTCTTTTGGCCGTATAGCTTTCCGCTCGATATGGTATGATACAGATTTCGCCTGGCCAATCTGTAGAATTGATGGCTGACAAGACACAGTGATTTAAGAGTTGGAATATCAGTGTCTCTGGGGGATGGATAAAGGCCATGATCTGATCCATCTTCGACATCTATGGTATCCTCGAAGTTGGAGAATACAAGGTCCCAGATCTCATTACACAAAAACGGAGACATCTTTGTGCTAGAAGTTGCATTAGTCTTGGATATTCTCCCTTCTCCTCCTCTTCCTCTTCCTCTTCCTAAGCGAGACTTACATGTGATGAGTGGTTTTATCGCAGCGGGGTTTCGAGTCGTCGAAGATCGAGGGAGCAGAATTGACAACAACGAGAATAGCAGCTCCCAAAAGCCTCTTATAACCCCAGAGGAAGAAGCTTTTGTGAGCTTCATAGCTCTTGGCGATTACCTGAAGCATGGTTCGAAAGTTTGATGCGCAAGCAATAGATCAAAGCTGAGAGCCAAGAGCTTACTTACCAACGGTAAATATCGTTTTTGTTGTGTCGTAAGTGAAGCTAGGTGGCTTTTATGAAGTCAAACTTTGGGAACGACATTCATGCTCGAGGGAAGCCACAAATGGCTGGGAGACTGCCAGATATTAGCTAATAAGGTCTCGCACCATGTCAGTATGAGGTAGTAGACATGGCTGACGCTCTTTGAAGCGCACCTGTTACCGTTTAGCGACACGCAAACACACTGCCCAAGTGCATGGAAATACTAAATACTAAATACTATCTAAGCCATTCAAGTTTAGGTGTTTATAAATACTTCTTCGCTTATCGTGAGCTAATTAACCTAATCGTGTTCTAACTTCATTTTGTTACTGGGTCTCATACGAACGCTTATTCTGTGGAGCATGGTAAAAGAGCCAGGCACCTTGTCACAGAAGACATCTATCTCCAGAAGGACGGTACTAAAGAAAGTATATCTAGTCCATTATTAGTCGTTAGTTTTATCTCTCATCTTACACGCAATCAACGAACATCATTGCAATACCTCTACAGCATGAGGCCAAGCTCAGTGGGGTCTGTACAACAACGCTCCAGGCTACGAAGTCAAGATCTCTACACCCGTTGAACACAAAACTTTGCATAAACGCTGACCCAATTGACTCTCGTTGCGGAGAGCTCTGGATTATTTCCACTTGTAGTAAGACCGTATCTCGGGAGTGCAAGGCTAAGATCAGGAACAGTAAGACGCAAACAAACCAGTTGTAATATCAGACTCGCGTGTATCAACCAATAACGGTGTTTCTTCCCCGTTCGGGATATTCACTTTTCACCTGTTAATTAATGAGACTTCGTCTGAAAAGCTCCCGAGTTTTTTAGTTTCTCTTTCTAAGGGACCAAAGCATGTCGTACGGCCTGTCAGGTAGCCTGCTCACCGCCTCTCTTGCGCAAAGGTATGTGCTACTGCTCTCAACTTGTGATGTTGTGTAGATTGTATATCATTCATGGCTTCCCCGCCATATCTGTGTTCTTCCAGTGCCAAAGCAAAGGGTGAGGTGCCCCCCGAGAAAGAGTACCGCCATTGACAACTTGCTTTGCCTTGCTGCGGACCAATGCTCCTCCTCCAAAAAGGTAGAGACAACCCTTGAGCGTCTGAAATTATCCATCCTCGCAAAGTAATAACTCTGAAAAATAGTCCCGTCTGCTGCTAATCGCTTAGCCCTCACTTTCATATCTGAAAAGGGAGCTCCTGTGAACCGAAACAACCTTCAGTGACTGCCCGATCAACGGGTGTCTCCAGTTGCTTTCTGTTCTTTTATCATTTTTTCTGTCCTGAAACCCTGCTTCGTTAAATCTCAAAGACTCACATTTGCTATTTAAAAGTTATATGTCAAGAATACTGCGAGGGCCTTGAATTAGAGCGACGATTGAGTCTAACGGCTTTGTGGAGGAGCCACTGTCACTAGGGGGTTTTAAGGAACCAATAATCCAAGGTCCAGCTCATTAGCATCAGTTATGCATTCGGGCACTGTTAGTTGGTGCTTTGCTCTTAATTGACGTGTTACTGGGCGCAGCTAGCTGAGCCCGTTGACAACAATGGAACTTTGATACGAGACGTCTGAAAGTCTTGATGAATTCCAGCTATTTAACTGCTTAGCATAAAACTATGCTATATCAAAACAATGACAGGTCTAGTATCCATAAAAAAGGCAATGGTAATATCAAAGCAAATGGCAAGAAACATACTTGGTCTGGCAACTCTGCTCAGTGTAAACTACCAGTAGCACACACTGAGCCACTCTATACCCAGATATCCTAAACTGCATATCATTCCCTCGTCTATCTCTCCAACTTCACTTCTCTTCCTCCTCTTCTCTCATATACAAAACGCTGTACATCACTCTTCTTCCTCCTCCTGGATAGCATCCTCCCTCGCGTGTCTCTTATCCTCTTTGATATCCTTTCCCAGGCAAAAGGGGCACCGACGATTGTGCTTCACTGAAAAAGGCTTCTTACATCCACCACAGATGGCGAGATGTTGTTTCTTCACACATCGTGTTTTGGCACTTTCATTGCACACGGGGCTGCCTTGTTAACTTCTGCAGTCATTTACTCGAGGCGTTACTTACCAATGATGCTTTCCTTCTCTCTTTTTGCATCCCATGATAAAAGTTTAATGATCGGATATATGAGTGTGTTTGAGTAGTTGTGTTCGTGGAAATAATGATTCAAATGTTTGCCATACGATTTGTGATTAGAACTATCTATTCGAATCTTCTCAAGACATACTTATACAGAAACGAACATAAATCAATTTTCGAGGCCTCTTTGTTTCCTATCTGGACTTCATTCAACTTGTCATGAGGGTGTGATTGAGGGGCAGGCCAAAGCTTTCAGCTTCTCTTTCAAGTCCTCCCAGTCTTCTTTGTCAAGGTCATCATCTCCAATATCCAAAATAACCCTGATAGAGTCGTCTTTGTCCAGACCTAGAGCGACTTGGACAAACTTGCAACAGATTTCAAGTCTGTTCATAGAGTTGAATGCTGCAATGGCAATGGCTTCAGCAATATGGCTGTCTCGCGTCACACCACAGTCTCCCTGCCCCGATAAAGCTTTACACATCTCTTTGTTGTAATGTTCCCGATATCGTTGAAGGGTTTCTGGCGAATCCTCAGTCTTTTGGTAATGGGGCCAGCCATACATCAAAGGATCCCAGTCCCTGGTGAGCCATCCTGGATAAGCGGCGTACCCCAGGTGAGGTGGCATTGTCTGGCAATGGTCCCAGTCAATCAACCCTGTCACGTTCCCTTTTTCGTCCACAAGAACATTCTGAGAGTCAAAGTCAGGCGGGCAGAGAACAAATCGGGAATGATAATGAAGAAGTGGCGAGTTTTCCAAGAAGACCTTAAGCAACTTGTCCTCTGCGCGATCCCACACATTGCCCGTAGATCCGGACTCTATGCTGCACGCGAAAAGCTCATCCATTGAGAAATAGGTGCGCGTAGCTTTAGCATGCACACTGTCATCGTCATTTTCAACCCACTCAAACATTGGTCCAACAAAGAACGAGCCGTCTTCTGCTTGCATCAGGGAACCCATTTTGTCGAAAGTCATGGAAGAGAATTTGGCCATGATGGCTGCGATGCTGGTCAGAATGTTGAGACGAAGCTGTTCTCGCGCCTCATCATCCATTGAGTCTTTGAACCAGACACTAGACACGGTCTTGCCGGTAACAAAGCTCATGCAGATGAAGGGGGCACTAATCTCGTTGTTGTTGGTTGGGTCCCAGCTGTACACTTCGGGCACAGGCGCTCCGGTCTGTTCTTTGATGAAACGCATTGTTGCGACTTGCGATGAAAGGGCATCTTCTGCTGCTTTTGTCATTCCATCACCCCAGCCTGTAGCGGGGATTCGAATAACCAGCTTGACGGTTTCCAGCTGCACAATGTGGACGATGTTGTAAGACCCGGAAACTGTGTTAAGAAGCTCTGCCTTGCCGGGGAGAATATGAAGCACATCTTTGGCGACTCTAGTGGCCAGAGCGATGATGGACTCCTCGCTAATGTCAACGAGAGGGCCAAAAACATCACGATCAAGCTCTGAGTCGTCGTCAGAGTCGTCATCCGAGCCATCGTCTGAACCATCTGAACCAGCATCTGAACCAGCATCTGAGTCGATTTCCATGAGGTCGCCTGAGTTGATTTCCGAATCAGTGTCTGTCCACTCATCCGAGTAGTAATCCTGTGCGGTCGACATATTGGCGAAGTGAGGGGAATTGAGAATTGCAGTATTATTGATTGACAATGTAAGTGTGAGATCACTAGAGCCCAATGAATTGAAGCTGGTTGTTGTTGTTGGTATTGAGTCTTGAATCTTGGGCCGTGGAGTTGGGTATTTATAGATCAAAGGCCATTGAATCTCTTCACACGATGTGCTGACCTGGAACAAACAAACAACAACTGTCCATTGGTCGGCACATGTGATAGTTCGAACATTTTCTTTGTTCAACATCTTTAGCTCGAATATGGATGGACTCGAATCACATTGACCAGCACAGACCCTGAACGAATGTTTGCCTTGGAGAGTTTGCAGATGGGCTTGGCAAAGGAAAGGGCGGATAAGTTGAATGACGTTTTGAACCAACAGCCACCAGCCCAATAAAGGGATCTGAAAGTCGCCGATAATTTCAGATTCTACCAAGCTTTACGTAGCACTGCATTGGATGAGTTTTATTGAATATAGCAACCTTCAAAGAGAACCAGGCATATCAATGCTGTTCCAATGCAGGTCTCCGTGTCAGAGAGGAGGGAACATGCATAACAACTGCAAACAAAGGCTTCTAGAAGAATGAACTTTAAATTCTATTTCTCTGAACATACTGAAAGCATTGATTGTTCGTCTTTCTTTGATAGGAACCGGGAAATAACAAACCTAAATTGCAGGGAACACATAGACGTAAGAGAATGAGGTTATCGGCAACTATGTATTGGAATTACGATTCCCCAATGATACTTCACTCAAGCAATGGGCTTATATCGTGGTTCGTTAAAGTCTCTGGGTCAATCATTACGGTTAAAATAGCAAGGCTGAGACTCAGTTGGAGCTCCCCAGGCCAGTGACTCTCTGAAAATAACTACAGTTACTTTCTCCTAATCTTCACAGAAGCTTTCTCAACAAGGATGTATTCTATCTCATTTTTATTAATGTACCTCTTGAGACAAGTAAATTGGCAGTCAAGCGCTTCATAAAGTGAAACGTGAGTTTCGTTAATGTGACCTTGTCTCTATGAATCCGAACAGAGACGAACAACAATTTATCTCTAGTATTCTTCTCTAATATCGGCATTGAATTTCTTATAGGCTTAGGAGCCTTCTCTAGGTTCTTTGAAGCATTAGATCGCAGAGTTAGTATTAAAGCTTTAATTCGCCGAATTTAGAAACTCGACTTATCACCTCAAAATGACCACATAAAATCAACAGTGAATCACGAGCAATGGCATAGCAAAGCACACTCCTAGAATAAAGCTTGCATCGTTCTGGGACATAACTAAGAGCTTCTCTTTTTTTTTTTTTTTTTAATCTACTGGCATCTCTTTTAATCATACTCTATTGCCCCTGGTACCCCTTTTCAGGGGCAACTGCACTTTCGAGTGCACGAGATCACCTGGCAGCTGGCAGCTGTTGTTCTTGACACTGTTAACAGATGCAAGCACTGCCTGACCCTGCCTTCCCTCTTTTCTTTGAGTCCGAGGTTGCAGGCTTAGGTAGCTCCTTCCTCTTGTAATGGAAGCGGCATCACGTGGGGCCGGTAAACAACACGAGAAAGTGCGGATGCCTCAGATCTGCGCACTCAACCCATTTACCTTCTCAAAGCTGCACAGCTTCATTGCAGTTTCCTTTTTCTTTCATCATTCGCAACAGTACTCGTACCTTCTGTATCGCCATGGATCACAAGTCGTTTCGCGATTCAACTGCAGAGGAAGCAATCCGTCTTGAAGACGGCGAAGCTCATCCACTGCGCGCAAATGATCTTCATAGCAGGAGATACTTTGAGTTGCTCAGTATTCGCCGGCGGCTTCCGGCCTCATCAAAGAGGCGAGATTTTCTTGACCTTTATCATCAACACCAGGTAGCTGCACTCTTCACATCATGGAGCATGACACTAATTTCCAAAGGTGATTGTCGTGTCTGGCGAAACGGGCTCAGGCAAAACTACGCAGATTCCACAGTTCATTCTCTTCGATGAACTTGGTTCATCAAAACCTATCGCTTGTACACAGCCCCATCGGCCATCTGCTATTTCAGGTGCAGAGAAGGTCGCCTCTGAGCTAGATGTCAGAGTGGGCGAAGAAGTGGGATATCAGGTTCGCTTCGACAAGCGTATTTCCCGAGTTAAAACACGCTTAAGCTACATGACCGACGGAATGCTTGTGCAGTTGATTCAAGGCAATGGTTCTTTCGGCAAATACGTAAGTGTTGTGTCCAGCGCCTTTCGCCACTTTCTAACACCCCCCTAAAGAGTTGTGTCATCGTTGATGAGGCCCACGAGCGCACCATCCCGACTGATCTACTTCTAGCACTATTGAAGCGTGCCTTACCACTCTTCCCTGATCTGAAGATAGTCATCATGTCCGCCACCCCGAACGTGGATATTTTCCTGAACTACTTCGGTCAAGGCAGTCATCTCCCTCTATCCGGCCGAGAGCATCCTGTCGAGATCCGTTATCTCCAAGAACCAACCACTGATTACGCTAGTCTAGCTCTTCATACTGCTCAACACATCCATCAGACTACTGGGGATGGTGATATTCTTGTCTTTATGCCGTCTACTGCCGAGATCGAAGATGCTTGTGGACAGTTGCGATCGGCAACCTGGGGTCTTGAAGTGTTGCCCCTTTATTCTCAGTTGCCCAAAGCAGAGCAGGAAAGAGTCCTCATACCATCGTCCCGTCGTCGGTGCATTATCTCTACCAGTATTGCGGAGGCTAATCTGACGGTTGACGGTGTTGTCTACATCGTTGGTATGTTGGTCATTGTCAAATTACTATTCAATTCCGACTGGAGAAACTTACCATGATATCCAGACACTGGACTTTGTATTGAGTCGCGTTTTAATCCCCGCATCGGCCTCAAGACAATCTTTACCGGGCCTATCTCTAGGACAGCAGCAGAGCAGCGAGCCAGTCGCGCTGGTCGAAACCAGCCAGGTGTATGCTATCGCATTTACACGAAGGAGGACTACGATGGGATTCTTCTTCCGACAACGCCCGCTTCCATTCACACAAGCGATCTTTCTCGCTTGATTCTACAGATCAAGGCTATGGGGTTCGATGATGTGGCCAATTTTGATTTTATCGACAAACCTGATCCCGAAGTTTTCTTCCGCGCTCTCGAAGATCTTCTTGCTATGTACTGTCTTCCGTTTCATTATCTCGTTCTTTCTGGCGCTAACTAAAAGTAGGGGATATCTTGACGATACTGGGACTATCACTCCGAAGGGCCAGATGGCTTCAAAACTTCCAGTCCATCCGGTATGGTTCAACGCTCTTGAAAAGTCTCATAAACTTGGTTGCAGTAGCGACATGATAACTATCGCCGCCATTCGAAGCACACGGCATCCGATCTTTGTCCGTGGTCAGGGCCCCTATTCTACTGCAGGTCAGGCACGGCGATTTGCCTGTTTCACTTCTGATCACATCACGCAGCTCAATGCAGTGGACGCATATATGAAGAAGGAAGATGAGGCCGAGGATCTTAGACATGAGGGGGTTTACATCGACATATCGGAGTGGTGCTCGGACAATTCTCTCAGTATGCGTGCTCTCGAAGAGTTCAAGCGTATTCGCATGAAGCTGAGGAAGTCATTTGCCGATTTATTCAAGGATAAGCCCAAGCGATTCGCGCTCGAGACCTCTGAATGTGATGACAATCTCCGCCAAGCGCTTGCTTGGGCCTTCAGTCATCGCGTGGCTTTTAGCGACGTTGGCAATGGGAACGACCGCTACAGAGTTCTTCATCACAGCTGGCACGCTGGTTTATCTCCTGAAAGCAACCTTGTGGGACTCAACCACAGATGGGTCATTTTTGACTCCTTCATCATGACCAACTGTCAGTTTCTGGAGACAGTCACAGCCATCGAGCCCGAGTGGCTCCGGGGATGTGAGAACTTTCGAGAGGAGAGCTGGGCGTTGAAACGTGCGGGCAAGACTGGCCCGTACAAAATGCCGCTTGCGAAGGCATCGTTTGAAGAGGCTTGTGGGCTAGGTACCAACAAACAGACAGATTGGTGGTAATCTACACGTTGAGCAGCTTTGTTGTGCTAGTCATTTTGTTCACATGTATGTATGTCGAGAAATAGTTGGCCAGATGATCGATTATTTTCACCCTAACACCGCTACCTGATCCACTGCTTATTTCTTCATACTCTTCTTGCCTTAAGCTATTGCCAGGTCATCCTCCATGTGCCATTATAAACTCTCCATCTTGTTGACAAGATTGTTTCATGTACAAATCTCAGCATCTGACAAAATTTCCCTCGCTCAGCCTTCACTAACATCAATGTGCCTCATTTCCTCCGTTAGTTCTTGCTATTTTTGAGCTTCTGCCACAGGTTGGGTCTCTTGAGATTTCTTCGAGATTCAATCTTGGTCGAATCTGTTCGTACAATATGAAGGCAGCCGGTCAACCCGGAAATGAAGGTCATGTGGTGAGAGTTTGATTGCTGAAACCTCTGGGCTCGCACCATCGACTTTTGAACCTAAATGAGAAATTAGCTGGTGGTTTTGTTAGGACTTCAAATCAATTGCTTGTCCTTACCTTACGGCCAAGTAACTGCCACTCATAAAAGCGATCAAAGTCACCCCAGCCAAGTCCAACTCCTGGAGGGCGCTTGTATGAAACAATGTGACTTCGGCACGTCGCCGAGAGGATACTGGCACTCATATCAGCCGGTCTGGTGAAGCTTTCGGAATGAGAGATGATCGCTCTCTCATGAGTATCCGGTCCAAGGACGCGGCCCGGTTGCCAATACAGCTGGGCGAGTGGTTCGGTCATTTCTATGTCCATACTTCCATCCTGTAACTCCTATTTCTCAGGCCTGGAAAGAGCTACTGCCCCATCTGGAGGGGTCTGTCCTTGGTAGACCGTGATTGCCAGTCCCGAGATCTTGATCCCTTTGGCGAAGATGTTTGCAGTGCTAAGGAAGGGTTTGTCTGCGTCCCAGACATCCTGCAATTTTGGGATGTGACGGTGATCTAGATGCTCCGTCTTTTTTGGTGGGTAGCAGTTTGGGTACTGCGCTCCGTAGTTAGCACTCTGCCTGAAGGGGGCCGCTGGTCGTCGGTTCTTTGCCGAGGGGTAAAAACCAGGATGCTCGGCAGGCCGGTGGTAGTGATGTGACGAGTGGCCTGGGTATCTCAGCTGGTTGTAATCTTGGAAAAACGTGTGGGGATTGAAGGTCTGAAATCCGTTCGGGAATGGAAATGGGCTCTTTCGTTGAAACGGATTATCATAGACTTCAGGGCGGTCCTGAAAGGACGAGGGCCCGTCTTGAAAGCGAGCGCGTTTCTTCGAATGATGTTAGTTAAACCACTCTGATCATTCGCACGCTACATCTTTATGGATGCATTTTTTGAGGAGAGACTCACAGAGTTGGTGGCTACATGCCCTGTTCTTAGTATTCTCTCGCAGAAAATGGCGCCGTTGAGATTGTTGATCGCATGGCTAGCATGGTCATGATGATGAAAGCGAGCCCAGCACCAGCCGCCATGAGACCTTTCTCCGGCTTCAGGCCAGTAAAGCGTGCATGATATGCCATGGTCGTGGAGAAATTGTTCAAAGTCAGCTGGACTGGCATCGTAATGGACGTTCCCAATATATATGACAAGGCCCTGGTACTTGTCATATTCTTCCACGTCGCGAGGGCGTTTGCGTGAAAACATGTCTGTAAGAATCAGCACCGACGAGGAGATTTTTCAGAAAATGGTGCTGATGTTGTTTTGGCTAAAAGAGAGTCATCTCCGCGCATGGTGGGAGAGTGTTGAGGTGAAGGAGGGGGCGGAAGGAGGGGGTGCTCTTTCCTTTTTAAAGATCAGACGAATTGATGCCTGCCTTCCACTTACCTTCGGGGCAACACTGCCTAGCAGGCGCAGGGCTATAGAAATTGTGGCATTGAAGAGAGAATTCAGATTGTTCTAGGTATTTGATCTCAGTAGCCCCTATCTATATTCAACATGGATGCTTACACTGGGCAATTTGGGTATCAAAGGCTGGAGGGTTGCATACAACAATCAGAAAGATAATGCAACGTCTCAGGCGCCTTGAGTCACTTACAGATTCTCCTCCCACGCATTGTTTCATATTCGATAATTACCTAAGTCTCGCTTTGTGGCTCCTGACTGTGATCAAGCTGATCGCTACTGTTGCCGATCAAGTGACGTACGATGCATGACTAACAACCCAAGTGAAGCAACCACCTCAATCTGCATCAACAACTTCACCGTTTCCAACACAACATTATTCACTTTCCCTTATTTTATCTCAAAATGACAACCAGGAATCTCAACAAAACCTGGAGAGACGTCATATTCGAGCAATATCAGGCCGATCTCGAGGCAGATTCCCCCTTTCCAATCCGCTACCTCATCTTTGTCTACCAATGGAAGAAGGATATCTTCATCAGTATCCCCAACAAGATTGAAATAATGACCTTTCGCCGCGCTGTCTTGGACTTTGCACGCTCAAGAAATAGAGAAGAAGATCCGGCTTTTAGCAACGAGCATATTTCAGTGTGGCCGCGGAAGACTTTTCGCGACCGTCAGGAAGAGGAGGCTGCAAAGGAAAGCAATGAGACGAATGAGTCTGGGTTCTTGGGGTAGAACAGTGCTATGTTTGTTCTTAACGGCGATGAGCCCTATTGTACTTCATTTCCACCCCAGTGCTGTGGTCCTCGAGTAACCAAATAAACGCTAGATTAGACTCAGTGCTGTGCTATCCCAGCGCTTTCTCTTGACGCTGAAACTCAAGTGGGATTCCACCATCCAACGCTCGCTGACTGTGCATCCTCCAGTATCGTCTCCTAATGTATTATGTATACATGATCCAAAGTCTTATCGTTTAGTCAACAGTCATCCTGGTGAATGACCAATTGTGCTCAATATGAACAACAATGTCCATCCACCCCCTTTCACGAAACTCAGACTCGATTCTATCAATAATCCCATCCCACTTGGTCTCGTCGGAATCTTCAAGGCATCCAATGTACACGGTGATCGGGTTCTCTTCGGGCTTGGAGAAGCCTCTTCTGGTGAGTGCGAGAGTGCTTAGAAAGTTGCGTGTTGCGGAGGAGTCGAGATGGCGCTTTGCAACAGCTCGAATGTCGTCCCATGGTACATCTTCCTCGACCTCGCTGATGTACACCGTCTCGTATTTTTGCGGTGCTATCATCTCAACGTGAAGGCCTCTGTAGATTGCGCTTTGGAAGTGTTTCTTCATGGCATCAACGATTTGCTCGACCGCTTGCGCCCACTTTGTCTTGCTGTCTTGCTTCCATGGTGATTTGATCAAGACAGTTGGGTTCATCCGGCGTACAACCAGTTCAATTTCAGTCTCTGGCCCGAGGATGTTATTCTTTTGGAGGACCCTCTCAACTCGGTCGAAGATTTGGCCTTGTCGATCTTGGATACTCGATGGTAGTTGCGTTCGTGAATTGTCTAGGGGCAGTCGGGGAAGAGAAGGCCAGGCGGCGCGATATCTGATGCATATAACGGGATGTTCAGTGTCCATCGCCATGGGCGGGTGAGTTCTGGGGGCGGGGTAGTCCATTGAGTGATAAGGATGTGTGATGAGGAAAGTAAATTGATCCGGGAGAAGACTTCATGCTCTTTATATGCCCAAGCCCAGTCTAGGTTGACAAGATCACAGTTCACGTAAGTAGCTTCCTCTTCAGTGAGTCACGAAACTTAAACAAAACGCTTTCTTGACGCCAATGCCCTAACCTTAACATCCATAATCTATGTTACACGTGCCCAGTTACTGCTTTCCATTATCCTTCAACCTTTTTCACTCGGTAGCATATTCATGCCGGTTCGCAAACTGCCCAAAACGCACTCATCCTTGGCCTAGAGATCGGAATTAAATGCAGACATATGAGACTCTCACTGCTATCCCTGTTTCCCTTTGTTCACGCTTGTGCTTGTGCGTGTGCTTGTGTTCGTACTCGGAGGCGCCATTGGGATCATTTGGCGCGGAGGATTAGGCCCCACGACGGGGCTCTACTCTGGTCGTGGTCTCTTCGCTCCATGCGGGTTGCCCCAATCGCCGCCGCCCTGGTTCTGGTTGAAGCCGAAGCCGGGATTGAAGTTGGGAGGCATTCCTTGGAAGCCTGTACATGTTAGCATTGCACTCAAAAAGCCTCCTGTCTACTAATAAAGGTCGCTTACCAGGCATACCGTTAGGTCCCATCATGCCCATGCCCATATTTCCAGGCATCCCCATAGGCATCCCGCCCATGTTCCCACCCATAGGGTTCATACCCATCATGCCTCCTCGACCACCTCGCATACCACCAGGGCCACCACGCATGCCCCCTCCCATCATACCTCCGCGGTTGTTGAAGCCAAAGTTACCGCCGCCGCCGCCACCCATGGGTCCATTGTAACCACCTCCCATGTTATTGTAGCCGCCCATATTATTGTTGTTGTTGAAGTTCCGGTTATAACCACCTTGGTTCATATTACCACGGTTGTAGCCTCCACCCCTTCCTCCTCGGAAACCACCACCAAAGTTACCGCCCATATGACCGCCGCCTCGGTCATTGTTGTATGAGCCGGATGGTGCACGGTTTTGATCCTTGCCTCTGGCAGGGGCATCTTTGGGTAGGGTCTTGAAGGGATTGTTGGTAGTGGCCCAGTAGGTCAAGGTGAGCTTCTTCTGGGCCCCTTGGCTATCAGCTATGATCTGTTCGATACGGCGCTTAATGGCTGTAGATGCTTGGGGCGAGTAGAACTCGATGTAAGCTTGGCTACGAATCTGTCAGTCATCTAGGTTCCGACACTTGGAGCTAAGAAAATCGTACCCCTTGCTTTTTCCGTTGACCTTGTGTTCGCTGAAGGTGATATCCTTAATCTCATCTTCGCAGTCGGCTTCTCGCGCCCAACCTCGAATATCATCATCTGTGTTCCACCAGTTAAGTTCCGAGATCATGAGCGAAGTTGTCGCAGATTGGTCAACTGGTCGACCATCATCCTCCTGTTTCCTCTTCGTCCCCTGTTGAGAGCCATGTGCTTGATGATGACTTGAACTGTGGCCGTCTCCCGCATGGTGGTGGTTGTCGGCGTGGTACTCTTCCATGTTCTGGTCACCGTGGCTATCCCTTCGATCATCACCTTGGTGATGGTCCTGGTTATTGTCATCGCCTCGGTGGTCATCTTGCTGATGGTCGTTGCTCTCATCCCCGTAGATGTCGATTTCGAAGTCTTCTTCAGCCATTTTTACCGACTTAAAGCACTTGGCACAGGTTAATGCCGTGCAGAGATCTGGGGAGTAATGAGGATATTGTCAAATGTGATAATTAGGCTGCCTGCGAGATACAAGAGTTGGCCTCTGGTCTTTACACATAAGTTATCAGCCATTGAACGTTCCATCGCTAACAAACGCCGCCCGCAATGCTCGAGGCCTTGTACACCCGAGAGAAATGAATTGGACTGGAAGCTTGCAATACGTACACTCCTCGTAACAAGATTGGGGCCCTATTATAGGTATAACCCCTGACAAGATGGTTCCTGACTCAAAGATGCGATACTCAGGACGAAGCTCTGTGCTTGCAATCCTCGTTGTCTAGCTCCCGATATTCCGAGCGAGCGCTCAGATACAGATGGGGAACAATGGAATAGAGGATGCCGTCAGCCCGATCAATGTCCTCCTTTCCCAAACCTCGATATTGAAACAAATCGCGATCGGACTCGTTTCGCGAAGAATCGCCTAGCTAAAGGGATCTACGTGTGTTAGTAATCCCAACGCTCGTGCTCCAGCGTCGATTTTGGTCGATGATTGAAATCAGGCTCTGGCGCGCTCCAAGCTTGATCGCAAAGAAGACGGATCGAGCAGGCAATTTGTCGTAATACGAGCGTGAGAAACACTTTGAAACTTGGACCAAGAATTGTTGTGAGAGTGGAGGACGATGAAAGATGAAGGAAAAGAGGTTAGCGGATGACGGAAGGAAGAAGAGAGCTCCACGCTTTCTTTTCTGGAGAAGAGCTTCGCAAGCAAACGGAAAGCACTGCAACTCGCGGAAGCTGGCGTCTACCTGCTAGCGCCTGCGCGTTTGGGGCCCGGGGAAATAAGCTGGGAAAGAGAGCAGGCACAGGCACAGGCACAGCGCCTTCCTTCCCCACAGGCCACCTGGCTCCACTGAGATGTAACTGTCAGGTAAGTTCAGGTCGAGGCCCCGGGTCATCTCTCGGCCCGAGCCAAAGTCAATCTGGCCTTGCCCCGAATTGGAAATTAAATAAGGGAATTGTTAACACGTCGTCGCATGAGAGGAGAGGCCAGAGAGCAGAGCTGTGCTGTCCATTAGATTAGCTAGGATCACCACCGAAAAGAAGTCCCCTTTAAACTTCAACTCTCCTTTCTTCAACCCCTCGCGACTCCGAATCAATTCGACGACTCTGCCTTTTCTTCTACTCAACGAAGCTACATCTCTTCTTTCGCGGCATCTAATTTTAATAACTCCCCTTTCTTTTCCATATACACACGCACAATATGTCCGACCAGGTTCAAGAGATCCTCGAGGTTCCCTCCGAGTTCGTCAAGGACGGAGTTCAATTTGTGCGACGATGCACCAAGCGTATGTCGACTCATTGCGCATTCACATCTTCTTCCTCTACTAACATACCACTCTGCAGCTGACCAGAAGGAGTTCCTACGACTCTGCCAGGCTGTTGGCGTTGGTTTCCTCATCATGGGCGCTGTTGGCTACGTTGTCAAGCTGGGTATGATATCCAATCTCCTTCAAGTGTAACGTTCTCTAACATGTCCTCAGTGCACATTCCCCTCAACCACGCTCTCGTCGGTAGCGCATAAACGATCACACGATCAGGCGATGAAGAGATTATGGATAGTGGCGACTTGACAATCCAAAAACCCGCACAGCGGGGGTGGACGCGAGGGCGATCACAACAATTTTCTTGCTGCGAGTACGTTCACTGGGGCGGAGTTAAATGAAATTATGGCGGGCACGCGACACACTTCTTACGCTGGAATTCAATCGAGCGCCGTGAGGATGAGAAGGATGTGCTTTCACGTCTAGAGCGCGGTTTGCATGGGGTTGAGAGATATCCTTTACAAGACTGCTGGCTAAACTGACCAAATGTACAAAATATATCCAACGCTGTTTCTTGCAAACTTAACCTAAACGCAACCCATTTGTATATGTTGAGTTCTGGTATAGCTCAGGCTGTTCCTTGAGCAAATGGTTGACACTCTGGCCCATCGGTGGTTCTCCTTCATCATCCACGTTGTCGTTATACGAATGTAGCGTGCAAGTTCCTCTTGCCATGTTGTAGCCATTCCAAGCAGACGCTGCTGATGTTAGCTAATGTCTTTGAGCGAAAATGGCGGAACATACCAACAAGGAGAGGGGCAGTGGGATGCCAGCTTGCATCGCGGACACAAGTGCCCCAATTGCCTGGTTCATCGAAATGATAGAAGCGGTGTCGATTGTCCATTGGCCGAGTGCGCATGGTAGCTTTCTTAACATCTATGATTCCAGCCAAGCTCGCATCCATATTCCAAATGTATACCTTGCCATCGGTACTGCCTGAGTATACATATCGTGAATTAGTGGACATCGGGGGTGAAAAGTGACATCGAATAAGAGTTCGAAGGACTTTGTGACCTCGGAAGGTCACAAGCGAATTATCATGGGGGTGCACATCCCAGTCCTCGTCGTCATATATGCCACCCCGGTAATCGAAGCCACTGGTATTTGCATGTGCTGTCGGATCAAGTTCGTTGAATCGGTCGGTTGACATGGCCATTCGTATATCCCATAGTTTCATTGACTGGTCTTTTCCATTACTGAGAATATACCGTCCATCTCCCTTGCTGTCGATGTATGTCAAGCCTTCGATGTGGCCGACAAAAGCGCCAGCTTCTCGGTGATCGCCCATGCTTCTCCGATCCCAGACCTTGATCGTTGTATCGTCGGAACCCGAATAAAGGATATGCGGTGACATCTTGTCAGCAAAGCACACGGCGTTGACATCATCCGAGTGGCCGCGAACGTGGTGAAGAACTCTCCGAGACTCGATATCATATACCACGATTGAGGCCGCGCTCGTTCCAGCCACCAGTTCTCTTCCATCGCCTGAGAACCTGACAGACCAGATACCGAAGCCGCGTCGCCCATGCCATCCATGCGGTGGGCCGTTGTCTAAATCCAGTGTATAGGGATCTCCAGTATCATTTGGATCTGTAGGAGCTATGGAGACCATACTCTGGATTGAAGTATACGCGAGCCATTTATTGTCGGGACTTAATGATGCATCTGTGAGTGTCCATTGTCCCCATGGGTAGCTAACTGTCTTGTAATGCTTCCAATTGTATGGGCTGGAGGTGTCGTACATTCGTACTTTGAAGTCTTGAGAGCAGGCGAAAAAGAAGTTTCCATCGTCAGAAAACTGTCCAGAATACACGGGGTCATCGAAGTGAATGATCTTCTCGGCTCTTGATTTCGGTAGTAGACTCTGGACGCTGTCAGTCAAATCGTCTTGATAGAAAGGTCTGGGCTCATGCCTGGTTGATAAGCGCATTATTTCGTATCCGATCTTCGCGATTCCCCAAGGCCAACTCCCGCTCGAGCATCCTCACAGCAAGGTGCCTCTTTGCTCTGGGGTTGTAGTCATTTGCACCAAATGCTCCTGATCGCATAAGCTTCAGGCCCTGCTCACTTGGCACTTTCGGGAAGCGATTCGGGTCCTTGGGTGTTAGACGTCGATTGAAAGGCCAGTTATTCAAGAACTCGGCGTCCTCCCCAGGATTGTCTTGGAATAAAACGCTGGTAAGATCGGGGCTCTGCATCAAGGCAATAAGTTGTCTCCGTGTTAGTAGTCCTGTTCTAGCACCGGCTAATTTCATCCCCAGTGTCAGTCACGTCTTTCATGATCGCTGAAAAGCCGAGACCTACTCCGTACAATGTTTACGAGTCTTTGAGTGTCAGTAACTCCTTCAATCTCGTCGTCGTCTTCCTCCTCCTCTTCGTCATCACCTCCATTCTCCATCAATATTTCAATGTCTCCATCATTAGCACCTATATGATGCGATTGGTAAAACTTGGTATTACTCAAGCAACGGTTTGAACTTACCTCGAAAATCGTCTTCATCTTCTTCATCGGGTTCATCCTCGTAGTCTGGGTCTTCCTCATCCTCGTCTTCGTCTTCTTCCCCTGGATAGTACCAAGCCGGTGCCTCCGATGATTCATGTGTGCTCTCATTACGGTTCTCTTCGTCACTTGCATCCGGTGAGAGCGGTTGCGAGCTCCTCTCACCCTCGACAGGCGCCATGTTTCAATTGGGTGAGATCTGGTGAATCGTGTGAAGGTCGAGATGAAATCAGATAAAGAATGCTTGCTAAGCACGAGAACTTGGAGGGGCGATACGGTGAAGATATAAGTAATGTGGTTGGTAAAAGATGAAGTAACTATCCTACAGGGTAGATGGGAGTCAGGCAATATGGTTCTTCATAGGGGTCACGGCGGGTTAATAAATCATCAATGATGCGATGAGTGTGATGCTTCAAAGACAGGTACTGCATCCGTTGGGTGAAGTCAACTTAGGATGGGGAGCTCCCGGAGCTTGTGACGACATCAACCGGAGATAAGATAAGCCCCGCGATAGGCTACCCTGGACTCGGATTCTGGCAAATTGGAGTTTAAAGTAACCTCGTGTTTTGATATCAACTGCATATTTGGACACATCAGCAAAAGATACATAAGTTCCACATGGTGTTCTCAGGATAGTGCCTATTCAATGACGGTGGGAGGTCAGAACTGCAACAATCTTTATTTGGAAGTGTCACGAAACAATCTGATGACGCCTACTCTACACGTGTACATTGATTGTCATCGTGCTACGGAGAAGTGTGACCAATACGTTGAAGAAAAGATAAAGAAAACAGATCTTCCCAACTCACTGTAATATCTGATACAGGACTCTTGCGCCTAAGTGAAGCGGGTTCATCCGCTCAGGACTCATTCATCCATTATTATATCGAATGAACACTGGCCGTTCCAAGTCACAACTCGCCCATCCTTTCCACGTCCAGCTTCTTTGCAAAAGTCCAGAAATGATTGCAGATCTTAAGGGCGTTTCAAAGACTGAACAGGGAACAAGTCAAGGTGTACATTGATAAGTCGCAACTGAGATATCTCGTTTATTGGTGACGAGGGCACAGAGACATCACAACAAAGAGCATCCCTACCAAAGCAACTGCGATGCCTGACTCTCCAAACTTCTTACCTAGGCCTGAGCTGATAAATCGGTCCTTTCACAATAGCATCATGGACGCGAAGAAATGACCTCCCCAATTAAGCAAGTATTTCTCGTTTCAGAATCATGATTGGCGGATCCAAGGTGCTCCAAGAGATGCAGCAGCGGCTTGGAGATTTGTTGCAAAAACATGATTTCAATGTGGTGTAAGCCAAGAATGTGACAAAACGATGGGATTCCGCGCGTTCAACTGAGAACTTTTCCCCGGCGTCAATGGACCAAATCAACTGTGAGGTCCAGAATATTATTGCCGACATCCGATGCTGCTTGGCAGCTCGTGTTTGTGGTTTCAACGACAGCCAAAGATTCAGTTGATGGAATGAATTGGTGCCAATTTTGGTGTCATGATTCGTGAGTGGACGCAATGTCTAAGGAGTCCCTACCGAGAACACGAGACTCTCTGTTGATGATATTAATATCAGGAAATTGCTTTTTGCTTGCAGCGAGTAAATGAATAGTGTTGTTCTTTGGATTTGTAAATGAATAACCCCCTGTTTGGCATCATGGAAATGCTACTTCGGCCCCTGAAGCTTGGGTAAAAATACTTGGCCTCTAGGCAACATAAGGCTTAGCGTCCCACAGCTGGGGCCACGTCGCCACAGAACTTGAAGGTCCTAGGGTCCTCCTTCAGCAGGGTGACACCCCTGTAGCCATTATTTTAGGCTCGTTCAAGGCTGCAGCTGTTGGGACGGGGCAGGGAGAGGAGTTTCCTCCATCGTATCGAGTACAGAGCGGATCTTCCATTTGGTTGCCCCTATGTAAATCCAAGCCAATCCAGATCATCCAATTCAACATCCAAACCTCCATCTTCATTCCTGTTCTAACCTTGCAGCTCCCTTTTTGTCTCTTTAAATCAAGTAGTCAACGTGTAGCTCGATCTTGGCTCCGCACGTTGATCGCCTTGCGGGAGACCCCTTTCTTATTCCCTTTGGTGTCTGTAATTGTCTGAAGTCAGCATCAAGGCTATCTCCGCAAAGTTTATTCTTACCTACGCTACGTTACACGCGACTTCGATTGTCGCAAGGTTGTCAGCTTCAAACTTTACTGATCAACCATCCTTTTCGACGCTCTGTTTCTCCTTTTGAATTGCGGCCTCGACCGCCGACAGTTTTTGCGACCCGACGATCGAATCTCTTTCTTGAACTCAACAACAACGATCCCAACTGCCCATCATGAAGATCCGAACCACATACTCGCCTTTGGTCCTTCTCCTCCTCCCTGCCGTAGCAAATGCGCTCGCCTCTAATGATATTGCCGACCTACCTGCTCCAAGAGCCGCTATTACAGAACAGACCGATGGCCTGCCCCAGGCCGGCGTAAAGCGCCATGATATTCCAACGAAATATGCCCCCGTTGATGGCAGAGACGGAAAGCCTCACCACGGACCCTTTATCGAAATAGATGATCACAAGAAGACCCCTGAAGTGGCCCTTGAGGCTGGTTCCGACGCTGCAGCAGGATCTGGAGTTGGAACGGGTGCATCTGCAGGTGCTGGAGCTGGCACAGAAACCAAAACTGGAACCGAAGCTGCTCCCAAAATCGACAGCAACCCGGATTCCCTTCCTGGACTCAAAGGCCGACCCGAAGACCCCACTGTCGTAGATGGCGAAAAGATCCCCGAAACCAATGATGGTGTCATGTTCGACACTAACCGAGTCCATGCCCAAGAAGGCACCACTGGAACTGAAGGCGGTGTGACTGAGAGGTCCAGAGCCCGAAAACTTGAAGAGGATCGCGCTGGCGAGGAGACCTTCAGGAAACCCTCATCACCCAAGGAGGCGCCTCCTCTGCCACACAGTGAAGAGGAAAAGATTCGTGCTTCTGGTGGGGACAAGGCCAAGGAGCTTGGCGACGACACTGGCAGCGCGAAGGCAGAAGATGTTGTGCCCAAAGCTGCAAAGCCTGTCATTAGCAATGATGATAAGCACGACTACACTGCGGGACTGGAGGTGAGTAAAGACTGCCCTCTGTAGTATCGTAAATACAGCTAACAATTATACAGAAACCTGCTGATCTTCCCGACCGACCCGTTGGACAGAACAAACCCGTTTCAGACTCAACAAAGACTGAGTCCATCGATCTGAGCCGAGGGAAGACACACGATGGACACCATGATGACGAGAGTATTATCCAGCCATTCCACTCTTTTGTGCTATCCTTCACCATGATTTTGGTCTCTGAAGTTGGTGACAAGACGTTCTTGGTTGCAGCTCTCATGGCTATGAAGCACGACCGTATGGTTGTGTTCACTGCCGCTTTTGGTGCTCTTCTTGTCATGACTGTTCTTTCGGCTGTTCTGGGCCATGCTGTTCCTACTCTCATCCCCAAGCGTGTCACCAGTTTTCTCGCTGCTGGCCTCTTCTTCGTTTTCGGTGCAAAGCTGCTGCGAGAGGGTATGCAGATGGACCCTAACGAGGGTGTCTCTGCTGAGATGCACGAGGTCGAACAAGAGCTTGCCGAAAAGGAAAAGGAGATGGGCCGAAAGCGAGGCGACTCTGTGTCTGCTTACACTCTTGAGATGGGTATGAATGGCAATGGCCGCAGGTCTCGACCCAGCAACCGTCTGATGTCTCCTCCTCGATCGCCTTCTCAGTCACCTGTACGAGATGCTCGCTCGGGCTCGGGTGCTGTTGCCAGCATTGTACAGGGTGCTACCAACCTATGCTCGCTGCTGCTTAGCCCTGCTTGGGTTCAGACCTTCATCATGACCTTCCTCGGCGAGTGGGGTGATCGAAGCCAAATTGCTACTATTGCTATGGCAGCCGGTCAGGATTACTGGTGGGTGACCTTGGGTGCTACGTGCGGCCATGCCATCTGCACTGGTGTTGCTGTTATTGGTGGTCGAGCTATTGCCGGTCGAGTCAGCCTGAAAGTTGGTAAGTCAACAGTCTATAATTCTCTTGTCGAACCAAACGAGCTAACACTCTGCAGTCACTGTGGGCGGTGCCACTGCTTTCCTTATCTTTGGCGTCATTTACCTACTGGAGTCTCTCTACAGCTAGAGGTGTCCTCTCGAATGCCAAAATTTCTTTTCTCGCTAATAGACCACGGTTTGAGGATCTATCGTCATCTGAGACCATTTGCCTACTTGACGCCTAACTCGTTGTAATATTTAACGGCTTCTCTCTTTTTCTGACAGGAACAAGCGACCAAGGGACCAAGATCTTCAGGCGTACTCTGCTGGGGTAGATCTTTTGTATAATTACGTGGCTGAGACAATCTCAGCCTCATGTTCGATTCAGTGCACATGGACACTGATCTCCTTTGCCAAGACGCGTGGCTTGGAGTATTGGGAAGGGGAATGAAGACTAAGAAAATATACGTAAGGGAGGAGCAGGAACTGGAAAGGAGGTGAAAAAGGGGAGAGAATCGATTGGACTGTTCATCAATTCTTTGTATGAAATGTTGAGAATTGCTTCAAGCTTTGTACGGAATGGAAAGGAATGAGCGTGAATGATATTCATGGATTCGAGCTATGATTAGCTGTAAATAGCAGCTGTCTCGGTATAGCCGTGATGACATATTAATGTACGATGAGGCATCACAAGACATGCCCTGGTAAGAAACACTGTTTCTCCTGTAAAGATTACGCTCATCCACATTGAGGCTTCCACGCGTTCATCGTTATCAAGTCACTGCATGAATGATCTTGAAAGGAGCAGGCAATTTATTTCCACCTGTCAATCATTAAATCTGCCAGAGGTATATCCTTCTATCATCTGTCCTTGATCAACGACCGGACCCAAGCATCCTTCACGTTCAGAACCCCTCCCCTCCCTGTTGACATCCACCAACTGAACAAGACTCCGACAAATACTTCAGCCCTGGGCCAGAAAAACCCAGCTCTGAACAAACTTTGACAAACTCGTCACCACCAGTGAGCGGCCTTTCATTTTCTTCATGACAGACCTTTGCGGTCTTTCTTTTCCCACCGTAGAACGAGGCAGTAAAAACAACATAGCAAGAATGAGTAAAAGCAAAGTAAAGCAAAAAATAAACCTCCTCAATCATCGTCAAGGTATAGCGTAGTCCCCATTTTTCAACGTTGGGAATACATGCATGGTATCTGACAATCAATCTCAAACATCTTGATGTGCTCTCACAAGTCGTTATCGAATCAAACAAATTCTCGTGACAATTGCCATTGGACTGGTTTTCGAGATCTCTATACTAGAAAAGATGCGCTTCCTTCAAACGTTTCTGTCGTCATTCATATAATCCTCCCCCATCCTGTCATGCAGTTCTGGGTATCGTAGTCTGACGCTCAATCCTCATCCTCTTCGTTGATCGGGGCAGGTGTTCGTCGTTCCGTACGCCTCTTAGGTCGTCGGTGTCGCGAACTACTGATGTTACTGGCCGAATCATCGGGCATGATGTCGACATCATCAAATGCCCAGTCATCGTCACTTCCCGGATCACGATCGCTTTCGCCAGCCCAAGCCGGTCGCTCATAGCCTGAAGCTTGGGAGTTTCCTGAGTTGGGGCCGGACAGCACGTCAATGCGACGGCGGTTCTGCAAGTTCTGCATCAAAGCAGCTCCTCGCTGACGCAGTGCATTCCGGACAACTTCGGCCTTCTTATGCAACTTCTCGAAGGCATCCTCCAATGTTTCCATTCCCTTATAGATCTCTCGTTCAATCTCTGCAATGGCTGCCATCTCCATCTCCTCATCGTTTGAGACAGCCTGTCGACTTCCGGGCATTCCTGTGGTGTTGACACTGACGAAAGAGGCTGGTGTTGTACCTCGTGAGTAGACCGAAAAAGGAGTCGTGTTTCTCGAACTGAACGACGATGAAGCTCGAGGTCCAGGGCTCATCGTTCGGGTATTGTAATAGGCGCTGGCGGGGGTCGGTCCACGCGATTCGTTGTGCGGAGTTTGCGGCACATCATCATCAGCTCCTGACCAGAGGAAGCCGTCGAAGCGTCCAGAAATGAGAATCTCCCACTCTGAATTGTTGATGTTGGAAAGTGCAACGAGGAGATCATGCGTATGCGGGTTCTTAACCAGATACGTAGCCGATTCAGCGTCTCGTGGCACTTGCTGCAATCTGTATAGCCGCTGCAGGGCCAGGCCGGTCTTAATGAGGAAATCTGTTCGTGGTCGATGTCCAGGTGTAGGAGCACGAACTGACGACTTCAGCTCCTTCGAGCCGGTCATGATAGCGTTAAAGTAAGGGCGGTCCTCAGGGTCAAGGTTTGTGAGAATAGCAAAGGACAATGTCTCGTCATCGACATCTTGGGGAGGTGGCACTGGTGTTTCTCCAGTGTTGGATAGCCATCGGTCGACAGCAGAGCGAACTTTCTTCGACTGACGAAGATAGTGCTCCCTAAACTCCTCCGCAATATCAGGGTCCAGCTGGACAGGCGACTGAGGTCGAGGAGGCCTGTCACCGGAGACTTCAGCAGCTTTGGTGCCAACTTCGGCAAGATCAAAGGGCGGCCACTGAGGGAGGTCAATTCGACCGCTCACCCACTCCAACACATCGCCCCAGTTGAGACCATCGTGAATTTCATGAGGGTTATCGCACATGATGCAAGTGCAGCCATGAGGGGGCAGGTCGCGAGAAAAGACATTTTCGAGGCGGTCCAACAGCCTGCGAGCAACAGAACGGTGTCCGGTAGCAACGGCAATTGAGCCCTGCTTGCTGAGTACTGTGTTGTACTGGTCTAATAGATTATGGAAGGGAGCGAATAGGGTGTCTGTGCCGACCAAAGGTGGGTTTGAGGGTCGGTTCCCGTTCTGACGGGGTAGAACAGAAAGGAAGTTCTTAGGGGCTGTGTAAGCCAGGCCACCATTCTGGAGCAAATAGTCGACTCGCGGCATATCGTGAACATCGAGCGCGGGAGGGGGAGGGGGTGGAGGCGGTGGAGGAGCAGCACCAAAAGCAGACGCAGGCGTTGCTGTCTTCGAATGCAGATTCGAGTCGACAGCTTGGACGTCGAGGACTGAGTGAGTCTGCGGCTTAGCGTCCGGGTATCCATGAGG
>JAADJF010000056.1:0-97102 GCA_012932015.1 Fusarium acutatum
GCATGGAATGGGTTGAAGGGCATGGGATTTTATGCACTTCTGCGGCGTCAAGAGTCCCCAGAGTATGGTAAAACGTGGTAATGACAGGGGATTTACTGCTGCCTCGTGAACCCTGAAAAAAGATACATTTTCAGTATCTCTCATTGTCTTTATCATCTCGATGACTTCCTGTCTCAGCCAGCCTTCACATGTTCTCAACTCGGGCACAGAGATGGTCCTGGCAGTGGGATAAGGATAAGGATCAGGTCATCACAGCGTGAACTGGAGATCAAAGCGCAAGAGTCATGCAAGACAAAAACCGTCCAGAGTCCGGGGCACGGCACAGACACGGATTTGTATCTAGGACAAGCCTAGCTGAACCTAAATACAGAAAGCCCGACGCCACGCACATGGTCAATATCTAGTAAAGGCTGAATGAGAGTTTACCAGCTGGGGATCAAAGAGGAATGGTTGCCATGTGGTATGGGAAGAAAAGGGCGTTGTTAACGAGAAACTGAAATGAAATGACGGAACCGAGGGAGCGTTCGGGGAAGATTCCCGGTTACAGGGGGGTTTTTTAATTGGGGAGACATGGGATTTGTGAAAGCTGGTAAATGAGCAGTGATGAAAAACAACGCAAAATGCTACTGAGATATTGGGACGGCTCTGTAGTCTGGGGATGTACTGTAATATCGGCCAAGTTCAGCAACACCCTGTGCCACCCTTTCGTCCGAATTGAGGCAATCGTAAAAATGGTGCGGAATGGATATGCAAGATTGAGTGCATTACCAAGACCCAATTCATTAGTTAGCGGGGTATCCCAATCGCTTAAAGATATCCTGAACAAGTCAAGTGAACTTGGACGTTAGAGAGTTTCTCGTTGTCCGTCGACTGGAATGCTACGCTGAACGACGGCACTTTTCCACATGAGCCATCACATTCGTGAGCCCTTCTCCCGAGCTTCCATTTCGAAAATTCCATCCCCCCCCTAATCTCGCTGCAACCTTGGCTTCTTCCTCTAAGTTAGACTGCGGTCGACTGGTTCCGCTTCATTTAGCCAGGAACAGAACGACTGGGATTCAAAAGAGCAGTCGGAATAACCCCCCGGTGAAGCACCAGATTTGGCTTGGGTCCGCCGGGGGAAGACGATCCGGCCCGATGATATCAAGGGTCAGAGCCATTCTTGGTACCAAGCTTCTGTTTTTTCTGCTGTGATTGTTGTGAGGAAAAGGTTCTTTTGCCTGTCGGGTCGAAGCTGTGGATACTCGTCGATTAGATCGACGATGATGCGAGACTTTGGGGATGAAGTTGTGAAGGCTTGACAAGCTGTGAGAAGGCAGTTCTGTTCATTATTCATGCTTAAACTCTGATATTGTTTAAATAAAGTTGTGCTGTGGAAAGTAACGTCACTAACAAACCATCATGCTCGTGCGTGCGGGTGAGGCGTGGATTGACGATGCACAACATTAGAAGACATGCTCGCACAGACTCTTAATAGCCCACGCTATCATCATCAGGCGACCAATAGACACAGGAGTGCATTTCATGGGGGAGAGTCAGCAGAAGCTTGATGGAAAGAAGAAGCCGTTATGAGCATGCAATTCCAATCCAGGGGAGGCCAGAAAACTTGGGACCTTGATCTAAAGTGACAAAAATACTTGTGCATACCATCATAATCTTCGGTGACTTATCGTAAGATTAAGACGTTTCTCGTCAAGCTTATTTTGTCACTTGTGATCGAGGTCCCAAGATTTCTTGCTGCTAAGGGGACAGTAGGTTTACCCCTGACTTGTGCTCACTAGTCCCGGGTGATATTCCAGTGTAAATTGTCTCTCCCTTGTCAAGCGTAAGACTAGCCCCGGTGTTCCTTTTGGGACCAAAGAGGGCAGGCCGACCGTAAGCTATTGGGAAACCGAATAATGCCCTGCTGCCCACACACGCGCGGCGGTTGTCACTGGGCCGTGGTGCGTGGTCAATGCTCTGGTAGATCAGCGAACCGGACAATCTGCACAAAGATCCTGGCTTGCATCTCGAAGACGGGATCGACAAGAGCTAGTGGATCATTGAGAAGGTGTCGCTGCTACTCGAGTCAGCGCAAGTGAGTACAGTGGGATAGGACGAAGGGGGAGACAGATGGCTGAGAGGAGAGTCTAGAGATAAATATAATATGTGCAGAAAAACGTAGCTGGATTTCTACAGGGATCATGCACTGGGGAAGAACAAGGGTTCAAATGTGACAGTGTGATTGTGCCTGGGAGACTTGCATAGAAAACCGCAGGGCTTGACAGTAGAGAAGTGACTTGACTTTTGGGTGGGTGGGATTGAGGCTGACTCGGAAATCTAGCAACATTAGCATCCCCAAATAGTATGTTGTGAAAGGGATATAAATTGCTCAATTGATCGAGTCACTATCACTGAACTCTGAAGTTGACTTGTTCTGCATCAGAGAATATTATATCACAATCACATTGCATATGTTCTTGTTCAAAAGGTTCAATTCAATAGTTCTCCGGGCCGTGGCTGTCTCTGATGCCACGTGCGGTTCCGTCCCTTGCCATGTGCTGTAAGATTGAAGTGGGGGACCGAAAGAAGATGAATATCCGTAGAACGAGTATCCAGTAGAGGGTTGTAATGATTGAATCGATTCATGAAGCAAACACGAAATTGATATCTCGTTTGCGTCATGTCTCATCTCAGTAACAGAAAGTCATGCCTGGTTGGATCAGGTAGCTCCTTCCTCGACATCTTTCGATTCTCAAGATCGAATCACCACTAAATTTGACAGGTTTGCTTTTTCTTTGCTTTTATTCATTCTTCTCCAGCATTTTCGAATCATTTTCCCTCTTGGCATACCCTTTTCATTCGACAGTCTCTGCCGCTTGTCAAGTCAGTCATTTCTTTTTCTCCAAGAGAAAAAAAACCACTTTCCTCTTTTCGCTTGACGTCCCGACCGATTGGCGTTGTTTATCGTAAACCGCCAACACGTAGGCACGCTCTAGCCTGGGGATACGATGCAGACAGACAGACCCGTTACCGAATTGGTTGCCTGCCGCCAGTTGAACCTTTCTTTTTTCGTTTTTCTTTTTTCTTTTTTAGGTGCTTCTATCGGTTCATTGTGGAGTTGATCTCGTACGCGCGATTGTGGTGGACATTTGACATTCCAGAATGTCTCACTTTCACATACAATTCGACTTATATCGTTAAACTATTTCTTGTCTCGCTTCGTGCCGATCCTCTTCCCGGGCGGTTATTTCGAGATATCAATTCCTACAGTGAGTGATTGATTGTCGAATATCGATTAATTGTGCTCGGCCTCAACAATTTTCTTTCTTCAAGTCCGCCTTGTTAGTGCTTGATCTTGGACAGTCCGTCACCCACTAACATCGACGTTATGCAAATGTACCAGGCGCTTAGCAGGCTGTCATGAATCTTTCATGACTCGTTGCGTCCATCTCATTTCCGTCTTGTGGCTCGCCGTCAATCAAGACGAGCCGTCTCCAATAGCTTAGTTAGTCTGCCTACCTAGCTGAGTTTGGCAATTCCAGCAAGGCTGTCACCAAGCAGCAGCACATCCCATCCCATCCAATCCATTCTGCAGCTGCAGCAAGGGTTCTTCTTTACGGAACACTATCGTCTTCTTCACCTCTATACCTTGAAGCCAAACCCGAATCAGCCTCCTTCTACGGGTTACGCCATTGCATCATAAAATGCTTGGCCGTGTCGCCAAGAGCATTTTCGCGATTCATAAGGTAATCGACATGAACGGAGCCGCTTCATAACTGTTCCCCAGTTTTGAACCTAGCCAGATCATCAACAACGACCAGGTCCAAAAAGTTGCGGCTCGGCGAACAATCCGCAAAGTTCAATTTCACGCCGAGAAATCACAGATACATCAGAAACCTTTCGACTCGCGAGACCCGTTCAGCGTGGACGACCTAAGCAAGCTCAGCAACCGTCGAATTTCACCAGTGCAAAACCCAAAACCACCAGCGAGACCACTAACTGTGGTGCAATGCTAGGCAGAGCATCCTTCTAACCATCCCTGCGGATCCCTTGTACCCTGCGCGATCGCCGACGGACTCAGGGGCCCCGAACGACGCTCGGTCACCTCCAACTCGCCCATTGCTTGGGCCGCTGTTGGGTCTAGCTCCAAGCCTTCAAGCCCCCGAATCCCCGCAGAGGAGTCGAGGGTCTCCCCCCCTGACGCCTCTTTTTCTCCCACTCGCTCGACACTGGTAGGGTCCTTGCACCGGTGTGGATACACTTTGACTGCCTCTGCTCATCTGTTCCGAGATGCCTGGGCCTCCCTGGTCAGTCAGTCAGTTCACTTCACTTGACTTTTTGGCTTGTTAGTTTTAGCTGGCTCTGATGCTGGCTCTTGGGTTCTTTGGGTTCCTCAAAAGCGCCGTGCCCCGTCTTCCTACCCCCATCCCCTTCCCTCTTGTCTACCGTTTCTGTTTTTGTCGTTTATAGCTTTTTTCTTTCTTTTTTTGCTTCTGCAGCAGAAAAGAGACTTGTTAGACGCTGATTCAGGTCCTGTCAGATCTCAATTGCTTGCTCCCTTGCATCAAAGACACGAGGTCAAGGCCCGCGCATCCCGCGCTGTAGCCATCGAATCATTTCTCGCTTCGTTCCGATCCTCGACGCACCTACGACCAAGACGCAGACGCACCACAGACGCTCGTCCCTCTCAACCCTCTTCCGTCCACCTCTGACTGACTGCGCGCCCACTCCCACTCACGGACCCTTCCCCTCCAGTCCAGTCCAGTCCAGTCCAGTTCAGCCCATCGCTCTAAGAGGCCCCACCTCCCCGAAGCCTCAGCTTTCTCGTCTGGTCTTTATCAGCCCAGAATCAGTTTCTACATACAACAAACACGAGTTTCCTCGATTCTGTACAACGACTGTGTAACCGTTATTTCCGACAAGCCCGTCAAGATGGGCCTGTTTTCTCGTAAAGACAAGACGCCAAAGGGCGACCAGGCCATCAACACCTCCCAATCCAATGTGAGCGTAAACTCGCATTCTTCGAGCTTGAGATCTCCTGCTCCTGGCGCCAACCGCAACCCCCTCAATCGAACTTCAGCTACTAGTACATCCCCCGGTGGCCCAATGTCTCCAGTCAAACTCCCAAAGATCGATCTCCCTCGACCTCCGGACCCTCAGCTCGACCCTGCTGGTTACTTGCGAAGTCTTGGTGCTGTGAGAGAGCGAAGCAAGATTGTCACTGACAAGGCGCTGCGCAATGAGTTGAAGCACTTCGATGTGGATATGGGCAAGTTTCCCGATGTGGTTACTTTTGTTACAGGAATTATCAAGGTGAGTGAGTACGAAAATCGCCAATTTTCTAGCTAACAGCTTGCAGCGAGACTATGATGCCCCCTTCCTCAGCATTCCTGGCCATGGTAGATACCAGCACTTTGCTGTCGGAGGTCGAGATCGCATTGCCCAGCTTCTTTCCACCTGGCCCACCAATGTGGATAACACAGAGCGATGCCGACGTTTGATCGACCTTTTCCTAGTCAGCGTGCTTCTAGATGCGGGCGCTGGCACTTCCTGGCAGTACAAGAGTAATGAAAATGGTCGCGTGTACAGAAGATCAGAGGGTATCGCAGTTGCCAGCTTGGAGATGTTCAAGACTGTGAGTACAGATTTTCTGTCGCATTACAAGATGCTAATATCGGCAGGGATTGTTTTCTGGAAACCCCAACAACAAATTCCAGGTCGACAAGGATGGTCTCAAGAAGCTCACCGTCGAGAAGCTCGCTGCTGGTCTTCAATCAAAACCTGGCAATGAAATGGCTGGTATTCAGGGTCGCACCGATCTTCTGATCCGCCTTGGAGAAGCTTTAGCCGCTAAGGACGATTTCTGGGGCTTTGAGGGTCGGCCTGGATGCTTAATCGGTATGTAACTTTAACGGTCTCCCGCGACAAAGCTAATCTTTTTTAGACCATCTCCTTGGCCACCCCTCAACACAAGCTTCGTCTATGCTTATCGTTCCCCTGCCCGTCCTGTGGAACGTCCTAATGACCGGCCTCGCTCCCATCTGGCCCGCAAACCGAACCGCGATCAATGGTGTCTCTCTCGGTGACGCTTGGCCCTGCCAGGCTATGCCTCAACCCGGCGCATCTCCCAAGGTTTCCGCTTTCCCCAACAGCTCAAACGCCGCTGCTTGGGAGTCTATTCTTCCTTTCCACAAGCTCACCCAATGGCTCACCTACTCGCTTATGCAACCGATGCAACAACTTCTCAAGATGCACTTTGCCGGAACAGAATTGCTCACTGGTCTGCCCGAGTACCGAAACGGTGGTCTCTTCGTCGATATGGGTGTCTTGAACTTGAGGAAGGATGATGCGGAGAGGGGTCTTCAGAATTACAACGAGTGGGTGCAACGGACAGGTGCCAAGGGTGTCGAGGTAGCGCCCATGTTTGAGCCCAGTGACGATGTCATCGTTGAGTGGAGAGGTGTCACAGTCGGGTTCCTCGATATGCTGTGCGTCGAGGTCAACAAGGCACTGAAGCCAGAGCTGGGTGGAAATGAATTGACTTTGGCACAGTTGCTAGAGGCCGGTAGCTGGAGGGTAAGTTTTATTCCGCCAAACAACATGCCCCGAAACACTACTAACTCATTCCAGGGCGGCCGTGAGATTGCCGAGATCAACAGACCTAATACCAAGGAGCCCCCGATCCTGATCGAGAGCGACGGCACCGTATTCTAAAAAAGGCGCTGTTTTTAATCAACATATGCCCTTCTTGGATGTATTAACTGAAATGAACATTACGGGAACCTCGAGGGGGAGGAAATAGAGCGTGAAGCTTAAAGTTTCTTTTTTAAAATCGCATTCAAAGCATTTATTCAATTAAAACCAGAAGATGTGTTTTTTTCCTTTTTGCCGTATGCAAAAAGGGTGGTGGGTTTTATTTATTACAAACACAGCAAGATGAATTGAAATGGAATGGGCAAAAGGGAGCTGCAGGGCGGAAAAGAAACCCTTGGCAGGGGGTTTGCCTAGTTTTATAATTGAGACACAAGTCAAGTCAAGTTGTTTAAGGCGTTTACCGCTTAATTCATTGAGTTGAGTTGAGTCGTCTTTGAACAGAATTAATTGGGATGGTTGTTTCTATTACATCGATACTCTCGACCATCGATAGATACATGCAGACACTTTTATATACAGTCATGCAAAAGCCCCCGCGATAACATGCCGCTCCCCTCCAATGCCTATTATACAATGCCTGATCCAGTTGAAACAGTGTACAAGTTTATCCTTATTTTACAGTTATTTGTGATACAGTTGCTCATCGCTTGTACTTCTTCTCAAACTCATCACGCTCCAACTTTCGTCGCATGTTCTCAAGCTTCTGAATCTGCTCCTTTCTCGCCTTCTCGGCTCGCTCCTCAGCAGTACCGCTGTACTGATTCGTCATGTTGCCGACTGAGTCGGAGACGCTCTTCTTCATGTTGTCGAGGTTGTCGGTTAGACGCTCACGGATGCCCTCGAAACCCTTGGCCTGGGTGACGCGGGGAGGCTTGTACACGGGCTCCTCGATCTTGGGGATGGGAAGATCGAGAGCGCGACGGACGGACTCGTTGTTGAGGATGGCGGCTGTGACGAATGTGGCAGCTCCAGTGGAAACCATCATGAGGTTAACACCAGCGCCGAGGAAGCTTGTAGCGACTAGAGTGACTGCGCTCATGACGTAGACCATGTTCTTCATCATGGCCTTTTGCTCAGGGGGTGTGTATTTAGAATTGAGCTAATTGATGTTAGATAGAATCTCATGTAGAGGCCGGAAATCTTACCTTCAAAGTGCCGACCAGGAGAACGGTACCAGCAAGAGGAAGGGCGTAAAAGGGATCGGCAGCCGTAAGGTCGGCGAACCAGGCCCAGCCAGCGTTCTCCATAGAAGGAACTGGGATATGAATCATGCCGTTGATGACTCGGAAGAGACCGAAACTGAAGGGAATCTGGACAAAAGCCCAGAACATGTTCTTGATCTCGGTGCCGTATTCCTTTCGGACCATATTGCCGATAAACTGTCCCTTTTGAATCATCTCCCGATCACCTGTCTGATAACCCTTCTTCATAAGCTCTAGACTTTCCTTGGAACGAGGATCCGATTTCATCTTGGCCGTGGCAGCACTGAACTTGACACTACGAAGTTGAGGGTAGATCATGATGACACGTAATAAGAGGGCTGTTGCGACAATCGAGCCTCCCCATCCGAGACCGGTGTACACATGAACGTGCTCGAGAACCCATTGCATGACGGATGTAGGGCCCCAGCCATAATCGAGGCCAATCTCCTTCAGGAAACCAATGTTCTCGGGCATGGTGAGAATGCTGGGGTTGGCGAGGTCGGCAATACTTTCGAGGTCGAATTCGGAGGGCAGAACGGATGAAGGTTCAGCAGACTGTGTCACATCTGCGAACTTGTCGGCGGCAGGAGTAGGAGCTTCGTTGATGGGTGTAGGATCGATAGTCTCGGGAGGAGTGGGAGCTTCTGGCGTTGTGACGGCTTCAACAGCGGGCTCTTCTGTCTTCTTCTTCCCATAGATGTTATAACCCCATAGCGAGAGCTGCCTCGACGAAGCAACACCTCCCAGAACCATAGGCGCAGCAATGTTCCTGACACCAACTCTTGTCCCAGCCGTAAGAGGTGTGCGAGCGCTCTTCATTGCTGTGCCGAACTGTCGAGCATCGAATTTTCTACCCAGGGTCCTTGACATCTACAATTGTCAGTGTAGTCTTTTAATTGGTCAGAGACAAACGCACAGAAGGACCACATGGCCTCTGGAAAGCGCCCGAAGGCAAAGAGCGCACAATTCCTCGGCTGGGAAGCATTGCGGCGGTGATGAAGTGGGATGGGTCGGACAATAAGTTGCGCGATGTTGCTGGGAATTTTTTGGAGGTTTTCCGGGACCGGCGGGTAAATGTCGGGTTCGCGATAGTCCGTCGCCGATGATCTCCGAATGACCTTGTCATTAGGCCTCGGCCTGTGACGAGTCGATTGGGAATGATTAGAGTTGAGAGATTGAGTCGAGTGGTTGTAATTGACGTCGCTGCGTTCGAATGAGTGATTTTTACATTTTGAACCACCGATGCAACGAAACGCCACAATCCATGTTCCTGTCTAATATATAATCTCAAATTATTTAACATGATATGCATTCATCCGTCCTTGCTCTTTTTGTAGATATTTCATAGCGATGAGTGTGTCTTGGGTGTAATGGATAAGAATCCCTAAGGTGAAGGGTTTCCGACATCTTACTCCAGGCTTGCAAAATCGTCCAGCGAAGGGCGAGGAGCATATGGCTTTTCTCGAAGCTCGATACCAGGTCCGATAGGGTGAGCTCTTCTTCGTGAGAGGGGGAAGACCTGGATTTATTAGTAAGGATTAATAGCTTTGAGCATAACTGCGCAGTATGGCATACCTTGGTACCCCCCCATCCCAGCCTAAAAGCAGCTTCGTGTGCGAAGAGCTCTCCGAATCCAAGCATCATGCCGTTGACAAAAGGTAGCAGGAGGTTGATAGCAGCTCCCCGTATCAAAGACCAGACTGTAGGGGGCTTGTATAGAATGACGGGTGAGTTTGACGAGGGAGGTGAAGAGAGGTCGTCGCCAGCAGAGTATAGTTCGCTGTCGGAGTGCAATGTCACGCCGGACTCGGCGAGGTGGTTGTGTTCGTCGGACATGGCAGGCTTGGAGATGTGAGCGCTGGGTCGGATAAAGCTAAAGGGTTAAATGTTTTGAAGCTCGATTGTTGGTCGTTGTCAGCTTGAGCTAGCTTCTGAAGAGGTTGTTGACGATCTCGGCTTCTCGACCGTCGCGCTTGATTCCCCCAGATCCTTATGTAAGGCTGCAGGACCGGGGCAGAGATGGACCTGACTTCCGCAGGTTGAAGTGGTGAGTGGGTCCCCACTTGTGTCATGGCCCAGTCAAGGAAGGTGGGGTGAAGGAGCCCACCGCCACCAACCCAGAGCTTCCTCTGCTTAGAGAGCCTGGTGACGAGCAAGCTGCCTGCCTGTTGCTGGAACCTTCATTCATCAACAAACACACTTTACGATTGGCGTGTCTTTTTACCTCGACTCAATCACCTCCAAATCTACCAACGCTCCTCATAAGTCTGCGACTTCTGAAAACTTGATCAACACACATCTCTACAACCCCGCCTTCAATCGTCAACATGGCAGACCACGAAGCCCAGATCGTGGAGTTTGCAGGCCTGAGCGGCGCAAGCCCTGAAGAGGTTCGCATCTTTGTGACTCGCACTGAATACTCTAGCTAACGCGCCCAAGGCCAGACAGTATCTCGAAGCCCACAACTGGGATCTCGCCGAGGCCAGCAATGCTTGGTTCCGTGATGCCGAAGATGACAACCGCGACACATCCACAGCTCCCGCTGCCGCTCCTGATAACTACACGGGCCCTCGAACCCTCGACGGTCGACCAGCTCCAGAGGCTGCCCGCAGTAGCCAACCAACCCGCAAACCTGCCGCATCACAACAGAGAAAGAGGGGAATTGCTACACTAGGATCTCTCGGTAGCTCATCCCATCAACACGATCACGGTGATGACGATGATGATGATTTTGACGGCGAAGATGATGATGGACGAGGAAACCTGTTTGCCGGTGGTGAGAAGTCTGGATTGGCTGTTCAAGATCCGCACCAGGAGGGCGGTCCCAAGAAGATCATCAGTGACATTCTCGCCAAGGCACGAGCGTAAGTCTCCGAGCCTTTGAAGGTGAATTTAGCTGACAGATTAGCAACGCTCAACGTCCCGAAGCCGAGAATGAGGCTGGCCCTTCTGAGCCCAGTCGCTTCCGAGGAACTGGACAGACCCTTGGCGGAGACGGAGTCGAGAGCCGCAGCATTCCTGATCCTCTCGGCCCAGCTCGCTCTTCGAACGCCGAACCTCAAGAACGAGTTCTTCACATCTGGCAGGATGGCTTCAGCATTGATGATGGTGACCTTCGCCGATTCGACGATCCCGCAAACCAGGCCGACCTCGCCCTGATTCGAGCTGGTCGCGCACCTCTTCACCTCATGAATGTGCAGCATGACCAGCCCATCGATGTCAAGCTTCACCAGCACGACACACCATACCAGCCGCAGCCCAAGAAGTACAGACCTTTCGGTGGCTCTGGTCAGCGACTTGGGGCTGTTGTCCCTGGTGTTGAGGGCTCAACCTCTTCTCCTGCCCCTGCTGCCTCTTCCGCCGCTCCCTCGTCATCCAATGCTCCCACCGTCGATGATGCCCAGCCCACAATCATGATCCGAATCCAGATGCCCGATGGTACACGTCTACCCGCTCGTTTCAACACCACCCACACTATCGACGATGTCTACGGTTTCGTACAGGGAGCGTCGCCAGACACACGAACTCGATCATGGGTTCTTTCCACAACATTCCCCAACAAGGACCATACCGACCGCAGCATGGTTCTTGGTGAGATGCCCGAATTCAAGAAGGGAGGTACCGCCGTTGTCAAGTGGACTTAGAAATGGAAAAATCGGCGTTGAGGTTGATTTACGGACTGGTCAACAAATGCAGATGCTAGCATTGACTTATAGAGGTCATGGATAGAATCACAGATAGCTAAAATGCGAAATGAATTGTAAATGAGCCATGTATGCATATATGTAATTGATACTCAAAAATATCACCTAGAGTGGTATCTCAACACCCAACGCCAAATAACAAGCCATACGCCGTGATAACTCCGATCTATGTGGTCTTGTCAGTTCAGGCGGCAGCAGTGGCGGTGTTGGGAGCTGGAGTTGCGGGGCCATCCAGAAATCTGAAATGCTCAATGGCGATCTGACAATTGAGCATGGCAGCGTTGAACCGAGCTTCCCCAGGTGGAAGAACAACCATGAGATACGTGTTTGTCGTGAACTTGAGGATAAACAGACTAAATCGGTTGCCAGCCTTGTGCTCCATGCGAATGAACTGCTCGGCGTTGCGCGGTGTACCAGTGAAGCGCGAAATACTCTGCTTGAAATGCTTCATGATGTTTGACATGCGCTCGAGTCGATCCTCAGTAGGGTTTCGTTGTCCTTCAGATGATGTCCAGGATGATACGGCAAGGAACGATGTGCGCTCGAATAGCAACAACTCTTCAGCTTCGATGGCGAGACCCAAGTTTGCGAGATTTCGCTCAATCACGGAAAGATTAGGCACAAGGTCGTGAATAATCGATGCCCAAGCTTTATACAAGCTCTGATCCCAGATTGATGTCGCAAACGGCGTGAGCTCAATCGATGACGCAGCAATACCGACTGAATTCGCATACTCGAAGGTCTTCTGTCGCACAACACGAATGCGCTCGTCGTAAACGGACTCACGCGCCGTAGGAACGACGAGATCCATCTTGTGAATGAGGATGTAGATCTTTGCGGCGGGCGAGTATTGAAGTAAAGCGGAGAGGATGGAGACGTAGGTTGCGAGATCGCGGTCGACGTCGCGGGATTCAATGTCGAAGACGTAGATCAGCACACCGACGTTGGAAAAGACGTGGACGCGCTGTTGCGAGAGATAGTTCTCCATAAAGGCCTCTTGACCACCGCAGTCCCAGAGGTTGAGGGTGAGGTTTCCGAGGAACTTGACGTGCGAAAGATCAATATCGATAGTTGCGCCCCTACACAATCAGCTTTAACCCCCATACGTACGTAGGGGACTCACAGTCTTCGTGTATCGCGGGCAATGTAGTTGCTAAAGATAATACTCCTCATGCTTGACTTGCCGGAGCCGGACTTTCCCATGAGGAGCACCTTTTTCTTCTTGGGCTTCTTGACTTCGCCGAGGAGTTCGGGGGCGGGCTGGGCCTCGGCGAGGGAGGTATCGATGTAGGAGGCCATGATGTGAGGGTTTGGTGTTGGTGTTGGTGATGATGGAGGGTTGGAAAGTTGGAGTGTAGGGGAGGTGATGAAAGGTAGCTTGCCTTAGCTTTTGGCGCTTCTGTCTTTTGGGGTTTAGCGCCCGTCCCCGGATATGGTCAGAGGATGAAACGTCTTGGCTGATCTTCCGACTGCTGTAATTCTTTTAGTAAGCTGAAGTAATAATTGCTTTTTTACTTAGTTTTTGGATAATTTTGTTATTTTGTATTGAGTGACTTACTGTGAGACTTGACGAGACCGTCAGAATACTGTGTGCATGGAACGAGCCTATCAAATCTGCTGTACCTATTCTGTATGAGCCAACATCAGAGATGTTGTAGATGTGTTTAGATAGAGCGCAATTGACAATACTTCATAACCTCAATACCATGAACTGCAGTTTAAACAACAAATTAAGGCAGTATCGCTTGACCAATGCCACATAAGCAAGTTCTTGATGAAGCCAGGTGTTGATGCGTGGGTCAGGTTCATTCCTGTGTCAGTATTGAGTGGCAGAATTCGACACTGAGAACGAAATATCTCAAAATCAATAGCCAAGAAATATTAACATGACAAGGGAAGCTTTGCTGGAAATAGGAGTGTATGACTTCATTTTCGTGACAAAGACTGGGCCTCGCCGAAAAGCCACTTGAAAGCACCAAGGCTCGACTGTACCATGACAACCTTATGACTCCAACATCGCAACACACAGAAAACAACATTCTGTTAGCTTACACGGCCATTTTCAACCAGGAAATTGGAAGCCTTCTGAGCTATATCACGGGTGAAGCTATAGGGGGACCACTCATGCCAACACCGCTCCTTATCGCCAGTCAGACGATATTTATGCATTCGACGCAAATATCCATTGAAAACACCTAGACATAAAATTTTCTTTGGTTTACTGCGTAGTCACTGAGTGCTCATGTCTTGTATATCTTTTGACACGGTAGGGATTCGTTCCATCGAGGTTTTGGTCAGCTGAGACAGGTTTGCTCACCAGTTCGTCTAATCTCATTAAAGAATCTGGTGGATAAACTCTTTAGCACATATTCCCTCAATATATTATTCTCTGCATACTCTAGAAACGCCCTTTTTCTAATACCTGGCACCGAGTTGAGCTTTCAGTCTCGTTCTTTTTTACTGTTATGGTCCACTGCTAAAATCATCCTTTCATGTAACGTAAGTCAGTATCGACAGAACACAACAAACACATAACGTCCAAAATTCTTTTGTAACATCAAAATCAGATACCAGTAACTAGCCTTAGCTTTTCACCACTCTTTTCGTCATTGTATGCAACCCCTCCCCCAAAGTGTTGACCCGCCAAGGCATAGGGTAACACTCCGCCAACCAAGCGAAGCCACTGAGCTAATGACACCATCCAATCCCAGAGTGTCTAAAAGCCAGGAAGGGAAACAGGAGAATGCGCTAGAACTGTACAAGTCTAGCTTGTTTCGTCTATCATCTCGACAACATTAAACACAAAACCCGTTCAATAACACTCCTAAATTCCAAGAGTAAGGTACAGTATATAGGTATTTATATAAACCAAGTCTAGATGCCACCCTGTAAATGTTCATCATATAACTCCGATGTCTCCAAAACCCGCAAAACATATAAATCATCGCTCATTCTCCCTGAGAATACGACGGCCTGTCAGTTGATGGACTTGCCGAGATCTTATCGTTCCCTGGACTCACCGACCCCGTGAGTATTGCCCAGACATTCGATTCGGAACTTTTATGGTCGACAATATCACTACAAAAGTCAGCCTCGATCTTTCCCACCGTGACAAGAACTTACGTCCGGTTATCCTCATCCCCTCCGTAGAGGGCATCGTCGTCCAGATATTTCAGCCGGCGAAGACCATCTGGATCATTACCAAAGCTCACGAACTGAAAGGCGAAAGCGGTGTCGCCAATGCCTTTATCTTCCATTCGCTTGATAATCTTCGTTATACAGGCTTCGACACCTTTCTCTTCAAGAGAACCACCTTGCTCCCATATTCCATCTGTCAAGACAACAACGCTCGTCGGTCGTTTGGGATCCACCATATTAGCATCTGCGAATATCTGGTTGAATGAGTGCTTCATATTGCAAAGAGTTTCAGCGTCGTTGCCACTGAGCCATTGCCGTACTGGGTTGATGAACTTGTCCATCTTGAGAAGAAATCGAGGTCCACGTTCTATCGGGAATTTCTTGTCTGGTTTTGAGGTGAAGCGGATTTCTGGACCAGATTGATCGATCTTCCAGACGAGCCATACCAAAACCTCTAACACTTTAAGTACCTCGCGCTCCCTATCACGCATCGTCTCAGAATCGTCTATTATAAAGACAAACCGCCGATTTCCCATCCGATTGCGAAACTTTTCGTAGCCCTCCAATGATTCCCTTTTACCATTTTTCTTACGGTGACTGACAACATTGTCGATAGTGAGATCCCCATACATACCAGCTTCATTCTGTTTCTGCGGAGTAAGTTTGGTAACGTCGACAGATGTCTTGGCAGGGCTGTTGGCCTCGGAAACCGGATGGTAATGATTATCTTGAGCAGAAAATGAGATGCCAGGATGCATTGGAGAGCCTGACGTTTTTCCAAGGTTGAACTCCTTGATAGATACCGCTGACACAGGGGACGATTTGTCTTGCAGCTCAGATATAGCCTGAGAACCATTTTGACTCCATTGAGCTGATGTATGGCGACCGATTGGGGTTCCGCTATTCGAAGGCATTCGAGTATTGATGCCAAGGGGGTCTCGCTGGTGCATATCGGGGCGATCCAAGGCCATACCGATCTGGCGCGAAGGTCCCGGATGGGAGGACGTCCGCTGGTGAGGTGATCGTTCTGGTTGAAACAACGACTCAGCCATGTTCATGGGTGACTGAGTGAGTATCGGGGTGTTGTGGAAGCCGGGTTGAGGTAAGAGAGGCGTGCTATGATGGCCTAAGGGGTGAGCAGGGTGAAATATTTCCCGGTAATTTCTCTCAAAGGTTTTCCAGATAAGGATTGGGGATTGTCTTTCTCGATATGGCACAAGCATCCAATGCTCGACGAGGCTGCAGACATTCCGTGAGAGGAAAATGGGACCTCGTAGCGCATCGAGCGCAGCTGAATGTGATTTCACAACACAAGTAAGCGCCGTGGAACTGTTATGGAAACATTCGCCAAAACTGCCATCGGCAAGAAGTGGCCAATGTGTCAGGATCTCCTCTCTACGATCGCTGGCAGCTTCATCAAGGGCAGCCGTCCCGCCAGCAACCCAGACAATTGCTTCGCTGATGACACAACCAAGAGACCAGACGTCGGAGGCCACTGGAACCTGCATAAAACCCTTCTCCTGGTCCCTGTAGAGCCTGGTTGCTTCGGGTGAGCCTGTCGTAACTTGTTAACACAAACCAATACTGTGAGAGGAGAGTAGTTACAATATGTCCTGTTTCCGTCATTATCCTGGAAACTGGATTCATCCTCATCTATTGGTCGATCAGGTGTCGCAGTGTCGAAATCAGCAAGCTTCATTCGGAAGCCATACGAGTACCGCCCATCTTGACCAGGGAATACCAGGATGTTGGCAGGCTTGATATCACGGTGAGCACTACGACATTAGTTCCCATCATGAAATTATGAGTGTCACGTACAATCCTGTTCGTTGATTCCTAGGGCCGCCCCCAAGGTTTTGTATCTTGTCGATGGCTTTGGTGAGACTCATCAAGCCGTATAAGAAATACCGCCGCTCTTCTTCGGTGACTGGTCTTTCGTTGCGCTTGAATAATTCGAGAAGGCTGCCTTCACGCGCATGCTCCAGGATTATAAAACAGCGATTGTTTTGTTCAAATGAACCAAGATATTTAACAATGTGATCGCAAGACTCGATCGCGGCAAATGCGTTGTATTCCTTGATCCATGCATCTCGCAAAGTTTCTCTTTCTCGTGTGCGGTACTCTTTAAAGACAACAGTACCCTGCTCAAATTAACATCGTTGGAATGGGAGATGCGGATGAGGGAATTTACCGTCGGACTCCATTCGTGATCGAAGCATTCAGAGTACAAGGTCACAACTCTGATAATTGATTTGGAGTGGTTTGAATCAGTTGTTATCGTGAAAGTTGTTTTGATAGGTAATATTTGCCGAGGGTCGATGAATCGCTTATCCATGTGGGTATGTCTCGAGAATATTAGAGGACAGAACATCCATTGGTTCTCGCAAAACTCTTTCATGTCGTCGACAAGTGCAGGATCATCGCCGAAACATCGCGCATTGAGTAAAGGTAGATGCTGGTCCTGATAACCATTGGAAGTGAAGTTGTTGATGAGGTATGTCCTCCCGATATACACCAAAATGGAGAATATGTTCAAGTAGCCATTCTCAATCGTGGTAGGAAGAGCGTGGATGTTGCGATCGATCGCTCGAGATAATCTTCGTTGGCCACTTTTCTTCCACCATCTGGTCGTAACTGCAGGGCTTACGAACCTGGTGACAGTATCGTTTCCGTCGAGTCCCGGTTGCGATTCATGCCGAACATGTCGTATAAACTCCTCATTGCGCTCGTCGCGCGGGCGCTTTCTGGGATTGAACATATCGGCTATTCAACGAGGACCACAAGAGTCCGGCGTCCGGTGTGAAGGTGAAAACAGCAATCTTTCTGGTCCAATTGTGTACAATTTAGATATGCAGAAGAGGGGAATCTGGTGATGGTGATGGAAAGTAAAAGTGGTGGAGGTCTTTTCTGATAAATTATTTAAGGTCGCGGGAAAGTGGTTCGCATAAAAGGCATGTGCGATCTTCTCCAACAAGGCACTTTCCAATTCTTGCCAATTCGGGTCATCATCTTTCCAGATTGGTTAGGAAGGGCGTGCATATGCAGCAAGGCTCTCCTCTGCAGCATTGTATCATGCCCACCACTATCTGGTGAAGTAGGCTGTGTCGAGGATGCCTTAAAAAAGCAAAGCCACTCTTTGTCTGCCTTCTCGTATGATTTGGATCTCTAATCTGAGAATCTATACCTTGAAAGTGGCTGAGATGGAACATGGTGGATATAGCTTATCATGAGGAGGCTTGTTCGAGACCAGATGGCAGAGCCTCACAAGAGGGTGAGAGTACAGGAGATAGTGTGACATGCACATCGGCGCGGGGAACCAGGCTGCAGCCTAACAAATGATCTCACATATGGACATGAATCGACATCATCAGGCATATCCTGCTTTGTGTACAATTGCTGAGATATATCTTGTTCACGAGCTCATGACTCGTGTCGAAAAATCTATTGTCTATAAAAAGTACAGATAAGAATAAAATGGTAGGAAATGACATAAATCGACACCTTAGGTTGTGCTGTCTTTAAGATGCGTGTTTGACTCTTTCGCTATGCGGCCTGCGCAGCATGAAAAGAATGATCATCCAGACGACAATGGTGACGATCGTGATGGTAGCGGAAAGGCCAAAAAATAGAGAGAATATCTCCTTGTTCAATCTCCATGGCGCCTTTGCATTCACTCGAGGCCATTCAAGAATACCGCTCTGGAAGAAAGACTGCAAATATAATTAGTTGTTGCAAGATGCTCAAGGGCACAGTGACTTACAGCCATGAATGTTCCAGGAAGGAAAATCAGAGTCACAAAAGTGATGATATGCATTGAGCTCGTCTCTCGCTTGGTCTTGTTGGCGATATTCTCCATATTCCGAGTCGACAAGTGAGCGCTCTCTGCGTAGATCTTGTTGATCTGAATGGTTTTGTATTGGAGAATAGTGTTGTACTAAGGAAATTAGTCCTGAGTCTCTCAGTATTGAAAAGTGAATTACCATTTCTTTGCTCTCCTTGACGAGCAATAGCAGCGCATTGAGCTGCGCCTGATGAGCGTCGATATTGGCCTCGATATTTCGAGAGTGCCGACAATATTGAAGAAACGAGTCCTCACATCCTTTCTTGATCTCTTTCAGAGCAGGAAGCCGATACTGAGTCATAAGACACTGGTAGTGCTCGCGGATTCTGTCTGATGACTTGGTTGTTTAGCTTGAGAACCAGGAGCGCTTCCTGGATCGTCTCCAAGCCTTGTTGCAGTTTCTGTAGCTCGTCGAAAGAAAACACTTCAAGCCTCTCGAGTCTTTTAACTCGGTCATTGAGATTACCCCACGGATCCTCTCTTTCATTGCTTTGGCTGCGCGCTGTCCCAGATTCGAGACTCATCATATGCCACAGCCTGTTCGAGGGAGATTCAGCCAACCCTGTTATGATTTTCACGTCTTTGGTAAGGGCCGACTCGTCTTTTATGGCGGGTGTTCTCGCTTTGTCTACAAGTGGTTTGATTCCATCAAAGAGTTCGTTGATGTAGAATATCCAATCATCATCACACCAATCAACCAGCATGGTGAGAACCTCAAGCGAGGACGAAAACGATTGTGGAACAGATTCCAGAACGCTTGATTGAAGACATTTATTCTCAGCCAAAGCTTCTTTGAAAGACTCTTCGTTCACTGAGTTTCCCTTGCAGGTTACCCAAAACGAATTCCCTTTTTTGATGTCAAAGGAATGATATACTGCGAGTTGTCGGATTCCCCAAGATCTGTTTGGGACGGAGGTGGAGCTCTCGACGGATCTCAAGACAAACGAATACCTGATTTCGCGCCCTGAGAGACCCATTCGATCGAGAGGGAGGATATCGTCCTCAGACGAGAGCAACGTATTGTCGTCGTTGAATTGAGGAAGGTTACACCATTCCTGAGCAGAGTGCGACCGCCGGAAAGAGTAGAGGCAGCTTAGAAACGAAGGCGGGATTTGTTGATATGTGCATAGATATTTGAACATCTTAATTGGACATCTGACTTGATCTTTGGAAGATCTGGATTGGAGAGATCTGGGTTTGTTAAATCCTGTGCCCAAGTAAAAACCAGGGAACTTACACATATCTAATCTTTGGGGCTTTCTTGTTTGGCTGCAGACGAAGTAATAGATCTTGCATGGTCTTCACATCACCCGAGAGCGATTGACAGTTGCATGGAGTCATGCAATCGCACGTTTCAAAGATCTTGAGACAAGCATTTTCAGGTCTCGGGTGGAAGATTCGAGCTGCTTCTCGATTCCAAGTCGTAGCTACTGCTTGTTGGGCTCTGGTACTCCTTCTGCCGCTGGGAGCAGTTTGAGGGTAGTTGTGAGAAGCATCGCATATCCTGTCGAAGTTACGTTCTGGTTCGGATAGCTCCACATTAGTAATGTTATTTTGGGAGGACATGATAGTATATAGCAATCTGATAAATGAGCTAGTGCTTGAAGGTTTCGTAGATTATTCGGGACCAAGCTATTTTTATTTCCATGAAGAGAATTCCAATTCTACAGAACAGGGATCCAAGATTCACATAGCCTAGATCATATGCAACGGAAAGATTTGATGAAGAATGCCTGATATTGACTGTGCTCAAAAGGAAGTTGGCAGTGAAGTATGTAGATGGTGTGAATGAAGATGGTAGAGATAGACAATGTGTATGAGGCCTGGTAGGGTACTGACATACAGAGTGGCTGAGTCGAAGGCGCATACAACTTGCCTCATGTAACCCGAACAGAACACTCAATATTGCTCATATTCGCAAATAACTAGAAGAAAATGCAGGGATTCACATTGGGTATTGTGAAAAGATATATCAGGAATGTATTGTAGCCATTTGCACGGTTCATGTCGCTAGATCATAGATTTCGTCTTTCTCAGCCTGTTCCAGATATTAGTTGCGGGGAAACACATCACAAGATATACAAATGCAACAAGACAACCCAATTCAGTCAAGGTCACTGGAAGATAGAACACAAACTCGGTTCCTACATGCTGCAGTCGCGGATCAGCTTCTGGTTCACGGAGGCACTGCCACTCCCAGTGACCCAATCTACGTACCTCGACTTCAATGGTCTGGTCATTGAACTTGGCCCGAAGGTGCTTTCGTACATCCTCTAGCCGCACCTTGTATGCCACAATGGAGTTGTGCTTCATGGTGGCAACCAAATGATTGGCGATTGTGCAATGCGGTTAGGTTCTGATGACGGAGCCTTTGTTTTCTCAGTTCTGTATTGCGCAAGGTCGCCTTGGGCGTTTTTTCTTCCTCCTGAAGATAGTCTGCCTCGGGAATGGTTGGGACTGTGCCAGGCATGTCGAACAGGTTGCTAGATATTCGCTCTACCGATGGCTGCGGCTCAAGATAACGCGGGGCTTGCTCGGAGTATTAGAGGGCGATTGGCAGATTCTCGCTGGACAGCGCAACGGGCCGGGCTAAGGAGATCAGGCTCTCGGATCAATTGCCTATCAAGTTCGAAGTGTGACCGCTGTACGCCATATTTCAGCTGAAAATGCGCCAAGAGAGGCACACGCAGCAAGGGGGGTTGAAATGATGGACGCCGTTGGCTGATAGCGTACCGGTCTTGGGGCGATGGCTCACAATTTGGTCATGCAGGTGATTGCGAAGCCAACATGCAGCGAGGTGCAGCCTGATGTGACTCTTGTTTGACTGAGCCTTAATCCGCACCATGAAAGACACAGAGAAGTGGAAGAAGCATAAGATGCGAAGGGCCCGCAACGTATTTGTATCTCTTTTAGAAGTGTTGAACAATACTTTTGTCAATGTTTCATCACAAAGCGGCTATGAGCAACTACCTCAAGGATGACTCAAATACTGTGAATCAACCACCACTTGATTCCCGGATGTTATACGCCAGATCTGTGTGATTCTGATCGAAATGTTGACCAAAACATTCTTTCAGGGTGTTGCGCTGACCATGATTGATGGAGTGATCGAAAATATGTCTAATCTTTCAGGTCGAATTTGTCAGCAGCATTGACGTTGGGTCGACGATCTCGATATTTCGGGTCGATGTTGGAGGAGTTGGGAAGATCGGGCTGAGGCTCACACAAACAGTGTGCCTTGAGTTGATGCTGGAGACTTGGGCAGTGTAGACAGGGCCTTCATTTTGTGCAACAGTTGCGAAAACTGTTTGTGACAGGAAGTGTAGATGTAATGCTCAAGCTCGAATTACTCTTGAAGTTAATCGTCGATGTTAAGAAATGCAGGTTGAAAGCGAACGAAAGGAAGGTACGGCCAGTGAACCAAGGTACCTGCGATGGTGGTGCAAATTTGGGAAGTTGCGTCGCGAACCATTCGAAAGTTGTGGAAAGTTCAACTCTGGCATCGTCATAAACCTCAACATAATCTGCTCAATCATTTCTTGAGCCACCTTCCAGACACTCAAGTCACCGACCCCAAAGAAGATCAAACCAGCAGGAGCCTCATCCTGAGTTAAGACTGTCCGAACTCCGTTTCAATTACTGAGATGGCTACCTGTCGGACACTTTTTATCTCAGGACCCCGTCGAAATCAGGCTGGGATTCTCGATTTTAAGGGCGGCCTACCAGGAGCGTCGAATGAATTGAAGGACGTGACATGTTCACACCAGTCAAATTGAAACCAACGGCTTTGTCGGGCGGGGAAACGTTGAAGTCTGATTCCGCCCTACAAGGCTACTTTAAACACAAGCTTTAGCTGATGTGGAGAAACAAACTTGGCTTCGTCCCTGGATCAAATCCGTTCGGTATAACCTTCTTAAAACCGTCCCAGAAGCGCAGCCAATAACGAGTGCGTCGGTGCGAGCCGTCATTAATCCTTTCCTTCAAGTGCCGTGTTGGAACGGACACGGACTTGAGCACCAGAACCCAGCCACAGTCCGTTTCTCTTAAGATGACGATGCAACCCTGCAAAGCCGAGATATAGTGCTGAACTGAACCTGCATCGCCACACCGACACAGAAAATTCCGCTGCAAGTGCCCTGAAACCAAAGCCGAGTCCGATCTCTGGCTTCAGTGTCACAGCCACATTCAAAGGTTCAAGTCCGCTTCTCAACCACAACAACTCAATCTCTGGTGATCTCTTGGCCTACGGGCACGGTGAATAGAGGAAAATCATCAGATCCGCCTTCGAGGTAACTTCAATGCGATGAAAAGGATAAGCTAGGATCCATGAGTCGTGGATCTAAATGAGACGTTTTCCCCGCCGTTGAGAAGTTTAATGATTCAATTTCATCAACGCTAGCATCAAAACAAACCGTTCAAACCGTGTTCACAATGGCCTCGAGATCAGACCCAAATGTTCCGTTGCTCAAGACGTGCCAGACGTGTTTTCATGCCAAGATTCGATGCGAGAAATCGCAGGAATCTGGAAAATGCGATAGGTGTTTGCGCCTGAACAAGACTTGTGTTTTTAATCCTTCTCGGCGACGAAAGGCTTTGAGGCCTGGGTGAGAAATTTGTACTTTGTGATTTGCAATTACTAACCCGGTTCAGGCCGTCAAGGAATCTCGAAGCTGCGAGTCCTGCAAGATCAAGATCACCATCTTTGACCTCGGCCAATGCGACTTCAGCAAATGCTACGGATACTTCACCTGGTGTATCCACGACACCAGCCAGCATTGATACCGAAGCATCGCACAACCCGTTCTCCAGGGGACTATTGTCATTTGAGAGAGGACAAGAGTTCCTCGATACCTTCAGAATGCGCATGTCGCCTCATTTTCCGTTCGTGATAGTTGCAGAGTCGGTAACCATTCAGGGGTTGGTTCAAGACAGACCGACGTTGTGTGTTGCGATACTCGCGGCAGCTTCACATGAAGATCTCAAGCTTCAGCAAAAATTAGGCAAGATCTTCAACGAGATTGTACTTGTCAGGATGATAAAGGGGCCTTTTGCAACTTTGGATATGCTGCAAGGGCTGTTGGTGCATTTGGCTTGGTGAGTACTACGTCTTCTCAAAATTCGTCGCTAATGATTCAGGGCACATTTTCATCAAGGAACAATGAAGTACACCCAGCATTTGTCACTTGCAGCAAGCATCATATCAGATATGAGACTTGATCGGCCAAGGGTTGCAAGTCTATGGGCTTTGAGTCGAGAGACCAAGCATGGGTCTGGTGAAATGACGCACGATGAGATGAGAGCTTTAGCAGGGACTTATTATCTCTCTTCAAGGTATGTTGTACAATAACCTCTAAACCACATCTAACACGCAATAGTTCGGCTGTATTGTTGCAAAAGTCGCACCACTTTCGATACTCTCCATTCATCCTCGAATGCTGTCACAAACTCTTGTCTGAGGGAACTGCTCCTTCGGACAGACATCTCCCATACATAATATATCTTCAGAAGCTTACCGAGGAGGTCGACGATGCAGTAATTGAAGCCACAGGAGCAATACGAGGTTCAAGGCAAGATAAGCTGCCTGCTGAGCTACATAGAATCAGAGAACGATACACGTCGACAAAATCATCCCTGCCGTTTCCGCTCAGCGAGAGTCGTAAGTGCCCATTCTCACAAGAGTTGAACAATCTCATCTGACACACCTAGCCACAATTCTTCTGCAGTTGCACGTCCTTGACCTCCTTATCTGCCAACCTTCACCAGATGGCATCTCATATGGCCCAAACGGTTTCCAAAGTCTTCAGCAAGGTACAGATCAAAGCCGTCTGCTCGACTGGCTCTCACAAAGCATGTCTGCTGCAAAGTCCCTCATCAGTGTGATTCTCCTTCTACCACAAGGCGACGAAGACACGATGCCCAACATTGGCTGGATCATGCTATACTGCGCAGTCTCCCTATCAGTACGACTCGACCTGGTGGCAGCACAACCTGAAAACGCACAAACTGCCGGCCATCTTCGACGTATCCTCGACATGCCTCACACCCTTCGTCAAATCGTCCTCCGCATGGAATCAGCTTCAAACTCGAACCCCGGTGACGGTGAATCAGATCCGTACTTTGGTCTTGCGAAAAGAGCCCGGCGTATAGAGAGATGGTATCTTGAGCGATGCGGTCCTGTTGAATCGCCTGAAGTCGGGAGTCTTTTCGGATCTACCGAGACATCCCCTTCAAACCCCTTCACCGCAGATATTGGACTCACCCCATCGTCTTTTCAAGATCCTGGCCTGGTGCCGAGTGTGCATATAACAGGTGAATCAGATGATACGTGGATGACCAACATCTTGGCAGACCTCGAGGTTGATCCAGGAATGGAAAGCCTGCTGTTCACTGGACCTTTTGACTTTCTCGGTGAGCGTCAACAATAGTGTCGAGGAATGGCTTTTTATACCTCGGTACGGATACGGATAAGGAGAAGGGTCGGAGTTGGTGATAGCAATAAAATTACGCCCGTTGGATCTTTCATTTGTGTTACATACTACATCCCGTATACCGCCGGACCAATACCCAAACTCCGTCTATGTCTATGTTCATGTACATCGTTGACTATTTTTTACCTTTCTTCCCCGCAGCCTTTTTATGCTTCTCTTTGCCCTTCTTGATGGCATCTACAAGCTCCTCGATCTCGGCCTCCTTTTCCTTTTCAGTCTTCTCCTTGACGTTCTTTTCGTCGGCAGCCTTTTTAGCAGCTCTCTTCTTGGCCTGGATCTTCTCGACCTTTTCAATCAGAGCATCGCTCTCTTGCCACAACTTCTTGGCAACTTCTTCATCCTTGACTTCCTTGCGCGCAAAGTCGACCTCCATACACTCCTTGATGAGCTTTCCACCAGGACCTCGAGCAAAGTCGCCGTCCATGGCGGTGTAGAGAATGGATTGGGCGGCCATGTGAGGAGATTTGAGCAGGAACCAGGGAACCAAGTAGCCGGCGAGGTAGATTGCAAGTCCCCAAAGAGATCCACGCGTCAACCAGCGACGGGTGCTAGGGGTTCGAGCAAGACCGGGGTCCACAAAGACTACTCGGGTGTTGTTGGGAGCCTTGTCGGGACGTTCGTAGGCATCGAGGTGCTTCTGGAATGCTTGACCAAATACATTCATGGCGAGTTTGCTGCGAGCATATGCGGTACCAGGACTCCAGTTGGCAGTTGAGACAGGCTCCTTGAGGGACGGTGATCCAATGTAGGATGAACAAGTAGGAATAATAACTCGTACATCTCGATCGATGGGCTGCGCACGAAGAGCCGGGCTTAGAATACCGAGTAAATGGAAATTAGCCAAAAAGTTGACCATCCACGTCTCCTCAATACCCTCCTCCGACTCCCTCCTCTTTCCACCAGGGGGTGTCATGGCGGCAGCGCACAAGATAATCATATCCAGCCGTCGAGGCGGCGCATTATCAATCCACTTAGTCGCAAACGTCCGAATACTGTAAAAGTCCGACAAATCGACTTGTTCCGTGTAGATCATCTGGTTATTCGTCTTCTGTCGCAGATCCTGGATATACTCGACGAGGAACGGATCTGACGGAGGCGCCTGTGATAGCAGAACCAGCTGCGCACCCTGAGCTGCGAGTCCGAGGGCCGTTTGGGCGCCTATACCGGACGTTCCGCCGGTCATCATGACAACTTTGCCATGGAGGAGGCGTGGGCTGGGATTCTTGCGGCCGGAGGTCCAGATTTTGAGGAGGGTTAGGATGGTGAGGGTGAGGATGGTGTAGATTATTGTGCGGCTGTGCTGCCGGACTTGATCGGGGATGCCATTTTCGAGGATGCCGAGGAAGAGAACGAGAGGCATGGCGATAAGTTGATGCGGTGTTGTTCAGCGCATGTTGGAGAATCGTTGCGCTAAGGTAGACATGATGGAGATTTGGTGTCGTGGCCCTCTAAAGGATCTTCACGTGATCCACCTGTACTTGCCATGAGCATCAATTTCAAGATCATCTCAACAACTTGGACGTCGACAAATAAAATTTTAATTGACTATCTGATTCTTTATTCGTTACCGTGATTAATCTCGATATCTGTCATCTTTCTTCTTCCTCACCCAAATCTCACCAACTGGATCACCATGATCAGCAACACACTCCCAATCACCAATACCGTGCTGAGCAGGGGCCTTTCTAACACCCCTACCACCACCGCCAATGATGAGATTTCCAGGCCGATAATTTTCATCAAGCTTCATACGACGAATGACACTTCCATGGACTCGTACTGTATCAGGCACATCTCGGACTTCACCTCCAGGGAGGGGCCAGCGGATGGGCTTCCATGATCCGTCGGACTGAAGATCCATTCTACGGAAAGGCAAGTACTCCATGATTTTCCAGGCTGTGACGGCGAAGGAACCGAGACCTTGGCCGTATTCTAGAGAGTCGTGGATTCGAGCTGTACAGGCGCCGTGCATGACGTTATGGAAATCGTTCTTGGGTTGGTCTTCCTTTTCGTCCATGGGGATGTCGGGGGCACGACCTGGACCTCCACTGCCGCTGGAGACTCGAAGATCAGGAATTGGTGGCCGTCCTGTAGCTTCTTGCCAGTCATGAGCAGCACAGCATCCCATCTCTGCGACCTTCTCATCGTCAAATGTGAGGCCAGCTTTCTGAGCTTCTCTCACGATCCAGGCAAGAGGAATGTGACTGGTACTCTTGCTACCTTCAAGCATTTCCCAACCTCCGCCAACATCAGCGTGACCACCAGAGAACCAAACTTCATCAATGTCTTGAGCGGCATCGTCATCGATGTTGTTGATCTCATCGAGTGCAAGACCGGAAAGGTTGGAGAAATTGTCAGGATCTCCGCATTGGCTTGGTCGTCTGCACGATCTTGAGCGAGCTCGGTACGGCGCATATGCGTTGCCTTTCTTCTTTCGACCACCTCTCTTGTCATTGGGGGAGAGATGGTTGCTTTTTCTGCCTCGATCGTCGTGCCCGTTGAGTTCCTCGCGGATGTCATTCATTGCCTTATGAAAGTGATGACCTTTGTCATCTTTCTGCTTAGGGCGATCTTGATACATGAGATCCTGACGAAACTTGGCTCGTCTCTCGTCGATACTGACGGCGTGGCGAATTACTCTGGCGCTGCTTCGTGCGGTGTACGGAAACTTGCTGCGCTGCATCCAAGCTGTCTCAAATCTTGGAACAGAATTGACTGTATCAAACAGCCCAAGGAAACGAATACGACCAACTGGACGAGAGAATGTTTCTCGAAACCCCTTCATGAACTGAAACATTTCGTCTCTCTTCTTCTTTGCGGCCTCGGTCTCTTTGCTCGGTGGCTTGTCGCAGTCTTCCTCGTCTTCAGGAATCTGCTCACGACCTTGCCATTGAGCAAATGCCTTCCAGGCGAACTTGACCATTTCTTCATTGCCGTGCGACAAGAGTCCGATATAGTCGAGCATTTCAGCAAGGAAACGTGCAATATATGCTCCTCGACTGAAACCAAACATATAGATCTCATCGCCGGGGTTGTAAAATCGCATAAGGAATCGATAGCCTCCTACGACATGCTGATCGAATGAAGAGCCAATGGCCGAGTCTTTGGCTTTTTGATACCAAGAGCCAAAGCGAGCCCGAATACCGGTATGGGTGAGTGAACCCGAGACGACATATGTTCCAATGCCCGCTAGATTGTGTAAGTTGAGTGTGACTGCGACGAACGGGTCACTTACGTTGGTAGTAGTGGTATTGGTCATCGGCTTGACGGTCAAGCATTCGAAAGATCTTGAGGATGTTGCTGTCACTATCGTCGCCATGGAACTTATTCCCTGTCCCATCGAAACAGAGAACAAGCTTTCGAGGCTTTCGCCCATATCCGATACCTGCGTCAGGTCCCATTCCCGGAGTTGAAGGTCTGCTCTGGAAATCCCGAAATGATTCAGGATGGCCTTTGACAGACTCGTTCAGAGAATTCGGGGCGAGATGACTGTAGTCCATTGTAGCATACTCTCACTCGGTGACACCAGGCGGAGGTTTGTAACATCACACAAGGTGCTCACGAATGCAGCCGAGTGCAGCTGGGGAGTAGCCTCTTATGTTAGACATGACCACTAGCCCGGAGTGTCTCAAATCTCATCGAACTGAACCATGTTTCGGTCAAAGATCAGCCAAGCGGTACACAATACAATAATTTCGGTATGCATCCCCGCAGCTACCTGCGGCGGTACAAGAACAAGATACGACAGTGGCTCAATGTCTTATATGGCGGCGCCAGCGAACAGGTAGTGGGTGTTTCCAGACTGACGATTTGATCTCTCCCGTCGATCTATACCACGGCGATACCCTCCAAAGGGGCCGCTTGTATCTGACTGGCTTATGCATTCAGCCCAAGACATTTGAGGAGCTCAACAAGAGACCATGGTCGAACCAAGATGGAGCTTTCACCATGCCAACTCCACTAGGTCATCCTTGCATCTGGGGGTGCACCTCTCACCAACCAGAATTCGCTGATCGTCATCAATTGCCGATAGCTGTGAAGTGCGTACACCACTATCTCATTTTGGGTGACATACAGATTGCCCGCGTCGAGCTGAGAACCTCGTTTGGGAGATTTGGGTGATGATCTATTAGATGTGGCTGCCCGAGAGATTTTTGCTGTCGATCGACATCCCTGGTTCTTCTTGGAGTCTGAGCGCATGCCAATCGGAGAATGAATTACTCCAGCGCGGAAGCTATCAGCCCGCTATGAAGGGCCGTCCCTAGGATGGCCTGCTCGGGCATGTTTACGCATGCCCGAGAATTGGTGAATTGATAATGATTTGGAAGCTGAGACACTAACAAGCCATCGACGTTAGTGGCAGTCCAAGTCAGACTGTCTCAGCAATAGTAGCAGTCAATTGTACGAAGATCAATTGCTCTGTTCATTCTTCTAACAACATCCGCTGAGAGTCTACAGCTTACTATCCTTCCAAACAGCATTCCTCTTCTCGACAAAACTCAAGACACCCTCCTTCATATTATCACCGCCTTCCATCCCCTTATAAATCCCCCCATCAATCCTGTTCGTGCTCTCCCTCGGCCCCTCAGCTTCCCACCCTCCCAAAAGACCCTCGCGCGACACAATAATCGAGTCGGGCGAATTACCAGACATCTCAACAGCCCACTTCAGCGCCTCTTGAACAACATCCTCCAGCTTGACAACCTTGTTCACAATACCCCAGTCAAGGAACTGCTGTGCGCTGTACATGCGTCCCAAAAGCGCTACTTCTGATGCCCTTTGTCGTCCTACCGTTCTGATAAGACGCGGTAGGGCACCTGCGATGGCGACGACGCCGCGCTTCACCTCTGGAAGACCAAACTTGGCGGTTTCGCTGGCGATGACCATGTCGACGTTGAGTGCCATTTCCATTCCACCGCCGAGACAGAGACCATTAACAGCTGCGATGACGGGCTTCTTTCCATGGCGGTTACTCAAGCCTCCGAAGCCGTTCTCTGCCCATCTCTCAACGTCCTTCACATTTCCCTCTGAGTTTTTGACGTTCCATTCTTTGAGATCTGCACCAGCGCAGAATGCGCGTCCGGTACCTGTTAAGATGGCGCAGCGCAGTGAGGGCTCGTTGTCGTACCATCTCCAGAGACGGTCGAGATCAATGCTCATCTGGCGCTGGAGGGCATTGAGATGTTCTGGGCGGTTGAGGGTGACGAGAACGACGTGAGGATGGGGGAATGAAACGGCGGTGTGAGGCACCTTTGGGGGATTGAGTGACTTTGACATGATGATTATTGTTACTGTGATTGATGTGATATACTGAAGTTGAACAGTCTGAATGATTGATAATCTGGAGCTTGACCTCTTATTTACACCACTACGGATACAAGCTCCAGGGCCACGGTAAGCTCAGTGTGGGGAACCTCGGCACCTCGGAAGCTCCCCCAACAATGGCAACGCGCCGACGATCCCCCTCATTAAACACCAGAGACAGTCTGACAGCGACACAAAGACAAGAGACACTGGTAAGTTACTGTAGACTCAATTGTATATTCCCACAGCTCTCAAAACGCCCTTACCTAGTTCATTGGTATTGCAACCCATCGAATTATAATAATAGTACATTTTAAGCATACCCCCCCCATCACGCCGGTAGTCCACGCTTCTCGCTCTCAGTGAAAAAGATCACCATACGCCAGAGCTTCTTGACAAGATCCTCTGCCTCATCATCAAGTGCCTGTGAAACGTCAGTCAGTAATTTGATCACAAGACATAAAAATTGGGGGAAACGTACTCCTTCAAGCTCTTCCACTAGAGCGGCTGCTGTACCGTGAGCGCGAAGATGTTCCTCCACTGCCTCGACGAGCATCTCCTCTTGAACACCGAGATACTCGACAATCTTCTTCTCCACGAATGGTCGGAGCTTGTCCTTTACCACTGCATCATCCATAAACTCCCACTTGACCTGCCATCCCCACAGACCATCCTTGTCCGATGGGATCTCCTGGGCCAGGGATCGAACAGCCTGTGAGATTTCCTCCTCCGTCATATGCGCTGTAGCAGAAGAAGGCTCGAATTGGATAGGTACCAGTTGTCGCTTTGTAGAAGTATCTGCTTCCTCGTCGTCCAAGAGACCCTCCACCTCTGCGATCGTGCGCCGTTGTGGTGCTGCCCTGGATGCCTGAGCCTTCTGAGCTGCGGCTCCGAGGGATAGCTTGAATGGCTGTGGTGCAGCAGCGGGTGCTTGTCGCTGGTCCATCTCTTCAGCTTGCTTGTCGAGGAACGAGTCGGCCATACCGCGTGCACGCTCCATCTCAGCCTTTTCACGACGTTGTTCATCGTGCTCTGCTCTTCTGTCTGCTTCATCTCGTGCTTCCTCATCTGCACGATCACCAGCTCTCTTGCGAGCCCAGCCACTGTGATCGCGGTAGTAAGGATGTGTCTTGCGACTTGCTTCTTTCTCATCATCCCATGCCTTTTCTCGCTCAAGCTGCTCCTGCTTTCGTTGTTCAAATGACTCTGCATCTTGGCGTTCTCGCTCACGCTCTCGATCTATTGCTGCTTGTCTTGACCGTTCTCTGTTGCTCCACTTGCGCTCAGCTTCAAGGTATGCCTTCTCATCCTCCTCATCTTTCTTGGACTTGTACCGTCGATAAAGTTCTCCATCGCTGGCGTCTGTGTCGTCGTCTTCTTGATGAATTGAAAGGTCTGTGTTTGAAATACCTCCATTCACAAAGGCAACTCGCTGTCCATTCTGTCCCTTAGGTCCTGATGGCGCATTTGCTATGCTGCCTCTTGGGCCAAGAGGAATGTTGTTGGTAGCTGGTGGTGAATCGAGTCGAGAGTGTCGGGCTGGTCCATTCCGTCGTCGCTCCATCTCCTCCATCTCTTCTTCCTTTCTTAGACGCTCCAGATCTCGTTGGTTGCTGCGTTCTCGGAAAGCAGCGATTTCCTGGGCTACGACTTCCCTCATCTCAGCTGGAATATCTGCAAGTTCGTCCTCTTGAGCCAAAGGGATATTCACCACTTCGACATTCTCGCCAGACTCGGTATTGCCCATTGTGATATCCTCATTTGTTGTGTTGGTTTTGGGGTAGAACAAATCGTGAACAACGTCCTTGAGCGCTGACTTGGCCGCCTCGAGCTTCTCCGATCCGATAGCACCGTCTTGACTCTCTTCGTAGGACTCCAGGTACTTGAGCGAACTCTCATCGACCATAACTTTGAGCTTCGTCTTTTCGATACCCTCGTACGTGTCGTCTTTGGGTGCATCTGCGGCTACTGGTTGTCGCTTGACGGGAACTTCGACTTGTTGCTCGTGGAGAAGTTTGACTGCAGTACTCAGCGACCAAGGGTCCTCAAAAAGAGCGAAACCAAACTTAACGCCTTTATGGTCTTCTGTGACACTAGCTTCAGAATCCCACTTTCGCAGCTTTCCACAAGCACCCAGAAGTCGTAGGATCCCTTCATCGCCGCCCAAGCCTTCGGGAATCTCGTTTATGAAGATCGTTCGGAGCTTCTCCTCGTTCGTCGGGGGAACAAGTACCTGTGTTACTTCCCTCGCGCCTCGGTCTCGATCACCTCCTCGGTCCATTCCTAAGCCAGGTCGTCCACCGCTGGGCATAGGCATGTCACGACCGCCCGCCGTGGGAGTACCGGGTTTACCCTGCTGCGATGTACCGAGTCGGATCACGGGGGCGTTGAAGTTGATGTTGGGCATGTTGGCAGGCGCTTGGAAGTTGGGTGGAAGGCCGCTTGGACGATTAGCTTGCTGGGCGCTAGACTGCTGGACACCTGGAGGTGCCATTCCCGGAGCAGAAGACATGCCTGGAGGAGGTCCTGGAAACATGTTAGACGAGTAGTGAGGGTATTGCAGAGCTTGCGCACCTAGACCAGGTGGAGGAGCCATTCCTGGAGGGGCATTGTTTGATCCGGGATATCCCCCATACGCAGGAGGCGCGCCGTAAGGATTGTCTACTCAAGTTAGCTCTGTTGATACTAATTCAAGGGAAACATACTGCCATAGGGATTATACGCCATAGTGGCGCCGTCGCGTACACGCGCGGAGAGCCGGGGATGAGGATGGTCGCGTAAGACTTTTGAGTAAACTATTCACGTCAAGGTAACGATGGAATGGTTTTTAGATGTTGTTTTGCGATTCTTTATGCAGGCGCAAACCGTGTTGAGGCATCCAGGCACGAGGCTGAAATGTTTCAATGTGGGGCCGGTTTTCGGTCCACAATCCCGCCTTCTTTCGCACCTACATTTTTCCGAATATCGCGACTTTTCTGCATCGCCTGTTCTGGGACAGCTATTGACGACGGCCATTGGCGGTTTAGCTATATCGACAAGATGTAAGCCAATTGACCTTTTACTTTTGAATTGGATGCTGATAGATTTAGGGCTGCTTCGTTCAGAATTGGCAGCTCGATGCTATCGAGAGTAGCTGTACCTTCAACATGCCTCGCCAAGAGGACATTCACAACCTCACTCGCCTTCCGAGCAGGTTCCAAGGTTCCTACAGATGACGAGGCACCTCCGGCCGTCGCTCCTCTAGCTCGATCAAACCCCCTCATCGGCAGTATTCCTCCTTCGCCACCTCCCGCCGGCTCTATCGCCGAATCCTCCACCGAAACAAAGCCCAGCCACGCCTATGATGCTTCGAAACCTTTCAGTCTGGACATTGCATCCATCATTGCCAACAAATCCAGCGCATACGGCGCTGAAATTGGCTCGGATCCCATTGCCCGACCTCAAATCCGCGCTAAGCCCGTCACTGGCCGTACAGTCTTCATCAAGGACCGAGTAACCAAGACCACTGGTCCCACACCCATGGTTGCTCTTCGAGTTCTCAACAGAATCATCCGAGAAGATCAAGTCAAGAATAAATTCCACAGCCAAAAGTTCCACGAGCGAAAGGGTCTTAAGAAGAAGAGACTAAGGAGTCAGCGATGGCGATCACGATTCAAGCATGGTTTCAAGGCAACTGTTAGCAGAGTTATGGAGCTTAAGAAGCAGGGCTGGTAGAGTGTAAAAGCACGGTGTACATTATATGAGAGCATGTAAACTATGATTAAGGAGAATTCATTATCGTGACTACATATATTCGTCGTCATCCCAATCTTTGGTTGGACTTGGCAGAGGGCTGGCCTTGATCTTGGGTCGTGATCTGAAGACAGCCTCCATATCCTCTTGAGCCATGAGTTCATCAGTGATAATTGTCATGTCTTCCTCTTCCACCTTGGGAAAGTAACTTCCCTCCTTCTTAGGGGGCCCCTTGGTCTTCCGCAGAGAGCGTCGCCTGTCCAACTGGGCCTTTTGTCTCGCCTTGTCGAAACCTGCCATGCTCTTCCGGGTCCGAGCAATGAGGTCAAATTCATCTTCAACAGATGTTTGGCTGGGGTCCTCTGCAGAAACGGGTTCTGCGGACGTTGGTGGGGATATATCAATGTCTTCATTATCGGGGTCGAATGCTCCACGAGCCATGGTGAGACGAGTTCGTTCAGCAAGTGAAAGAGTATGTCGAGGTTTGGGTCGTCGTTTGACGGGAGAAGGAGAAGCCATATCCATAGATTCGAGGATCTGGTCTGCCATTTCTTGGGTGGGGGAAGGTCTCACCGGCATCAATTCTGGAGATTCTTGCAATGGGAGAGGTGACGGTTGAGGCGATATATCAGGTGACAGCTGAGGTGAGACATCGTACTCAGGTCGTGGAGAAGCCGCGACAGGTTCATCCTCAGGCTCGGGTGAACTAGTCCGTTCGACTGACGAGGCACGAAGAATACGAGCTTCGTCCTCAGATGGCTTGCGCAAGTTTCTGGCGCGCGAAGAGACCGAAGCAAAAGAGTCATCTGTATGAGCCAGCTTAGGGCGCACCGGAAACCTTCGTGACTTGTCGAGCTTCGACTTGAAAGACTGAATCGGGGTTTCAGCAAATCCATCCTCATCTTCAAGTTCGCTGATCGCCTCTTCCTCTTCCTCTTGGGGCTCGGGGGCCGGTGCATTGATGGCCGGTGTATTCTGAGAAGAAGGGCGCTGCAAAAAGTCAAGAGCTGAAGACTTTTGAGGTTTTGTGCTCTGCAGCTCCTGGCTCAGATTAGACACAAGATCCTCGTACTCATTGAGGAGCTTGGGTTTGCCGAAAGTTGCCTTCTTAGGGCTGGCACTTCCGAGATGAAGTGCTTCGTGTGCACCAAAGCCAAAATCGATGCCGTTCTCCTTCTCCTTTTGCTTGACCTTGGACGGCGATGGTTTGGGTTGATCAGCAGACAGTCTGTTGCGGAAGGTTTGCCACTTTTGAAGCCGTTCCCTCTGTACACGTACTCGAGTATCGAGCTGTTCCAGAAGACCTGTTGAGTGTTCCTCAAGTTCTCCAAGTCGACCTTGCTGGACTCTTCTCCACACACGATCGAATGGCATGCCCAGAAGTCCGTCCTTCTTAATGCTGGCGTCCCCATAAAGTAGCGTCTCCATCCATCGCTCATTGCCAGACCAGTTGTTTCGCAGTGTCCGCCACATTTCTCGTCTAGCATCGTCAGAGATTGTCTTGCCTCCCTCGAGAGCATCAATTGCTTCTTTTCTTCTGGCAATGCCCTTCTCCTTGACGTTTAAAAGGTCGGCAAAGTCGCGGAACCTTGAACTCGCGGCTACCTTGCTGTTGAGAATGCGACTGATGGCAACCTTGTGCGCCAAAACCATAGTGTTCAGATCTGTGTTGTCGCTCTTGTATCCCCGGTCCTCGAGCGCAAGTCCGAGCGCAAGTGCTGTATGTTCACCGCTTGTTGCGACTTCTTGGGCAATAACATGTTTGAGAACAGCGGATGAAAATGCAGCGAGAACTTCTTCGAGTCGTTCCCCGCGACATTCGTCTAGCATTGTCTTTCGTACGATAGCATCCCTTCCGAGGACACCATTCTTCTTTGCTTGCTCGAGAGCTCGTAGTAGGGCGGCTCGCAAGTTGACCGATTGAGTTTGGTCAAGAGGAGGGAAGAACGGTTTTAGTTTCTACAAATGTCAGCTTGATTCTCACATTTGTTTCGCTGTCTTACCTTTTTTGTTTCATCAGGATCCCATAGCGCAAAGAGCTGGAAGAGCGCCCATTCAACGCAGTGAACTCTCTTCTTCAGGCCCTGCGCACTAGAACCGCCGCTCGCAAATGTTTGGGCCTTGATACCAGGCCAATCCTCGCGTTGATCGAGGTCCAAAAGATTCAAATTGGTCAAAAAAATCGACAGCGCCGGAGGTCCATGGTGACCGTGAGGACTTGGCGCCGTCGCTGGTGCGTGTTGAGTAGATTTGTTGGTGAAGCCGGCCACTAAGCGGGCAGACCGCGTACGAGGCTGGGCTGCAGCCATGGTGGCATGTTGAAAGAAAGTGTTTCGAGAGTGAAAGTGCCGTTTATGTAGTTTTTTCGGCAGATATGCTGGTACCACCTGAAAAGGCGGAGTGTAAATAAGGTAAGGCTGATGGTAGAGTAAACAAATCGGAAGACGGCAGAGTTGGTGGAGGTGGAGGTGGAGGGGCTCAACGGCAACGGAACCCTGTCCTGACGGTTTGTGGGGCCGGCCCTACCCTGCACCGGGCGACGACCTCACCCGTGAAGTTCATCGTGTTGAACTCTCCGCAGTGCTTGTGAAGACAATTTTGTCCTTACGCGGACCCTTAATCTTCTTCATCCAGAGTTCGCATAGTGATTTGTGAACCGGACATTGATTTTTCGTGAACGCGTCTTGATCAGTTACTTTCTTCTCACAAACAGCGTAGAAGCAAATGCATTTCTCGTTGATTCCAAGGAAGACGAAATCCAGCAAATGGTTGATATGCTCCTGGTTTCCCGAACTGACAAGTGGTACGATACTTTCCATTAATTGACCATGGTTTTCGATTGGTACCATGATTTGACAGTCGCGACTTTTCGCCAAATGGGGCATTGGAGAATGTTCCGGAGACAGCACCTTTGATAGTGCATTGCGACATTTTTTCTTCCCTATCTTAGCTTCACCCAATTGTGACCGTAACGATTGAACATTTTGCGTAGCCGAATCCCATGAAGCCTTCAGCTCAATATTCTGAGCCTTGAGAGCGTCCTTCTCCTTGGTCTCCTCTTTTAGTCTCTGTTTCAATCCTTCGTTCTCGTTCATCAAAAGTATTTTCTCCGACTTATAGAACGTTGATCAACACGACGTCTTTGTGCTCCGGTTCGTCGTCGTCCTCAACTCTTTGCCGTTTACCCAAGGGCCTGAGGCGTGCGCTGCGCGAAGTCGTGGAAGTCATGATCGTGTCATTGGTGATGCTGAGAGTCTGTGTTGTTACTCTGATGGCGATGGGCGGGAAACATGGATGTGAGAAGTTGATGAGCGGTAAGAAAGATAATATGCCAAGTTTTGTGTGTGAATCAGAGATTAGCCTGCCCATCTAGGGCAAAGTTGACTACCTGTTACCTACCGTCATGACACTGTTGACAGCTGTCAAGTGATTCACTGCCATTGAAGCAGAGGTCCCCATGAACAGGTCTAATTCCAATGAACTGAAATTGCCATAAGAATTTTGTAGCTGATATTAGTATAAATCTCTGTTTTAACAAAAGAGCCCTTTCAAGGCTCGACGTGATGTAAACCATGCCACATCAGTACCCATCGATCAGCTGCCCGAAGCCTCTTTAGGTCGGTGATGCATATCAGCTACGAGTCAGTTCATTCATCCTCATCTCACTTCGAATGATCGATAGGGTACACAACTGATACTTGGACTTGCTCGCCAGAACGAGAAGTGTAAATTTCTTGAGTTTAACCCCTGAACTGGCTCATCTGATTACCCGGTCCTTGTTCATCAAGGGTAAGAAGCCTTTGTCACCTTTAATGGAAGATTTTCACATTCAAAACATTACATCACTTTGGAACTTAATTCGTGTATGAAGCGCCCTTCTTACTGCTATCCCCTAATATTGACCTTGAGAATTACCTGTGCCATCACACCCTACCTGCGTACCTAGCCCTCAAAAGAAAGCAAACAAGAACTCCCAAGAACTATTGACAAAAGAGATATGGTAGAAGTAGCCGTGATTTAACTTACCTTTTTTGTGATTTTCTGTCGATATTTCTTCGTGAATAAGGCGGGCCGTCCGCAGGAGGTTAGTAAAATAACCAGCAGTGCCACAAACCTCTCAACTTCGCACCCATCAGACGAAAGTGTACTTCACCTCCGCCAAATCAAGCTGCGCATCGTTGAAGTAGGGCCCATTATCATCCTCACCCTCTTCCTCCTCCACACCAAGCACAATTTCATCAGTATAGCGAGTCATCATCACTCTCTTCCTGTTGCACAATAAACACGACTTCATCAGGATAGGAGTCGTCCTCACTCTCTTCCTGCTGCACAACGAACACAATTTCGTCATGATAGAAGTCATCCTCAGCCCCAAGCCCTCGTCCGCATGGGTAACCTCAGGCACGTGCTCTGCGTATCCATAGGGAAAGGGGCTCTCAGGTTCATCCACCTCGGGAATGGTCTGGAGTCTTCGAGGGAACTCCTCGAACTTAACATCGTCACCCTGAAAAGTATAGTCCTCAAGGGAATATTCGTGATCCTGGGGAGCGTCAGTGGAGTTGAAGTAGAACTCAGAGCCACAGTCCAGGACATGTTCCATGTCCATCTCGTCATCAGATGGATCAGGGCAAGGTTCCTCGAGCCGAACATCTTCAGATTCATCCTCGTCAAACTCGTCATCTTCAAACTCATCTTCTTCAATTCGACCCTGCTCGAAGTCGTTAAACTTACGCTTTCGCAGTCCCCAGTAGATGTCTTCCATGTCAGAAAGCTTTCGAGGGGCATTTCCATGCGCGTTAGAGACATTATCGTCCCCCGATGAACCACCAGCGTCGGAATTCTCTTCACTCGACTCCTCAAAGCAGGGCTCAGAGACATCAGCCTCATAATCATCCTCACGCCAACAGCCGCTGAAACGCTCAAAGTCCTCGGCAGGGAGAAACGGATACTCAAAGGTAAACTCATGAAAGGAGCCCTCATACTTCACATCGGCTTCATCCATCTCAACATAGCGGTTACCGACGAAGCGGTATCCGGGAAGGTACCCGTTCAATTCCGACAGTGTCTTTGACTCCCGTCGAGGGGCAGGGACAGGTGAGAGACGGCCATACACAAAGTTCTCGTCTAGGCCCTCTTCCTCAACATCGTAGAGACTACCATACTCACCACCTTGCGGTCTGTTCATTTTTATGTCTTGGTTCTCGGAAAAGCGTGCGCCCGAGTAATAGTGATCCCACTCGACAGGGGATGTGACAGCCCGGGTTATGAGAGATCCTGGGGTGGCGTTGGAAAAGGAGACTGCGATAATAGGTACAGCCATCCTGAGAAAAGAGTTTAAAGGTCAGGAAAGGTTTAGAAGTCGGAAATAATTTTTGTAGTGATGTTGAAGCGGTGCTTGTTTGCGGAGAGGGTAGTGCTGTTGACTGAGGGGAATGAATTGTGCGGATATGGGAGTAACTTTGACCTGGGCTCGGTGGGAGAGTTATATACATACATGCGAGATAGATTAAAGCTAGCAAATAAATCCAACAGTAGAATAATTTGTTCGCATGTTGTTTCAGGGAGCAGCTACATGTTCAGTACTCACTTCAACCAACAAAGGCGGATTTATCGCGACCCTGAAAGAAAACAGGTGTGCATCCGACTACAACTTCTGAACATGTGATGTCATTCAATAAAATTCTTGGGCCGGAATTGGAAGAAAAGAAGTAACAATGAGCACGTAGACCTGGAAGACATTCGTAGGCATGATGTTCAGCCTATGAGCTGATTGTCACGCTGAACATTGCTGCTGTTCAATCTTGGGCCACGATTATACAGTAAATAGTAATGGCTGAGTGACTGTCTGAAGCTATGTCGATATCGAAGCTATCGCTCCGGGTGTGACATTGTGAATCTCGATTTCGGGAGCTTGAGTTATCATATCACCTAGAGTATTGCGTTTCGGAACCAAAACTTCTGACCTCATATCAAGATAATAAAAATAACTGGTCCAAAGGTCTGCTAAGTTTCTGGTCTAAAGGTCTGGTCTAGAGGCGTGCTAAGTTTATGCAAAGCTTGCCTAAGTCTGTCCACAACTTAGGTTAGGGGTACCAAGTTTTCTTGCCTTCCTAGTCCTCCAGCCAGCGAAGGGGGTTATTTTTAGTCGAAAGGATATCGCAACCACTGCAGAATTCCGACTCTAATTCGATTCCAAGATGAAAATCCTCAGTGCGCATGGACGTGAACCTCTTGGTGAGCCAAGAGCAAGAGCAATTATCAGTTGGGTGGCAATGGCATCGCAGTTGCCCTGCAGCATCCTACCAATTGCGGGCAGCCAAATTACCATGAACCCCTTCACCAACAACAGCCTTATAACAGTAGAAGTACTTAGAACCGTAAGATGGGTTATCGATAAAAGACTGCAATGCATGTTGTATATCAGTGCGAAAGTGCAAGCGTTCTTCAACAGAGGCTACGCCATGCATGGTAGTGATTGCGCCGAACAAGTCCACACCAGAAGAATTCAGGGCCGGGTGAAAACGAATAAGGTAATAATTCGACGGCCTCGACGGTACAAATGGCGGCATGCATCTGCACCGAGTGCGGACCGCACACGCTCGGATCTTGCTCGGATCATCGGGGAAGCTCTGGGCTTGTGCCTCTTCGGTAGGCTTGACGTGTTGTTTCTCAGTGTCGGTCCCATGTGATTCTTGGTTTCCCTCCGTTTTGCCTGCCGGACTTTCAGGTTCCTTAGGCGGTTCGCCCAGGTTTTCCCAAGACATTGACAAAAAATCGATGTCCACCAGCTGGAAACAGTTAGTTGGCTACTAAGTTGGGAGGAAGATATCTTCCAAACTCACGTCGACCTTCACCCAAGAATCTGAAATCTCTGAACAGGATGGCATGATATTGGAGAAGAGTGTGATGTTGACGTATTGATGCCAATGAGTTGTGAAGAGCGAAGTCTGAAGAATGTAAAATGGAGAATGTAGAATGGAAGTGCCGAGATAATAAACGAGATGCGATGGATATTGACCTACTCGTGGAACGGAGGAGGTGCGAATGGGTGATGGCCGATGGGTCAGTTGTATCATCATCACCCCTTCCTTGTAGACCTCAAGCAATATTTTCTCAATGAAATGAAAGTGTCAGGCTCCCAAGATACATAAGAAATTTCTTCATACAATCCACAATGCGAAACCGTAAACACCAGAAAGCTCCCATCCTTAGCAAAAATCCCAACTCCTTAACCAACGTCCAGATTGTCTCCCTCACTGTCCTCCCTTTCCTTGAGCAGCTCGCCACTACTATCCTCTACTAAGTGGAATGAGCTCCAGAAATTTCCCAAAAGTTTGATCTTCAGATTCGGGTAGGCTCCTTTTTGATAGCTTCCAATTTGGCCTTCAGGACTTCCACCTCCCTCTCGAGACGCATGGCCACATCTCTCCATAGCCTCATCATAAACGTCTTCGTCTTCATAATCTTCTTGAGTTCCTTGATTTCATGGGACATTTCTTGCAAATTCTCTGGATGTGGGCTTTTCAAGCTTTCCTCAATATCAGAATCATCGCTGGATTCCTCTGCACTGTTGTCTGTATCGGCTCTTACAGAGCTGGAATGCTTGTCAAGGTTGCCCGACTCGTCGTTGTTGGACCTCACGTCTCTCTCTGGTGTCAAAGGCTGCGTTTTGGGCTCGAACTCATTTGGTAGTTGTGATGAACTGCATCTTCTCAGACTAGAAACAGTCCCCTCGAGGTTGCCATGGTGCTCCATTTGTTGATTGCTGACCTTGCGGATCTTCCGGGGCGCATCGTCCCCAGAGTCGCTAGACAAGCGGTGCTTAGGCATTTGATGTGTAGTAGATTGGGAAATGATGAGTGTATTCAAGTGAGTACCTAGTGGGTAGGTTGGCGGTATGTGTTTATGGAAGTGAGTGGTTCAGATTCTGTAAGAAGATAGGATCGGTATTTATACATGGAGGATTTTATTCAATATCTGCCGGATGAATTCACCCATATGTCTCCTTTCATGCATGACACCTTGGTTTGCAAGTATTGGCCTTTCATGCACATGCAATGCTAAGGTCTTTGAGAGCGGAAAACCGCAGTAGAGACGCATTGAAAGACTCATGGCACTCTTATCAACCGATCATTCACATAATTCCGCAGCTGGAGATAGAGAAGAATATTCGTGAAAGGGAACATGGCGAAAAGATTGTCTGCAACCATTTCCCATGTTTGACCAGACCATTCGTGGTGGGCCGCCAACAGATTATGTCTCCTTGATCTGTCTATCTTCTTGTGGTTATGCCGAGTCTTGTTGTCGGGACCTAGATTCAATGCGAAACCGTCTAACACCTTTCTTAAATACCAACATATTTTGAGTGTCTCTGGGGCCTCGTATACACTTTGGAAAGGCCCTTATGCTAGCCACTCGATAAGCCATCTGTTTTCCGCAGTCGTTCAGGGGGATTATAGCCAGGTTCAGTATGCCGGTAGACTTCACTGCCCTTATTACCTCACCCTCCATTCTGGATCGATCGCGTAGTTCTATAATTAGTCTAAATGGATAGATTAACAGTCATCCATTCTTAGAGTGTTTGCCTACCGTATTGTGGAGGTGCTGGCTAGCAGAGGGTAGTAGCTGGTAATGCCAGTCGCCTGGCAGCTGTCAGAAACTCATGAATGATTCATTGACATTTCACCCCTCTACTACTTTCGAGCCGTCGTAAATTTAGGGATACCTTAGGCGAGAAAAGTGTGTGATTTTAACGCCTTTACGTGAAAAGGAATTTGTGTTCAATCCTTGCCATTCTCCCAAACACCAGCACCAACACCGACACCGAAACCGACACGACTACCACAACCACAACCACGTGGCAGATCCTTCTACAGGAGTCAATCACCGGCGTTGTGCATCGTTCATCGGGAATGGGCCAAGATTCAAAGGGGCCTGGCCCGGCCACGATGCTACTTTGTCCCATCGCTGGGCCTACATGCGCTGCTATTTGGAGTGGGCTGTTGGCATGGAGACTTGTTGGGAGAGGGAGAAGCGTCCTATATTTGAGGAAATGCTAGCCCGCAACTATGCGAGTCGGGCATCTATGGGACATGCTGTCGTTGAATGGGCGGTGGATGTTACGCTTTGGAATGCTTGCTGTAGGTGGTTCCTCAAACCCACTCCATGCACATATGACTAACAACTATAGTCTTGAATGAGGAGCCCCTAAGTCGTCCCGCCTTTCCGTGGGATAAACCTGGAGATAGTGAGGGAGGACCTTCCGCAACCTTCGCCGGGTTGCGTACGAAGTATGTGCCAAATATCGGGAGCTCACAGCAAGGAGGGCAACAAGTATCTGGTAAGTCTGCTGGGCCAACTGTCACACAACAGCCTCCTTCATCACAGAGGCCTGGTTAGGCAGCGGCTCCCATGGCAGGAAGTTCTCGAGCAGATACGACATCCGGTGCGACCAGGGCGCTGGTTGATGCCCAGGAGGATACAACAACGAGCAAACCGGCATTGGCAAGCACAGGGACGGGTACAACTGGTGGTTGGTCACTGGAACGACACCCGCTGGTGTCAAAGAAAGGGCCTGGCAGATTCCAACAACGATGAGGAGCCGGATACCAAGATGTCAAAGACCCGGTCTTCCAAGAGACCGCGACAGGGTCAGACGCATCTGGCCGTTGTGCACCAAGATAAGGTCTACTTCCAGTCCTCTGAAGCGGCAAGTCTCGAGAGGCGTAAGCGGTTGCATGCTCAATATTGCGCAGCATATAGCTCTCCAGAAAATCCGTTGGAGATGGAGCTACCAGCGCTGCTCGACTTCCAAGAGTTCGTTTGGGGAAATGGAGGTGAAGACTGGGCCGCCATTCAGGATTCTTACCTTCCCAATTACGTCAGGCTGACATGGGGATACGTGGGTGGAATACCCAATGGTGCTGTGCCATACAAGCATGTAGTCTCTCCTGAAGTGGTCGCCAAGGTTGGGCACGTGCTGACCATCGGTCTGAAGGACGAGGACGATCGGGAAATGTACCATCACCGCAGGGTCTTCGACATCTGGAAGACAATACTCCAGTGGCGTGAACTATGTTTGACAGATAGGCCCAAGCCGCTCATCCTGGCCATTCATCAGATGGCCATGAATAGTTTCAGGTTGGCCACGCAGCCCTGCACTCAGCCAAGGGATGATTTAGCGGAGCGCCAGACGATGAGCACTTTGGATAGAAAGGGCTGCTCGGTACAAATCGAGCGAATACTCAAGAAAGGTGGCCAGGAGATGGAGAAGAAACTGGACAAGTGGTTGATGGGAGAGTCTGCTAGCACTTGTCTCTCAGTAGGTGATCGAATTGAGATCATTGAATTCCTCTGGTACCGTCGGGCATCCAATGGAGACGAGTTCAACCGGTAGGAAAGGTGGTTCATGTCAAGCATGGAGAAGTACGGCCACCTGTCTCGTTAGTGTGCCAAATCACCATGCCATAAACTCCCACTGGGGGCCTCGAAACGTCTCTTTTATAGAGATATGACTGTTACCTGAGAGCTTCAGGTGCTATCAAGGCCAGAACCGAGCATTCATCTCGGCCCGTTGTTGTCATAATATTTGACGATCATGTGCTCCTGCAAAGGGCGCCTTTCTTGTCCTATGATGGATACAAAGAGATGGTCAGTTCGCCTATCAAACACACCACCTTACCATTTGCTGACATATATCATCACACAGAAACAAATAAGACTGGTGGATACAAAGGCTGAAGCAAAAAGGATTGCGAGCGTCGATCGGTAGACAAAATAATTTACTGGGCATTTAGGTGGCGGTCCAAGTGCCAGGGTGATGACGAGAAGTTGATGGAGATGTACTTTTTGGTAGCTGACATACGAATTGATGTTATGGGATATTCTGTGCATCGTAAACCTCGTGATAGTAATGTTCTACTGTGAAAATACTACGATGTCTTGAACATGTCCAAAGTCGGAAACACTCCTCCAAACGAAGACAACTGAGGATATATGGCGAAAAACAGACTTACGATACTTCAAAGTTCTGGATTGGGCAATTTGAATGAGACTAAACATGTTTCAAGTGATAAGGGCATTAGGAATAATGCATCACATTGATCAAAAAAAAGAATGTTGTGTACTAATGGACATGAACCGTGTCCATAGGTTGACGATCATCACAGTATGTAGCTTCACAGCTTTGACATGAACCAAAAGTCCAATAAAGCCATTTAGACCCTTTTCTGTTCCATTGCGCCTATTGTTTAGATTCATTAATCTTCTGTTCCTCGAGTGTACCACAAGCCGAGTCACTCTCGGAGCCTATCACGATGACCAGTCGCAATGCTTCAAAACAAGGGACATCCATTGTAACAGGATCAAATATCTATCAGCCTCACTAGTCAATATGTAGCAGGATACTTGGGAAATGTTCATATTGCTTTCATAGTTTCAGGTAGGCAAGGGAGACCAGTTCAATCGTTAAGCTTTGTATTCGGAAAGAAATATCTATATACCCTAACACGCAAAGTCCACCAACCTCCGGTATCGTGCGTATGTTTATTCACACGCTTTTATGGTTTCCTTAGCCACTCAGAGCAACTTCTGGAGTCCAAGGTAACAAAGTTTCGTTCGTCATCGCCAAAATCTTCTCGTATGATTTGCTGCTTCGGCTTGTCCTGAACCCCCCTGATTTATGGTTGCAGTAGTCCCGAGAAAAAAGGAGGTTGACGATAGTTGTTCGTTCCCGTTGGCCGATTTACTGTACAAACAGGTATTCGTGTTTGTTTGTCGATGGTTTCCCGACCAAAAAGGCCAGTCGATGATGTATTTATGAGTATGTAGAATTACCTGTACTCTTACAATATTCCTCGCACAAATGACAGACACTGAGACAGTATGTCTCGATATCTTGTCAGCACAACCCCTTTCGCCCTTTGGTAGCAAGTATTCTATTGTAGGTGTCAGTCATAGTGTCTTCCTGTAACACTGTATGAATTCACCTTTTCCCCTCCAAGGAACGACTCTCTTCTGGTATCCCACCGCCTCTGTTCTCGACGAGTATATCAATCTCTCGTTGTACATATTTCAGGAGGCTTTTGCAGAAGCAGGCCCTGGAGAATTTCCGTCAGGCCCTTTGCCGCTGCTACCAGCTCCTGCCACAGTAGCTGCTGTTTTGCCAGCAGTATTGCCAGCGTCTGCCACAGCTGGACCACCCCATGAAACACCGGTGATGTTGAGGGTGACGTTAATTCGCGAGTGGCTCATCGAAGCTTTAAAACCGACGGTCTGGTTGGTACGGCTGTCTTTGTAGCTACCATTAATTTCCTCAATGTCAATAGTGCCCTTGAAGTAATGGAAGAGGGGACTCAGAGTTTCAGATAAGTCTTCCCTCCGTGGAGGCCAACCTTCCTGAGAGTCAGTTGACGGACCCTGGTCTATGTCGAATTGAGATCCTTTTCGTTTTTTCCCCCTATTCTTCTCCTTTCCGCCCTCTTCACCATTACCGCTGTTGTAGCTTGCATGGTGTGTCTGGTTGCGCTGGTCGTGCTGGTAGGGCTGGTAGGGCTGGTAGGGATGGGATAAGGGGTTTGGGGGCTCGTGTCCGGGTTGCCTTTGCATCTGAGGGGAGGATGGGTACGGGGGAGGCAAAGGTCCGTATGAGAGTGATGGGAGTGGCATATGCCAATGAAGTTGTCCGCTAGGGACAGGCTGGGTGGAGGGATAATGTCCATATATGTAGCTCGTCGCAGATGGTGGGGGAGGTGGAGGCTCATAGTGAACAGTCGAGGGGCGGTTCATGGCATTATCAGGGGCTTGAGGCGGAGGCGGAAGCGTAGGCGCATAGTGAAGACTGGGGAGGCGGTTCATGGCATTACTAGAAAATTGAGTCGGAGGTGGAGGAGCTTGCTCATACCCACCACTATGCTGACCACCGGAATGAGAACCATACTGATCTCCACGGCTATCGCTTCCAGCAAGACCACCCCTGTTGCCATGACGGAGGTCGTGTTGCGACTCTTCAGCACCCGTAGACTGTCGCGATGTCATTTCTGGGTGCTTCTGCTGATATTGCGAGAAAGTGTTAATGTTCGATGTCGATGAACAGATGTGAGAAAGTGTTAATGTTCGATGAACAAATGCGAGACAGTGTTGATGTTGTCGATAGAGAGATTCGAGGAGGTGAGATGTGGAAAGCCACTTCCAGCAGGTACAGCAGACCGCCAGAACAACTGACATTGGAAGGGGTAATGGATAAAGCTCAAGTTAGCAATAAGCCCCCGAGATCTGTATGGTAAGGTAGGCACTGATATCCATGAAAAGGGTGTCACGCATGTTCTTGTCCATGTCTACGAGGGTCTGCAGCACATCATCATCGACAAGTGAAATGTACCATCAACCGAATAACGTACTTTCAAAGTTCAGACCACATTCATCTTGAACTCATGGTAAAGAGATGCTCTCAATGTGCCCAAAAATGATACGTTTGCTACTCGACCCCCCTTTCCCCCTTCCATCCCTAGACCATTTCGTATAAGACGCCCAAGACCTCATGGCTCGCGTCGCATTTTGATCAATTCATTTTCCTTTGTCATCCGGGTACAATTTCCATCTCCATGGATAGAGAAACTAGGCATTCGTCCCCCTTCATCCTCAAGAAAGCCATCCGTTTTTCCTTCACCCAGTGATCGAAGACAAAACGACAGATCGGGAAAGGTAACTGAGTCTCCAGCAAAACTTAGCAGTGCAGCTCGTCGCGTGCTATCCTCTAAGACAGTGCACAGGAGGGCAAGATCGTTTATGATAAGGTCGTGTCTAGACTGCTCGGAAAAGGAGGTATCGTCAAAATTCGCCTGTTAATTCGTCAGTTCCATGATTCGGTATGGATAAGATCCCTTTCCAAGAGTACTTACTGTCCCAGAGTCACTGCTCTTTATAGCCTTTTTGGCGTTCTCTTGACCTCGCATTGTGTAGGCCTTCTGAAGGATGAGACGCAATGATTAGACATGTGGAGATGAACAACATGAACACTGAAGGGCGTGTGACAATAGGAAGCATTTGTGGCCTGGCTAAACACATTTCCAGGTTTGCAGTGTTTACCTTTGAAAGCAGCGATGTTTGAGAACTGCCAGTCAGTGCCACTTCCACTAACTTCCATCTCTGACAGACACTGAATTACAATCAGCGCTCCGCTCCTGCCGCACAAATTCAGTCTTAACTTTCTCCTTCCGCCACCTCCTCACACTTTCAAATTTCAGCGTTCGTTGACATCGAGAAACCTCTTCTTCCAACAGCGACCGTAAAGCATGGATTGGGGGAAACCTACTTCCGCGAGGGTACTCAAAGCCCCTTTGCCGACACCAATGTCAGTTAAGGATAACCCTACGAATCTTGCCAAGGGCATGAGCTGTTGCTAACATATTTCAGGGACAGATGTCCCTTCGCCAGCAGCTGGAAGAGGCGCAGCGACGTCTACGCGAAGCCGAACAAATCATCACAGGACTGAAAGCCGCACAGGATGTCATCAAGGCCAACAGCGCAGATCTCAAGAAGGAGAGCAACCATCTACGCGAAGAGCTGGCTGTGCTCCGATCTCAGACCCCACAGGCTGGCAACAACGGCAATCAGGCGAATGCACGCACCACCGTGACTCCGAACCCAGAGGACGTCAAGAACCTACAAGAGTGTCTCCAGGAAATCAAACACGAATCCAAAGAGATTCTTCGACAATCCAAAGAGGTTCATCGACAGACCGGAGAACTTCGCGACTGCGTGCTTAGCAAACAAGAGCAGTTAAGTCGAAAGCGACCCCACACAGATTCAGACACCGGCAGAAATGAAGAAGAACGCCCGTCAATGCATTTTGTCAAAATGTGCAAACGGTACAACAGCCAGACAACCCGTTGCACCATTACCTTTCAGGGCGCACTCAAGCCCTTCATCGAAGACTTGAGTCATGCATATGAATCAAAGTCATCATTGTCTCACGAAAAGATAAGACGAAATCTGGCAGACTGTGTTTACTCCAGAAAAAGCTATTCTGGATGGCATTGCCTTCGAGAGGTCTGTGAGAAAGGCAAGCTCTCTACTGAGGTGAAATCGGTTTCCGTCTGCCAACTACATGGCTCCGATTGCGAGCTTCTTGTCTCAAAGAGACCAGGAAATCCTTGTATCCTCGGTTTCACGTCATTCGGGAACTTCAATAACTCCACCAAGTAACAAAACAGCCCAGTCCGCTCAGCGCCGGGTCTAGCGAGGGGACATTAATTCGGGTGCGACAATGTTTGGGGCAACGGAGACAGCAAGGCCACTCGAGATATCACAAAATAGTAGTCAAAATTTCATCATTTCAGCTCACTTGTGCTTCTTGTCTTCTGCACCTTGAGGTTCCGTCTCAGCCGTTGACCTTGTACACAAGCTTGAGGACAATGTACTCACTCATAAATCTTCAATGGTCGGGATTTTGCTGAAGAAAATGAATATCCATTGTACCACTTTGATGCATGCCAATGGCGGTTGATCCCGGAAGAGTTTCTGTGGTGACGGATCTTCTCAAGGCTTCTGTTCATCCTTGAGGGGGCTGAACCAGGTCACGACAAGGCATAAGCAAGGCTCAGATTTTCCAAAGCACTCTTTCTGATCTGAAACACTCATATTTTATTCAAAGTCCGATGGCTATTCACTGTGTAATAAATCGCTGTAGAAATAATCCTAATCTCTCCAGCCCGTCCTGGAGGTTGTCTCGCTTTATGCCCGGCAAAGCCCATTTGCATAGGCACAGTCGTGGAGTTCAACCCTCTTTGCTTCGTCTATAAAACCAGACCAAGTGCTCCCAAGATATATTTATCGGCCTTTGTTCGGCACCCTGGGCTTCGTAATCATGAGCTGTTCTTGTTTTCTCGTTGGCTGATGCTGGGTTTTTAAGATCGTCCCAGAACTTGTCGGTTGCTCAGCTCAGGCGAATTGTTGCCACAACCCAACAGCTCAGAGCGTCGCTCTCTGTGTTGGGGTTATTCTTTAATGGCCTCTGTTCCAAAAAAGTGGTCAGTTAGTTGGGTGTCGCCATTCTCTGGAGATGGTGGCTCAAGTGTTGTGGTGCCTTCACCTCCATTGACAGAAATTCTATCTTCGTCATCGGTAGGACAGTCATCGTTTGGATCACTTTGGATTAGTTAGCTACTTATTCCAAGGGGTTGAGATGACCGTCGTACAGTGCTTCTTCTTTGTCCTTCTTCCTCCAATAGGAGGCTTCTGTGTTGAATCAGCAGAAGGTCAAGACGGCTTATCTCATATTACTACGCTTGTTCCTCGTCATGGTACGGTGGCATCTTTGTTTTCGTGATCTCCGATGTTTGTGGGTTTGAGGCATTGTTGAATCCGGTGTTATAGCGGTGGACTGTTCGTGGGCAAGAAGAGCATTCGTAGGTTCTGGTCGAGTGGCTCTGGTATGTATTTATATATAAATGATGGATCTGATGATAAAAGGGGTTCAAATAGATGCGTTCACGAAAGAGATGTTACCGTGCTTGGATGTAAGATGGATGGAATCAAAGTTCAGGTTACGTTGCATTGAGGGCCAAAAGCTAGCTCTTGCCTTTGGAAATTCTGACGGATTTGCAGCCGTTGGCAGCTTCAGGCAACTTACAATCTTGGGGAGTCACCATCCAATCTTTCCCTACCTACCTAAACCCAACAGGTTCTTCCTGTTTTCTTCCTTCCCTCTTCTCAATCCCCCGCTTTCCTGCACCCTTTTCCAAAAGTTACTTCCTCCACGGCAACTTGGAATGCTTTTCTTCGAACGTGCTGATCGCGATACCAAAGCTTCCATCCTCATCATCAAGCTCCACCTTCAACTTGCACTTACCTGCAACTTTCAACCACCTGTGTTGGCATTCATATGCCACTTCCCCTCCACACAACCGCGCGAAGCGACTTTTCTGCAACACTTACCATGTCTTCGTACTCTCATAGCAGAGAAGAGGATCGCAATCGAAGCCACGATGGATCACAATACTCTAGCTACGGCGACGACAACGTAGCGTCTCGTAAGTGGTCTTGCGCCTGCCATGGTGACTTAATTTGAAAGCTAATAGATTTCCATAGGCTGGCGCGTGCGTGAGAATAATCCCGGGCGGATTGATGAGACTCCCTCGCGCTCCCACGCCAACGATCGAGATCCCACGTGGGAGCAGGATTGTAATCGAAATGATATGCTATCAGCCGAAAATTCAGATCTTCGACGAGATGTCTATGGCGCGCACCAAAGCATTCTCCGCCTTCTTAACGAGAAAAGGGAATCGAACGAGCGCATCCGTGAACTCCAGGACAACAACTCCGGCCTGGAGGATGAAGTTGCACACATGCGCACCAAACTATCATTTGCCACCGACACCATCATCAATGAAATCCAAGGCAGGGTAGACACCGCTACGCCTGCGGGCCCCATGCTTCGCGCTCTCAGGAACCAAATTGCCGAGCAAACCAACACCATCGAGAAGTTGGAGACCCAGAAGAGGAAGGCAATCGCAGATCTCAATCAGCTTCAGCTCCGAAGCAAGAAGAGAAAGTCATCCAAAGACGTAAAGACTCAGAATAGGACGCCTGCAAGCCAAAGCGCACTTTCCGATGGCAATCCAGGTCCTAATCCGCCAGCGCGCGAATTTGTATCATGCTCGGTTGAGAAAGTCATGTGCGAGCGGCTTATTATTGACGAGCACCTCACGCTCGACGTAATTCTTCAACTTCAGCGCACTCTTCGGAAGAGGACTAAGGAGGGGAAGAATTTGTACAGTTTTATCCATCGAGGGAGTGTCGATTGTTACTATTGCTTCCATGAAGTTTGCGAGAAGGGGCCTGATGCCTCAGTGGAGCAGCCCTTAGGCGATGCTGGATGCCAGCTCGGAAGTGCCAGATGCAAGTTCCTGGTGAAGGTGGTCGTTTCTGCTTCTCATAGGAAGCTTCGGATCCACAATCCCGCCCTTGTCACTTCTGCTTGAAGTATCTGTGTGTCTTTGTCATATTGGGGGCAGCATGGGTATGTCAGTCGTCATTTACTTTCAGATTTGTTCATGCAATGGACACTGCCAACGAGATGGCAGTGGGACAAGTAACAGCGCCAAGTCACAGAATGGGTTCAACTCAACTTTCAAGCATGCAGGAACTGCATATACGCTGGATGCGCAAGGGAGGCTGTGGTGTTCTTTCGTGTCGCTAGTTTACTCAATTGAGTTGCAATAAACTTCAACTTGTCTTAGGTGCCTACTTCCGTACCAGTTATGAAGCTAGCTCTTTGAGCTTTTCTTGGACCATTGCCTTGTTGTCAATTATATTTTCTTTTATGACTTGGAGGATCACTCGGCATATTTACCATCAAAGCGAAGGTGATGGGGGATCTATAGAATGTTTAAATGATAATCACTACGATGAAAGTACTCAAGGTATTTTGGTCACCTTCTATCATAATCCAGGTAGCTTGCTCTTTGACAGCACAAGTCGAGAAGTGATCAATATCGGCACAACAGCAGAATTTTATTCCTAGCAAGAAGTTCTCCGGCCATGATACTTCGCTATCTCACGATTTTCGACTCCTTCATCAAAATGCATGCCATTTCCCCTCGTATACTGTTTCATATGCTCGTTCGTAGTCTTTGCCTTTCCAACTCAACGTCTGTGCAGATACATGATGCTAGACATGATGTAGAGGTGAGGACGCACTGTTTAGCGTCGAGCTATCAATCTTTAGTATGTGACAGAATCAGTGGCACAATGCAGAGCAGACTTACGGCGAAAGACCTCATACTTGTCACCATGCAGGTTCATGGAGAAGCTTCTACCAAGACCAGAGCGGCCAGCGAAAGAGTCCCAGCTGATGCTGTCAACCCGGCTGGCATCGCCTTTTGCGCCAATGCTGAACATGATGCCTCCGACAGGAGCGGAAGGGTTCATCGCCTTGACGTGGCGATAGGCCTTGAGGAGCGCTTCCTCATCATCGACATTGAAGGAGATCGTCTTGGCGACGGAGGGCACTTTGCTGTAGACGTTGCATTGAGTGCCACCTCCATAGCTGTTACTGACGACACGAAGGTCGGGGGTCTTCCTGCTGTTGCGAGTCACAGCCTGGAGGACCATGCTGTCAACTCGCTTCAGAGGCTGCTTCTGCCTCCCAAACAGCTGAGTCTGTGGAGACCGGAACTCCTGGGCGGGCTTGAATTCCTGAGCAGGTTTGAAGTCTTGCCCAGGCTGGGACTCTTGGGCTCTTGGGTTCTCAGCCGCGGCAGAGGTCGGGGGATCCCCAAACAGGCCGCCTTGAGAGCGTTTCTCAGTAGTTTCAGCTCTGTATGGGGGAGGCGGAGGAACGGGGACCACGCTCTGGGCGCGGGTCAACTCAGGAGGAGGGACGATCATATCATAAGGGTCCTCAGGAGAGCCCAAAGACGGAGGGCCCCAAGCGCGCGGCTGCATGCCGAAAGGCGGGTCGTCAAAGCGAGAGGCAGGACTTGGGTAATAGTTGCTTTGACTAGTGAAGCCGGGAGAGATCCAAGTTCCGTAGGGGTTGGATCGGAAGTTGCCCTGACGAGGAGGAGCAGACTTAGGCATTGTGGTGGAAAAGCACCTGTTGTGGTGCAGATGAGGATTGAGGTGAATGAGGAAGAGAAGCGCGTGTTTGGTGGGGAACGGAGGTGAAGGTGAAAGGTGGATGAAATTTGGTTGAGCTTAGCAAACGGAAGGCGCCATATCCTTCTGCACCTGCCCGCTACATAAGGGCACCTACCTTAGCTTGCCAAACTCTGCTGTCACCTCAATCATCAAAACATTGACAAATATCACCGTAAACACATCTTCAACTCTTCGAAATGTCTCTCCTTCTATTCTCAACCACCAACTTAGTACTTCGTACCAACTTCCAACTCGACAATGTCCTCGCCTACAAACTGTAGCTGGCCCGACTCCCTTTCCGACGACGTCACAGCGTCCACAGAAGATCTCAACAAGGACAAGCCAGTCCCTCATCTCGATTATGTCCCCGTTATAGCAACTGTGAGGGTCAAAGCCTTCTCGGAGCCTTGGCCGGACGATAACCCCACGAGCTCTCGAAGAACAGAGTGTGTCAATGCCTATCTCGCTTGGGCACGGCACGAAAACCCAGCGCTGCAAGTGGCAGTATGAAGCTGAGCTTGGGCAAGAATTATGAGGGCTCTCCCAATGATCCAAGCAAAAGATTGGACCGAGGCGGAGACTGATCACTTGCTTTATCTCATCGACGAAGAATATTGGCGTCTCTGGCGTGAGTCCTCCGACCACTCTTTAAGGAATCTAACCCCCTACTGACCATTTTCTCTTGTAGTTGAAGACGTTGAGCCCAAACCTTTGTGGCCTTGGACACATCCTGAGCCCGTATTCTTTACTTTCAATGAAAGCTCCCTCTGCTTCATCCATCGTCCCCTCCAAACGCCGCTGAGAGCCCGAGATAGTACGCCATCAGAGCTGCCATCTCGCTACGACTTCACCGTCAAGACTAATAGCGACATTCACGATGCAGAGCCAAATGTCCTTTCGACAGGTCGAGGTCTTTCTCGAGCACTGCATTGGCTTGCCAGTTTTGGTCTAGGCTTGTGATGAAGTGGTTATATTTCGACGAAACCTACAGAAGTATGGTCTATCTTGGATGGCATCTCTTTCAAACATGAATCTATCTTATATATTCTGTATGGTCGTCGCGTCTGCGCACAGTTTGGATACACTGTGTGGCCTGAGTCGGATAGCTAGTTCTGGACATGTCAGACAGAGCAAGCTACGACAAGCTTGGCTGTTCTCTCAAATACTAGCAGGTAACAGATTCCAGTCAATAGATCACTCTTATTTGTCATTTTGTTTATAGGTGAGATTTCGTGGCGGCTTTGATCAACATCAACACCTTCGAGTTCAACAAGTGAGGTCAATTAACTTCCGGCATGGTGGGGTACAGGTCCGGTTTCTGTCGGTGCGGTAGATCCACAATTTCGGGACTCCACCGCCCGCTAACCTACCCTACGCTCCTCCGACGACAACACATTTCACGGTAGCACTCTAAACGAAATAAAATTGCCGACAGAACCAGACTTTTCTCACTGGTTTCTTTTGTAGGTTCTATAAACTATCGTCATCTTCGCAAGCCAATTATCTAACAGCTATAGCAGTCATTTCTATCCTAACCACCCTAGAAGATCTGGTATCAGAATCTGCCACGCCCCCCAAGGGGGAAGAAACTAACAATAGTCTAGTACCACAAACATTCCCGCCAACTTCGACAAAGAGTCACCTGCTGAAGCTCTGACGGCTATCAATGTGTTTCTCTTCTTTCTGGATATGCTTTTGTAATGAACTTTCTGAACTGTTCAAGAGGTTCAGATTCATACTCATGGAATTATGAACTATGAGTGTTCTGGAGGCGTCCCATCGCCACTTGCGGCATCTCACGTCAACACTATACTAAATCGCAAACAGATACGATCTGGCGGATCGGTGGGACTCTACCATGTTAAATCTAGGCTTCAAGTTGTTGAAGTTTCTTTGTTCTACTGGCACCAGCTTTCGAAAGATGTATAATACCCATCCATGCTCCCACCAAGCCCGGGACCAACTAAACAGGAATACCAGTACTCATCGCCATTCTTCTACCCGCACCAGCAAACAAAATGGACTTTCCGTTGGCCTTAAGCGATCTCCTCGGCGATCTTGATGATTTCATCGAAGAGCCTAGGGATCAGAGCATCTTCGCCCACCTCAAGTTCGGGGCCGCTGATGGACACATCTTTGAGATCCCGTCCGGGTTGTTTGACCGGAGACTTGAATATGACACCAAGCTCGTTGTTGTCGTCGCGGAAAGCAAAAAGGCAATGATGGACAAGAGCCTGATGCCCAGAGTCGGCACAATCGTACGGGATGCTTTACGTACTGGACAACCGATCAGATCGGATGTGGCCGTCTATACGTACGGCGAGCTTTTTACTCTTCTCAAGAGCTTTCGAGACCAACAGTTCTGGAACCAAGCTTCCCAGAACTTCTGCTTTCCGTTCACAATGTTCGTGATGGATGTGGACCCTGATTTCAGTGCGGAATTTGTCCTGGCACTGAACGCTGCGACCATCTTCACCAAAACATTCAATGACAACCAGCAGAACCCAAACACCACTGTGAGGCTGATGACCATGTCGTCTGAGCTCATCCACCCATTCATCTTGAAATTGTTCCAGCGATTTCACTCCATCCAGTTCTTTGAACTACCCGAATTTGAAGACAACTACGCCCCCGAGCATGTTTATTCGGCGGACATGAAGAAAGCACTGCGTAATATCAAGAAGTGGATCAGGGAACATGGTAAAAATCGGAAGAATACCATCATCACGTTCTGCGGTGAGGATCTTATGCCTGATGAATGGCGCAGAGACGGGTTCATCAAAACCTTGAGACAGGTCCAAGTGATCCACCCCGGGATTCTAGACATCATCAAGGCCAGCAATGAAGATATGCTGGTTTCCTTTCCCGTGACCTTTGAGACCGACTTCAAACTTGAGATTTCTGGAAATGTGCACATAGTAGGGAGTCTTGTGCGGAGACAACGTATCTTGGATCTGCAGACTGGCCACGAGGTTGAAGCCACACTCAAGCTGTCGAAGCGAGAGCGCGAAGCCCAGATATCCGCGGCATCGTGGTTCGAGATCGATGACACGTCCATACGGTTCTATGCACCACATGATTACATTACGTCTCCCGAAGTCGATTTCCCTCGTCGCATGAAGTTTGCCTGTGAGCAGATTGAAGGATTTATCGCGGCATGGACGGATCTAGGAAACTGGCCTGATGAAACGGTCGACATTCTTAACCATATCTTGAATGTCGAAAACGCGATGGCTAACGACATGGATCTCCCTCCTGGCACAATCTCTTCTGCCACAGCCGAGGAGGATGGCATTGATTATTATAATATCAATTCTGCTCTCGATCGAACCCGGAAACGCTTGCAGGTCCAAGGCCTCATCGGGCTCAATTATGCATTTGGCACAGCCATCCCTGCAGACCGTGAGAGGTTCTTCCACGACCTCAACCAGGTTACAATGTACATTGGCAAGGCCGCACATGCCACGGCACTTCAATCTACGCCAAAACTCAGTCAGCTCAAGATGCACCTGCTTGCAGCTCTCTGGGTCGGTATGAAGCGACTCATCCAAGTCGACTGGTGAAACAACAACGGGAATGTCAGCCAGGGGGTTCGGAGCCTTATTGGCTTTAGCAGCACCGCCGCAATTGCTCGGTACGGCACACTATGGTCCAAGCTGGGCTTGATGGAAGCCCTCTGGGTGAAGCACGCTGCAGGCTTTTGTCCCAGTAGCACTGCTTCCCATATTATTGATGGCCGCATCTCCGCCTCCACGTTGACGAGGTCAAAGTGGATGAGTTATAGGCAGAACATATCCGCTTTGGCAGCCGTGAAGATATTGCAATGCCTTCTGTCGATGGCTTCTTCCTCAGAGACTTTGAAATCAGGGAAGACGATTACGACGAGTTGTGTCAGGACTTCATGCAGGTGTACTCGAACCAGGTCGCCATAGTCACGAAACGCGGCGACGATTTAGAAATAAACGACTTTGCATCTGGAGAACGGCTGGATTACACCGCCGATGTTCTGAATCTGGTCGATTGGACAGAAATTATTAGGCAGGAGCAAGACTCTTCTGTGCTTGGGTTCTATACTGCAACATCTCGAGTCTCACGGGAGACTAGAACCAAGATCTCTGACTGGAACTGGATCCCCGCTAGGCTCTGGCAAGAATGGGACCGGACTCTGCAAAACACTGTTCAGGTGGGAACAGAAGCTTTCAAGACGCAAGGGGTCACTGGCCGGTTACGCCGGGTTCGAAGGTCTCACTGGAATCCCGACGAAGTTTGAGAGATCAGTGTACTCTTTACTGGCGTGTGTAAGTCTGTTGGTGTGTAGACTGTAAGGACTGAGTATAAGGTCTCTCGACATGGGACGGTAGGGTTTGAGTTTGCGTCTGGTTGAACGTTTATGTTTGTCATTTTACTTGGATAGCTCGATGTAATGCCAGTATTGTATTAGTCTTGGATAGTTAGAAGTTTGCAGAGTCTAGGTATTGATAGATCCCGGAATGAGTGAAGGTAGAATTGCTTTCATTGGATGGTGAGGTACCTGTGAACTTGGTGTAGTTCAATCCTCACAAAATGTCGTGCCAAACCAATATCATCCACTACATTTGAGTGACATTTCCCCAAGAACGCCATGGATGAGGATGTAGCTGGAGTCATATGGAAGTCGAGGGAAATGACATAAACCATTGCAAAAAGAAGGATAGAAGGCAATCAGACACTGTGAGCGCCAAATTCAAGTCTACTTTCAATTCCTCAAGTTGCTTGATGGTCAGTCGAGGCTCAACAATGCCTGTCTGCTCCGAGGGTGGTCACGTGACCTGCCGCTATCGTCACCGTGCGGTCCCCTCTCAGCTCCAAGAAAGTAAACAACAGACAATCGCCTGCGATAGGAGGCATCGAAACACAACAACAATGGACCTGCAACTGGACACAGAAATACGAAATGTTCTCAAATTAGTGCGCAGCTCTTTGCGCACAAATGGGACGCCTCTCGAAAATGCAATCCGAGAACTGAGAAGCGTCGCTGAGTCAATCCAGAATGCAAAACACCTTCATCGCACTCAGCCGGTTCCTGATGAAAAGAATGACAAATATGCATCTGACGTCAAGTATCAGTCTTACCTTGAGGATATGATGCAGCGCCTTTAAAAGAGGCTCCATGACTTTCCAAATAGCAAACAGTTCAATGAGATGAAGCAGCAACTTGACAACAACTCCAAATACCTGAAGGGTTTGAGGACAAAGTTGAAGAAAACGCCCAAGCGCAGCACCAAGCTCCAAAGCAATAAACTTTGGGTAAATCAAGGAAAGAACCATACACAGTGCCATAGCTAACTAAGTCACTTGAAGCAACCTCAAAAGCCCGTCATTCCGGCACGAAAGGCGCTCAAACATAGAAGCCCCATCAAAAGAAACAGCGATGTCGAGGGAAGAAAAAGCACGCGTCTCGAACGCACCAAGCGACAACTTGAGAAGGAAAATGTTTCGGCGCTGTATGAAACGAGGAGGCTCCGACAGGAGCTCCGAAAAGCCAAAAACGTCGGTCTTCGGTCAGGACTGCGGCAACACCACCAGAGATCCCTGTGGCTGGCCCTTCCAACAATACGGCATTTCTCGCTGGCCATTTCCCCATCGTGGAAGACGAAAACTTTGATCTCGAGACGGAGGAAATCATGATTGATCACTTGAAATCCGACAGAGTCCTCAGGCGCTTCAAAGAATTCCTGAAGTCCGGACATGAGAACTCATGGTTCTGTGTCGAAGATATCGCCAAGTATGGATACAGCTTTGGTTCTTGGAATGACAACATCTGCGAGGACGGAGAGCATGATGGTGTTCGTTGTAGACAGGTCAAGATTACGGTCGTCGATTCGAAGAGACGGCTTTGCTTCAAACGCGATGAGAGAGTGAGTCCGAGCTTCTGGCGGGGTGGTTGGGATGTAAACGGAGCGGACAATTGGTAGGATGGCTGAGTTTTCCAGTGAGGTTTGGGAGAATATCTGATGAAAGTTGAGATTTTTGGACTGTTATGTACTGGTATATTGCTGTTGTGAACAATGGAATGTTAGGCATGGTCATTTCAGGGGAATCACTTGGTACTCCCTTAGCGACCTCCCCAGATGTATGTATTACGAGAAGTTCACAAATATTATGAGAATAACTTGAATTTGCGAAATAATCTAAACAAAACGCTGTAACTGTGGCCGCCATGCTTGTATCCAAATCTTGGTTAAACGCTGTCCCAATAATATCGATGCCGCTCCTCGATCCGAGGCTCTCCTCAAACCCATCCAGCAGAGTCCATATTGGCGGCGCTCACAGCCTCTAGAAAAAATCACTGTTCTCCTGGAGTGATCATGCCTGCTCTGACGTCGAAACCCATCAGTCAAAGACTGGAGGACACTCTGCTGAACTCCTAAACCAGCTTAGGCGACCTCAGGGTTCATCTTGCCCCGAGTCATCGTTTCCATCGTCCATGCCTCCACAGAGACGCTTCTTAAGTCTTTTCTCGGATTCTGAGCTTTCGATATATTTTCTCTTGCCGGCACTCATTGTCCAAGGATAAGGTAGTGTACCGACACTGCTGGAAGTATCATGTGGCTTGTCATACAGTCGCCGCAGCATTTCGTATGCTCTATTAAACTTCATTCGCCTCTCGACAGTTTTATCCGGATACCATGGCCACTCCGTTGTTTCAGGGGGACATAACCTGGAGCTTTTGGAGCTACATTAAAGACAGTAGGTAAGTATCGTATCCAAGATCGCCATATGGGGATACCAACCGTTGTAACGCCGCATGAAGAAGTCGACAGCAATGTCTAACTCTCGCTTTTCTCGATATGAACCGATGATGGGAAGCGATCTCCCCGTAGAAGACTCCAGGATAGCTTGTGTTCTTTGGTGCATCTCCCTCTAGTTGTCTGCGAAATCCTTCCGTCGAAGCCATCATTGGAAGAGCAGGAACATGAAGCAGCGTCTTTGTTGTGTAGCTGGATTGTATCCGGGGAATTGATTGAAATTTGCAAATGGATCGTCAGAACTCCTTGGAGGGCTCTGGGGCGGGTTCCTGAGGTAGTCTGCTGGCCGTGCTTCGGTTTTTCTTGGTTGATTTGCGCCTATGTATTGGCAATACTTCTCCTCCATGATGATCAGCGATAGGTAGGTAAAGAAACGAGAATAATTCTGCGAATGCAAGTAAAAGCCTGACCCATTACAGTACAAAGATTGTATTTTCATTATGAAAGACAAGGGCCGATATCAGTTGTTGACACTGCCCAGCACCTGGTAGCTGTCTGGCAGTCGCACCTACCTCACTTGACAACCTTGCTACCTTTCTTTCTTTTTAATTCCTAACTCAACAACAACAAACGCATTTTGCGGTAATATCACACATGCTAACTCACAGATAGACGAACACAATGCCAAAGAATACAAGACGGGGAAGCGGCGGTCATTCATACCGCCCGGGTCCTTACGAAAGGCCGCAGAACGAGGGTGGTGGTCGAGGCCGTGGTCGTGGAGGCTATACACCATACCCGGCTGGAGGTCACGGTCGTGGAGCTTTCAGCTTCGATGGAGGTAACGGTCCGGGTGGCTACCATCCATCTCAGGGAAGTGGTTGGGGTCGTGGAGCTGGAGCTGGAGGGCCAAACCTCTATGAAGGCCCTGGTCGTGCTGCTGATCCAGAATTTCGGGTTGGTGGTGCGAGTGACCAGGGCTTTTATGCAGCCGGGAGACACGATGCCCATGGCCGAGAACAAGGCTATTCCCACTTTGACAACTCGCAACAGTCGCATCAAGAATGTGATGGACAGGATGGTTATGGTTATGAGGAATATGATGGCCCTCGACACTGGGATCAACAATGGGATGAGGAGGATGGCTATGATCATCAAGAAAATGAACAGGAGGCTCCCAGCTACGACGCCCAGGGAAATGAGCATGTGGCCGAAGAGGCTCAGTCTGCGAGTCATGAGGTCACTCGCGTTTTTAGTATGTCCTGTGTTCCTCATGGCAGAGGCTTCTGCATGTACAACTCGAAGACCGGGGGCAAGCAGGAAAACGTCGTGGGCTGGATCGATCTTAATGAGGATCAGAGTTTCTGGGGGGCAGTGTCGATGGATGAGACAAATCTATGGTGAACATCAGCCGTATGCTGCCTCCAGGGTGGCCAAAGAATATCTCCATTGTTATTCGCGGGCAAAAGAAGACGCTTTCTCAGGAAGAATTGTCAAAGGCTAAGGTCCCCCCCAAGGCCCTGGCTCTCCTGACGGATTGGCATAGTGAGAGAAGCGAGTCAAGACAGATGGATGGTTGGAACCAGGCTGCGCAGCGGTTGGGAAGTGGTTCCATGCCAGGTCGAGTCAACGAAGACTCCAGAGATGGTACACAACCGTCAGCAACTGAAAGAAGCATGAATCCGGACCCAGTAACATACTTCCTGGGTTCCTGCGACTCTCACCTGTCCCATGAGAAGGGGCGTTAGAGGGCCGTCATGGCCATAAATGAAGAGGTTTCCGGCGCATCATCTGCCATGGCAAGGAATTAGAGGGGAGTAATTACATATGACGAGACTGTAATGGCTCTATCCATGTTCCATTTTATAGTAACTTAATGGGCCACAGCTTCTGCAGTTGGAAACTGGTCATTGAGGGTGCTCTTGAACCTTCTGAAATCTTTTCACTGGTCCATAGATGATGGTACCATCATATAGCTGGATACTAGATCGACTCTTGTTGTCCAGTCGCTTCTCTTCCTATCGAAAGCTTTTCTGGCCTGTACTTGCTCTCAGAGGCCCAAACAACACTTACAGCTGTCGCACCCACGTGGCAGCTCTTGAGATGACTAAAGCTGGCCGAATCGAATGGCAGTAAGAGCAAGAGTAGGCCAAAGGGTGACTTGGCCGAAGGGGTGCCGGTCAGGCTTCCTGCGAAATCCTGTATAAGGACGGAACTGGAACAAGTGATGGACTCGCAGTATTCTGCGCAAACTTGAGTCTGTGTCGTATTCACTGGTCGTTGCAGGTTGCCCACCAGATGTGCCAAAGCAAAGGCATCTACTTTGTCGAAAACGAACAAGACATGCGATTTTGTATGCGAAGACTCAGATGGAAAGGGGAATCTCAGGATATCTTAGCACTTAGGTCCATGAAATGAGCGAAGAGAGGCATGTATAATTATAATGGAATTCATTGCAAGATTGGAAGCCGATCGATTCAAGCGCCTCCTTTCTTGATACTGCTCATTTATCATCAACCTCGTCGTGATTCTTAGCCAACTTGAACTTGGTTCGTAGCCCTTTAACACCCCCAGGCAACTCCGCACCCCAGCGGTCCCAAACCTCCGGCGGGATCCAGTTCCAATCTTTGATCGTAGTCCTCCCTTGGTAACGGCTAGCTCTGGTATAAATACCCACAGCGTAGTTCCACCTGTCCGTCGGGATGGTCTCCCATTCAAAACTATGCCGTACCTCGAAACTTGCTTCTATGGGTGTTTGAGAAACAAGGTCCTTTATAGAAACTTCGCCGTCCTCGTTGACTGTGACGAGGGCAATTTGGTAGGTGTAAGCTCTCAGGAGATGCCCCCAGACTTCCATGAATACATCAAATTCGATAGCCTCTGGTTCTTCCTGGGTAAAAGGCAATGCTTCATCAACGTTATAACCACACGTGTTGAGGACTTGGAGTAGCACTCTGCATCGTTCCATCACGTGCTTTACTTCGTCCATGTAGACACGGACTTGTTTATCAACGATATAAATCTCCTCTAAGAGCATAGAGAACCGTGAGGCGCTTATCGCAGTCTTTATGAGTCCAAGGCCCTTCATGACAGTACCAGTATGTGCGACATGCTTCAAGATACCAATGCGGGCTGCGTCACTGGTTTCATGGACCTCAGGGGCTATTGTGTAAGCAAATGTAAAGCAGTTCGTGTTACTCCCCGAGATTATCGCAGCCATTTGCGCTTTCGCTGTATTAATCATAGAGTCCTTGGACTTGATACTCAAAAAGAGCGCGAGACGATGATCGTAGTCAACGAGGGGGAGAATATTATAGAAAGCCTGGTGTGTTTCCTTAGGGAGAGCCAGTGACAACCCTATGGTCGACTTGACATCATGTTGAAGGATCCCCTGTCGAATGAGTCGTTGTCCAATATCGATAGCGATCTGAGATTCTTCTCCCCTGGGATCAAAAAGACGCATGACGTTGGAAATGCCCAGAGGCCATTTGTCCAGCTCGCTCAAAGCTGCTAAATAGCCCCCGAGCTGATCATCCGCAAATCTCATGCGTCGACGGCTCTTAGCCCCGTAGCAGAATCCTGGCTGCGTGTATATATTTGTGCTCTCTCCGCTGAAGCGATGCACCCAACTCATCTGCTGCTTCTCCTCCGAGCTTGAGCATTCTGTAGTGACGGTAATGGGCTGTCGTGTTTCGAGATCGAAGATCAGCCGGCGACGGGTGGTGCTCGTGATGAGGTGAGGCTTTCCGGCGTTGGGGATCCTTTCGGCAGTTTTGAAGTCAAGGTTAATGAAAAGGGTTCGTCGAGGTTTTATTGCAGAGTCTAGACCCTGCTGATGATGTTGGTAACACCGATCCCAGGATTCATCAAGTCTCGTCGGTTTTCGGAAGCTGATGCACGTGTGAGTGCCATTAGGGGCAACTCTTTTGACCCAATTTATCATTTCTGATGTTGCACTTTTGCTTTTTGAGTTTGAGATGACTCGTCCCCCGTCTCGCGCGATGGATGGCAGCACGTATTCTCGAAGGGGTTCCTTGGCCGCGGGCCAAGAGTTCCAGATGGCTTTTGTCATATCATGGACGCCTTCCCATGACATTGTCATCAAGCGCATACGGCCGCTGGATGTGCTGTGTCTTTTGATCATGGTAGTCCAGGCTATCAGTGCGAGAGCGTACTCAGCAGAGTAATCAGGGTCTGCCTCAATGATGACAACAGCAGCACAAGCGTTTTTGCCGAGGTCTGGGAGGTACCAGCCATTCTCCCGACGAGCAATCTTCAACATATTTGTTGCTTCGACATAGTCCATCGTTCTGATGCTCTTTGCGGTTTGTGTGGTGAGACGCATGTTGGCCCTCCGCTTCTCTCGCTCCTTGAAGACTTGATCCTTCTTTGTCGCATTTGTGATATGGATGATTTCCGCATTTGATTTCGATCTGCAGAAAGAATCTTGCAGAAAAAGAGGAACTTTGATGGCCTTTGCGATTGCTGGTTGGCCTTGTATATGAGCAAACATGAAGGGGTGGTCTTTCATTAGCCATTTGGCCATGTCACGAATGATATCTTTCCAGGGGTCGCCCATCTTATACTGAATTGATAGTAAAAGGGAATAATGGGTTCAAGTTTTATCTTGATTTCTACTAAAAATATCATGACATAAATTGAAAAGGGCGTGCAGTGGCGAGGAAGGGTGCTGAAATGATGGTTCGGATAGCTGCATGGATGAAACAAAGAAAGCAAACGCCATGCACGGGTAGTGAGCAATCAACATGATTTAGTCGCTTTAGGCAAGCATGATCAAACAATCATTCTAACCATTTCCTCATTTGTTTGCAATAAAATAAACAGGAAGCATCATGCTTACACTGATATTGCACCTTCACAGACGGCGCATCGAATGCAGCTTGATCGCAGAGTTTCTTACCATTTCAACGCGCGACCAGAGCCATCCTCCTCAGACACACGAACCAGCAGAATTGCATCAGAATCTCATACTAATCTAACTCATTGAACATCTTGAAAGCATTCACATCTTATATTTATTTTATCCGCGAAACCAAGAGAACTGGCTCTGCCGAGAATGAATTCACGTCTATAAGCCATTTAAGTGGTCAAACGGGCTCGAGGATAGCAAACCACGCTCCATCAAACTTGAACGAAGCTCCCTGAGCCCGAGGACTACAAGTGCAGTCTCTGCTTTCCTGCTGCTTGTCTCACCCTTTGTGACAGAAGAGAATCTGATTAGGTGGTTTCCCAAGCTCACCATTGGGTTGTTTTCTGGACCACTTTGAAGCCTTAGCAACTGCGAGAACGGCCTCGACGAAAATTCGTGGAAGTTTCTCCTCATTCGCCTCCTCTATTAACTCTTGGAAAGCCTTAAACTATTTATTTGTGATAGAGAGACTAAGTCCGTTCTCGTGAGGTTTCCATCCGTTCATCTTAGAAACCGCGTGTGCGCCTATCAGCTGCACCTGCTGAGCCTCGAGAGCAAGCAGCCGAGAGCGAGATAGGTAGTTCTCAACTTTAAAAATAAGCCCAAGTTCCCATCAAGTTTCTGTCTCCTCGGGCCAACATCAGCAATTCTACTCTCCATCACCGCGGCCAGTATTACCATATCTACCCTCTTAACGTCTACTGGCTACACATTAGCCAGGAGGTATATAAGCTCTACCTCTTCTACATCTGCCACTACAAGGCACGGGGATGCCAGATCGAACTGGTTGCTGGCCTTGCTATTATCTCTGCTATTGGCCTTGCTGCTGTCCTTGCTGGTGAGGTGCTTGCATCTGTTGCAGACTTGGCTTAGCAGTGGGTGCTACACCATTTTCATTCTTAGTAGTCAATGGGTTTGTTCCGCCTTTTTTCCACTTATCTCGCCTGCAAGTCCGCTCTCTGCTCTTAGTGCTCATCTCGCTTTAGCACGTCCCTCAGGGCCGTTCTAAGGCGACTCAGACATATAGTTAAGTATGGCTACTCCCTTGGCGAATGTCGTGTGCATAAAGAGGCCGGATGTTAGCGATGTAGAGGTAGCATGCAGCGTGAGGCCACGTTGTTGGTCCTGTCCGTGGGCTTAAGCGGACCACATGGCTGATGAAATTGAGGACGCCTGCAGCGCCTTTGACGTGGCTCGCAGGCCTATGAGATTATGGAAAGGTTAGTTGTGGTGGTAGTGATAGTGATGGTGATGATGGTGGTGTATAAGAAAGCATAGAGGTTCTCTAGCAGTGAATGGATTCCCACACTATCCAATATGGTAAAACTACAAGGTTGTAAAAACTCTTCTTACCGCCCATCTTCGTGTACTGAATATAAGCTGAAGGGTTAGCAATAATGGTCATCAGTGCAGACCAAGTAAATACACAGAGCTTGGCTTTGTTTAATGAAGGCATCGAATTTCATAAGGTGTCTAGCTTCAAGGTAGTCCCAGGCACAGAGTATCCAGGAGCTCCAGTCCGTCTTATACATGACCGCACGATCTCATACGTATCCTTGACGCAGCAAGACAGCGGGCTGGTCCTCCGACGATATTATACACATCCCGCAAAGTCCATCAATCCGGTACTAGTATCCTGTTCCGAAGGCACCACAGCCTATGCCATGAAATCACTTCATCAAAAGCTCATAGTCGCTTAAGAGACCAGACTTAGGACGCTCCTTTATCCCCAGGATCGGCCCCGAGATCTTCAACTTCTCTTCAGGAGTTTCAACCCGCTCTTGCCACAGGTCACCAGCCAGGTTGATACGCTCAGGGATACCAAGCCAGTTGCCCTCCTTGCCTTTCATGGCCCAGTTGCTGATGAAAACGATGGTAGTTAACTCTGGACTATTTCTGTCGAGAAATTTAGTGATCACATCTTTGCAGACGTTTCGCTCTTTTTTTATCTCAGCCAGAACATCCTTGAAGCCTCCTGGCAGTTTTGCAGCACCCTCGATTGTTCGTGCCTTTCGGGTTTCTGAGAGGTCCTCCAAATAGCTGCGCAGAGTAGTCACTCGAGTCTTGGTGAAGTCGTTGTGCCAAACTAAGATGTCGTGCCAGATCCTGCTGATGCCTTCCAAGTTGATTGGCTTGTCCTCGAACGAAAGTTCGCTGCCATCCGCACCCTGGAGACTGGCAGGCCCGACTACAATTGCATGACCTATCTCAGGGGTTTCTTCGGGGTCGGTGAGATACGACTCGCTACTATGCACTCTTTCCTCATAGTTCCAGGTAAGTTCGATACGCTCCTCCATGAGACGCTCTCGGATCTTGTTGAAGTCGCGGCCATCAGGACCGTAGACGAATGTCCAGAAGTCGAACTCGGCTGGGAGGATCAGTGTGAATGGTCGATCTCGCTCACTTGGAGCCACTCCTGGGTACAGTGCCTCCCAAGCGATTCTTCGGCTTTCCAGAGTTGGGGGTGTGAGAGGCACGGGGTCATGCATGTCATTGCAAACCGGGGCTTGGGTTGATGTAAACTCATTTTGGGGTTGGGTCCCTTGGTGCTCTACTTCCTCGGGAACAGACTCACGGTTGATGTACAGTTTTCCGTCGCGAAAGTGATCTTCTCTCAGAGAGGCAAACACTGTCGAAAGCTTCTCCCCGTTCTTTTGCGATGGGGGTTGTGGCCATAGCCAAACTGTCTTCGATTTCGGGTGTAATCCCAAGACTATAAACTTTTTTATCAGTTAATGAAATGATTCTGGATTGGATGATACTTACACCAAAGGTCCCATAAAACCTTGTCAACTTCCCATGCAAAGCGGGAGACAGTGGCCGTTTCTGTTTCCCCTTTGATGAGGAGTTTGGCTGCGATGATTGTGGCATCTTTTCGCAGTATCTTTCTAGTCTCTCGGATATTATCTCTCGGAAAATATCGGGAGATATATCGTTCAGCACAGTCGCGCCTTTCCTTTGTGTCTGCTTCCGGGCCGGGGAACGGAAGAAGCGGAGAGGACACGAGATGCGAGAGATGCGAGAGATGCGAGTGCACAGCCGCCAAATCGTCTGGGGAGTATTCAGCCATCTGGAGGACTTTGGAGATGGGAGGGATGTTTAGGACAAGAATTTTGACAGTTTGTGCTGTTCTCGTGTTGGAGTTTGGTTTGCCGGCAATGGGTGTGATTCACTGCCGCTTGCTGGGGCAGAGGCTCGCCAGTGCCAAACAGTGCATAGCGACATAACTACTACCACCTGTTCTCACTATCCATTAACGTTTCTCTCCCTTTAGTTTATTCATTCCTGCTACAATAGTATGAACTGCAGTCCGGACCTCAGAGGATGATGGGCACGGCGTGCGTTGTGACGGACGCCGCTTCTAACGTGCGGAGAGCCTTTTTATATTTTATAGATACTATACGATGACCTGATAATTTCAGTTAATCAAATTAGCTAGTACTGTCGCCGTATTCCCAAGGTTCTATGCAGAGCTCTGGGCTTGAATGATGTGTTCGTTGGCCGTCGCGGCAGCATGGCCCAGATGAACGCGGTCGATCGTGGCGTTGACTATGGACTACTGAAAGCCAAAAGCAGTGCAAGCTTCCTCAACCATGATCGGTCGGGCGTCTCTCCAAGATGCTTTGTCTACGCATGAGATATACCTAACAAGTCATATTTGGCACTCATCGAGAGAAAGCGACGGGAGTAAATGGCTCATTATAGAGGGAGTTTTCATCCACTCCACAATGAGAGGTTCTGAGCAAACTCGGCCAAGCTCGTCATGGGTTACTGGCCTTCTGTCATGGCCAGACCCTTGGAGTAAACATCAAATCCCACAGAAAAGAAGCTATTCTCTTACTTATGAAACCATGTACTACCCTAGACTCGTCTAAGTCTTTTTATGTCCTAGGATTGAAATCCTGGTATCTTCATGCATTTTCTCTATTGAGTACTGGGTATCATCGGGACATGCTTGGGGAATCGTTCAAGCCCTTGAATGTCACATGCAAGTAATTCTCGACGATCGTCACCGTTACATTCAACTCAGTTGCACTCCGGTAGCGAGCCCGGAGCTTTCTCCACTTCCGCCCGAACCGGCGCCGGCTCTTGACCCGATTACGGCAGTTCGCGATTCCACTCCGGACCAACCCTCAAAACAGTCACCGAATCCCTCTCAAAAGTTTAAAAACTTATCGAACGGTTCGGGCCGTTACCTCAAAATGAATAAAGTGCTCTTGGACCTGCATGCGTCCCAGGGGTCATTCACCACTGAGCTGCGAACGTGGAAATGAATTAACGTCGAAACTGTCGAAGGCTATCGCTGATTAGCTCTGGCGATCGGCACGTGGGTGGTCGATGCTGATGACCTGGGGGTTTCAAACTTCTAATGCGAACCTGGTGAGGAGGATGTTATGCATGCTGATTGGTGGCTTGGGACTAGGGTGCACTAAGAGCTCACGAGGGTGGTATTGGACGGAGTGGATGATTAGAGGAATCAGATATTGGGATGGATTATGTCAAAGGGGATATATAGTTTCGAAACTCCTGCTATGAAACTCGCGTTGTTGTTGTTTCCCACCTTCTTTCGTTCAACTTTGTGATAAGGTTGAGGGGTCAAAAGAGGCTTCAGCCCAACACACAGAAAGGTGAAGAAACACAAAACAACACGTACGGGCAGTATACTCATTGCGTTCATTCAACTCAGTCGTCATGAAGTCCTTCGTTTCTGTGGCTATTCTCCCTCTTGCGGTTCAGGCCGTGAGAATCGTTCAGTCCAATGATGATGGCTGGGCAGAGTCTTATATCCGCACTTTCAATGACGCTCTGAACAGCGCGGGTTACGATGTTGTTCTCTCCGCTCCTGCAGAGAACAAGTCTGGCAGCAGTAAGCCACATAAACACGCGTTTCGATCACATCTAACATCGTATAGGCTCTAGGGATGAGAGACCCAAGGACCGCACCACAGCGTGTCAGTACGACAGCTGCCCTGCCAACAGCGGCCCTGTTGGCCATGATCCCAAGCGTCCTGATCTCAACTGGGTCAACTCGTTCCCTGTCACTTCTATGAAGTACGGTATCGACACTTTTGGTCCTAGCTTGTGGGATGGCGAGGCTCCTGAGCTTGCTGTCGCCGGTCCCAACGTTGGAACCAACCTCTGGCTTCAAGTTCCCTTCTCTGGCACCGTCGGCGCCGCTTGTTACGCTGCTCACGAACAGGGCATCCCAGCCATTGCCTTCTCTGGGGCGTCTACCGGAAATACGGCCTTCAACACTAGCCCCGTCCCAAAGCGCAGTCTTGTGTACGCTGAGCTCGCGACCACTCTCGTCAAGAAGATTGTCGACTCTGGAAAGCCATACCTGCCCAAGGATGTCTATCTCAACGTCAACTTTGGCAAGGTTGAGGGTAAATGCACCGATGCGTCCCAGTTCCAGTGGGTGCTGACTCGCATCAACACTGGCCTTCTGTCTGAGCGTGATACTGAATGGTGTGGCGAGGATCGTCTCCCTACAGAGACTGAGATTGCTCTCAAGAGTGGATGTTATGCTTCTATTAGTGTTGGAGATGCTGCTGATAAGACTACTGCTGATGCGGCGCGACAGAAGGTTGTGTTGGGCAAGTTGAAGGACATGCTTGTTTGTGTTGATTAGGTAGCGAGTGATATGAGTAGATATACATGTATATAGACTATATTAGCAGAATCAATTCAATATCTCAAATAATTCTATGACGAAACGAAAGTGATTCCATTCCCAAGTTCACGTCTCATTGACTCAAAGGGCTTATCGATAAGCGTTGACGCCTGACATTCCAGGCCCACATAAATCACTTTAGCAACCTCGACTTTTTGCGCCATCTGATTATCACGATCAAGGGCCGGTCCGCCAGAGCTCTCAATTACCACCTCGCAATGGCGCCAATCGACCGCTGCTTGGCCTCCATAGCCAGGCTATCCCTCCTCCAGACTCCTCGACCGGCAATTCCCACGATACCGAAGTTTCTCGCCCCGGCAGCTGCTCAACAAGTTCGACAGGCTTCGGTTGTGAGAATCAAGAAGACAAAGAAGAAGAAGGCACTGCCTAAGGACTTTAAGAGACATAACTTGGCTAAGAGGGAATTTCCCCAATACTCGTTATGTGAAGCTATGAGGTCAGTTGGATTGGGAACATGGTACTAAGCGGGGGAGACTAATATTCTGCAGAGTCCTACGAGCCGTTGAAGTTGGACAACCGCCTGCTTCGGTCAAGTACGAAATTCACATCAACCTTAAGACCGCCCGAAACGGACCCGTCATCAAGAACAGCGTCCGACTTCCCCATCCCGTCCAGAGCGATTGGCGAATTGCCGTCATCTGTCCCGAAGGCAGCGAGATCGCTCAACAAGCCACCGCCGCAGGTGCTGTGGCCGTCGGTCAAGAAACCCTCTTCGAAGCCATCAAAAAGGAGCAGATCAACTTCGACCGTCTCATCTGCCACGAGGCCAGCGAAGCAGCTCTCAACAAAGCCGGTCTAGGAAAGATCCTCGGTCCCAAGGGTCTCATGCCCAGCAAGCGTATGCGAACCATCGTCCCCGACGTCGTCAAGTCGATGCGAGACTCTGCTGGTGCAGCTGATTACCGTGAGAGACAGGGTGTTATCCGTATGGCTATTGGACAGCTGGGTTACTCGCCTGATCAGCTCAAGAACAACATCAAGGTGTTGCTGAACAAGGTCAAGGCGGAGTGTGCGGAGATTTCAGAGGAGGTGCACAAGGAGGTCCACGAGGTTATTCTCAGCACAACCCATGGACCTGGCATAAGCTTGAATGGAAAGTTGAAGGATGCAGAGGAGCAGATTACCCCCGAGGCATTGTCGAGCATCATGTAAAAATAGCCTTGAGCTTGTATAATTGTATCATATGTCATATTACGAATAGACCTTGTGAGCGTCGTGGGTATCATTATTCATTGCGGCTATGAACTGCCTCTGAGGGCCTTGACGGCCTCTGATTGTGCATCTAGCACTCTATATATCGCCAAACATTTCAGCACTCTATCCTGTCCTTTTACACCAGCCTTCTTGGCTTCTTTTAGAGCATTGCCCAAGTCTAGCAGCAATGTGTTTCTGCACCGTGTCAAACGTTCCTCCATCTTGATCACAAATGGGGCATTTGGGTCTAAAGACTCGAGAAGCTTTGTGATGCGGCTGCATTCTTGTGCTGACGCGAGTAGTCTTGTAGGAGAGCTTCCGTAGTTGTCGTCCTCGTCTTCCTCCTCACTTTCTTCGTCCCAGTCCTCGTTGTTCGGTAAACTATCCAGGGACAGGCGTTCCTCTAGTGATGAGAGACGCTCAGATAGCTCGATCATTTTTCGGCCCTTCTCGATAGCTGATCGGACACCACGTAGCTCTCCATTGAGGGCATTCGTCTCCTCTTTTCGTTCCGTAACTTTCGTCTTGACTTCCTCTACAGCTCGTCGGAAACCAAGTAGAGAAACCTTGACATCCTCGACCTTGTCGTCGCCGCCGCGCAGTTCGCTACCGAGCGAAAGAAAGGCTGTGTAGTTCGAATTGACGAGTTCAAGGAGTTCAGAGCTGATCGCAGCACTCCTGTCGCGAAGATCTGATCGCAAATCCTCGAGGGTCTGGTGACGATGTGGTAGAGCAGATAGATAGGCGGCAGGTTGGAAGTCTTGAGCTAGGAAGTGGGCGCGAGGGAGAGCTTCGGGAAATGGTAGAGGAGCATCTTCGTCGACAGAGGAAGTGTCAGAGCCGGAGAGTGTAAATGGAGCGGATACTCTGAGATCTTCCATTGGAGATGAGAGGTTATCTGGCGCGGCGGCCATTTTGGTTGGTTGTGTACCGTGTGGTAGGTTGTCTGTAAGGGTCTCGACGTAGGCTAAAGGTTAGGTGGCATGGATTTGGCGGAGGAGCCTCTGATGGTGAGGTTCGGCGGCGCTAGCCCTGATTGGATATTGTGATCTTATCAATGGACCCCAGATCTTGGAACTGACATATTGATCACTCTTGATGCGAAATCATTTCCACATATTAATAAAGGGCATATAAGAGTATCTATCTTTTATAATAAGAATATATAGCATGTTCAGGTTAATGGAGCGTTCAAGTTCAAAGAGAATTTAGAGTTTATTTCTCAAGATAGTCTCCTCAAAAATGAGAGACTATCAGAACCCTCCTCTCGCTCACGGCCCTGGATCTAAGCTATTTGTTCCCGACACGAATACCGACCGCCAAGATCACCTTATCTGGAACTCCAAGTTCCGTGTGAGGAGTCATTTCCAATTGGCCATCGTCGACATGTTAGTTCTAGATTTGCTCCGTGCAACCTGGCAAATGGTTTAGCTCCGTGGAGATCGAGCGCTGAATACCATGACCGAATCAAGTGGATGGGGGCAAAGAGAAACCGAGACGAAGCGGATCACATTACGTTTGACGAGCTGATACCAAGAATGTATTACCGAGGATAAGTCTAGCTAAAGGACGGCTGGCTTGAACGTATTGAAGATTGAGAATTGGAGTCAGTCAATATGCCATTAAACACAAGAGTTTCGGGTTGATTGGTATCATCGAATATTGAGCCTCTTCGAATTGACCATGTCAGATGTCAAAAAATTCCGTGCTGTTTCAGGCGGCATTGAACCCTTGCTACAGTCCAATGTCACATCATCTGGTCCCAAGCTCGATAGACCGTAGCTTGCCCCAACGTCTAGTGGCACGAACCACGAGCCGCTGGACAGAAGGAAGATGCAAGTTCAATTAAGGTCCTATGATCGGCTGTTCAAGCCCGGATATAACGACTTCACCCACGTGAGCGGGCCATTTCCCAACAGTTCTCCGCAAATTCCATGGGGATTCCAGTCCTGTGTAAAAGAGAGGCTGAGAGTTGAAGCCATTGCACAGCGAAGTCGGAGTAAGACCCTGGGATCGGCACTAAAGTTATGCATGCTGAAAAGATCTTATCTGATGGCTGCGTGATCACGGATTCGCTCGTGCAACTCCGACTTATGCCGGCCAAGTCCAGGTGAGCCCCGAGCCTCGGACGAATTAAGAAGGTGAGTGTCAATGCTTTGGAGGGGCTTCAGTGGAGGAACCCATTCAACAGAGAATAACTATTGGAGATCTTCAGTGATGATGTTACCTTTCGTTACATTATGACGAGAATGCGAATACTTTGCAACGTAATTCGAATTGCCGCGGAGGATTATCAGCAAGATCGACGAGCTACTGCTGATAAAACGCCGAATTCTGACTGTCGCGTCAATAATTGAGTTTCAATAACTTGCTCTAAGGGTCTCACGGTTGGATGCGTTCAGGTGGTCAAGGTGTTGCGGAGCCACAATAAGTTATGACTGATTAGATCCATCGCTGAGACTGGATGACTGAAAAATGCCTGGTCGGCAATCATCTTACGAGAAAAGTTGCTGTTCAATTCGGTAGTAAGCTGATGAAACCTCATCTGGCTGGTTGTCTCTGAATGCCTGGCGCAGATAATTTGTGCCTGGCGTGTGACATCCGGGAAACTTTTATCAATCAAATCTTATCAATCTGATCAGATCCACTATCGTCTCCTGGAATCGGACCATTGGCTTCCCAACCGTCGGTTGTGCTCGGGGCACAAAAGTAACGAGGCACCCCGCGATTAATTTCCTTCTCTGCTACTTTTTCTCTCCTCTTCAACTTTGTTCTGATTGATTGATGATCCTTTACAAATCTTCCGACTTCTGTACTCGGATGGGCTCATCACCTTATCAATCTGTCAATCTGGCTCTCAGCCGTTATCAATCAACCGAGGCTAAAGCCGAGATCGCACCGAGCTGTCACATCGCAGTTGCGTCAGCTACGGTCCCAATCAATCTTATCAATCTGCAGCATTGACTGTCAAATCAAACCACCATTGACGTCCACGAAGAGCTCGAAATAAAACTCGAAACAATAACAACTCAATTACGGCGATTTCTATTTGACAATCTTGCTTCGGCACTTCTTTCAAGATTTACCTCTCGGAACTCCGACCCGATTTGGCACGACCGACCGAAAAGAGAACCGATCTCGCCACAACCACAACATCTATTACTCGTCGACTCCCACCATGTCGGCTTCATCACCTCAGTCTATTGCATCCCCCGGAGCTGGGACACCTGTCGCTTCACAGTCAGGAACCAGGCATCGGGCCATCTCAGCTGCACCAAGTCCTGCTGCCTCACCAGCCACATCGGGTCCCCACAGCCACAGGACGCCACTCTCCATTAAGCCGAGTGCGAAGCCACCTCCACCCACACAACCTCAGCAGCGCACTGCTCTTCCTTCCATCAACAAGATGGCCATGTCGTCCGTAATCAGCCCCCAGCCGGCTCCGCCGGAGCCTCCAAAGGTGTCTATGACTTCTAAAGAATGGGTGATCCCTCCAAGGCCCAAGCCTGGCAGGAAGCCCGCTACCGATACACCACCCACTAAGCGCAAGGCTCAAAACCGCGCAGCTCAAAGAGCCTTCCGGGAGAGGAGGGCTGCCCGTGTTGGAGAGCTTGAGGAACAACTTGATCAGCAACGTGAGGCCCAGGAGAAACATGAATCAGAACTCAAGGACAAGATCCACGAACTTGAACTCGATGTCCAATCCTTCCGATCTAGATGCATGTTACTTGAAAACATGCTGGAGCGGGAGAGACAGGACCGTATCAGAGTCGAGACAGAGGCCGAGACCCTCAAACGACGTCTAGATGAAGGTGTCTTTAACTCAAATTTTCAACCCCGAAGCATGAGTTCTCAGCACCCGTTTGAAGGACTTCACAGTCCCACCAGTCAGGGACCGAGACACAGTCTTCCTGATGCACGACCTGATCGTCAATCAGGCCATTCCTTTTCCATCTCCCAAATCATCTCTCCCCCAGAAACCCTCGACATGAGCGCGTCAAATGATACTGAGACAGCCATAACTTGTGGCAACTGTTCTCCAAATGGACCTTGTGCTTGTGCCGAGGAGGTATTGAATTCCGCGGCTAACGGCTGCGGCAAGTGTACTCTTACATCAAATTGCCAATGTCTCGACGAAGTAGCTGAAGCTCTTGATCGATCTCAAGAGTTGAAGCGACCTGCCTCACCATCGGCCAATGTATCTACTGAGAAGAGGCATCGGTCTAATGTCGACGCCGAGACTGATTTCACAGCCATGTTCTCCCGCAAGACCCAAGAGGCCTTTTCTGCTCCTTCTCAACTCCCTTCCATGGACTCTATGCCTTTCAGAGATGGCTGCGGCTTCTGCAAGGATGGAACCTACTGCGTCTGCGCTGATACCGCTCTCGCGACCCCCGCCATGACTCCTAATGATACTCTTCCTCCCATCTCTCAGCAGGTTCAGACCCCACCTCCTGAAGATACTGATCCTCCTATTCTTGCTATGGAGATGACGGCCGATGGTGCTGTCAAGCTTCCTCCTCGCCGTCCCCAGACTCAATCGACCGAGCGTCGTGGCTGTGGTCCCAACGGACCTGGTACTTGTGCTCAGTGTCAGGCTGATCCCAAGTCTGGGCTCTTCTGCCGTCTCATGGCCGCCAACTTGAACCGTAAGGACGGTGGCTCTGGCGGCTGCTGTGGTGGCAAGGGTGCTGGTGGCGGCTGCTGTAAGACCCAGAAGCCACCGCAACCAGAGAAGATCAATCTTCCAAGTCTACCAAGCCTAGGCTTGAGTTGTGCAGAGGCATACCAGACACTATCCAGTCATCGCAACTTTTCCAAGGCGGCGGATGATATTGGTTCTTGGTTGCCCAAGCTCAAGGCCACACCTAGACCTGGTACTCGGCCAGCACCGCCGGGCGCGATGATGCCGATTGAGGTTGAAGCAGCAAGTATAATGAGCGTTCTGAAGGATTTTGATATTCGGTTTGGGAGGGGAATTTAATGGGATCCCAAGCCGTTAAACTGGATGAAAGATATTGAGTACATGAAAAAAACGGTGGTTTAGTGAGCATACAGCTCGTGACAGAGTTGCGGCATGCCTAATATGGCAATGGTTTGGGTTCTGGTTGGAGCGTTGATATTATACCCTTCATTGGCTAAGATGTAGACTTCACTTGTCTGTGCATCTATGAATTTATGCGTCTATTAAGATCAATGCTTTTGATGTGAGACATGTCTCGGCGATGCATTCAATAACGTGTGCATAGCAGGGTTCTAGAAGAACTTGTGCGACTAGGGTGAGCTTGTATGATTTGGCCAGTCGGAGTTGGACGAAGTAGATGGGATTAGTGCACCAATTGAGCTAGAAAATAATGGTGTCCAGAGTGCCATGTGGCTGTAGGGTATAACCTAGGTGTAAAGCCTCAGCAGTGAGCTGGATTGACAGCTACGTCGATGGGTGTTGATGACTGTTCATGAATAATGACAACACACCATGGCCAAGCATGGCAACCTGTCAACCGCTGTTGGGATAGTCACGCGCTGACGTGCATGAAAGGAAAAACATCCTCGGCTGAATGAGGACATACATAGAGACTGGGGAAAAGGCGGGAGCTAGATACGGATGAAGTTGTCGTGAACTGTTGGGAGGCGGTGGAGTTTTGATGGTGGAGCAGCATGGCCAGCGCACCGCCTGTACAAAATACAATCCGAGTCGAGTAGGTAGCATAAAATGTCGTTCACTGAATACTCAGACGAATAAGGATAGTTGCATTAGACTAAAGTGGCGAGTTAGAGCCGGAGGCAGCTGAGAATAGTCGATAATATACCGAATACGGCTGCATAACTGGCTAGAGAGTCGACGAGTCGGTCTGTCTAACAAATATGAATGGCTGGGGCCTCTCGGTGAGCTCTCAGCGCAGAACTCGTCTGGCAGTCAGTGATTGGAAGAGGATGCATGTGGCGGTAAGCGCATGATTGGTGTCTTGATGGTCTTGGGGGGGGGGGATGCGTTGGCACATACAACCCAGCTGCTGCTTGTAGAGTTGCAGCAACTGTTGTCTTTGCCTCGCATAGACAGAACTGGCGTGGTGCGATCAGATTGGTTGCTGGTGTGGATGGGGGGAGGGGGTTTGGGTACATTGTGCGATGTTGAAGGTCTGGTAGGAGGATGATAGCAATTGTTAGAGGGGAGGTATTGTTTGAAAAGAACAGCTTGTTATCTTTCATCACATGTTATTCGACGGTTCGAATTTTTTTCTTTTTGGTTTCATTGATGAGTATCGTGAGTTGTATAAGTGGACGAGGCAATAGTTTAAACCCTTGTAACTTACAATACAGGTGTTAAATTACCCGATAGTAAAACTCAATCCGAACACGGGGACATGCAGGAGCTTCTTTGTTTTGTTTTGTTTCTTTCCTATCATTTATTTTAAATTTCTTCTTGTCCTTGTCTATTGTCTCTTGTCCTCGTGGCCATAATTGCCTGGTTCGGCGTTCTTGTTCCTTGAAGGTATTGCTGGCTGACGGGAATGCATGACAACTCATAACTCCAAGTTACACAGATAATAAACAAGATACACTTTCTGCCGCCGAGATTACTTACTCCTACATTGTAAATCAGGCACACACATTCACGCTGCAAGTCATGATTTTCTTACCGTCATAGTCGATCATGACTTGGTTCAACCTGTGGATGCCTTGTTCCACTCTCAACCATAACGACGGGACAAGAACAGGTGTTCACGACAGGGCGCAAGTCTGTCTGCTCCAAGGCAAGGTCCACAGCCTAAACCCACAACTTCTCAAGAGCCGCCAGTCTTTTTAAACAACTCAGCCTTGATATCTGTTTAACCTAACTCATACTTGTTTGTAGCGCTTGGGCACTGCCAACGCACAACTCATGACCCGGCCCGACCGACCAGGGCAGGGAAAAGAGACCGCCCAGCGCTGATGGACACGTGCGAATCGCACAGGGCTTCAGGTACCGACCCACAGGAGAGCCGTTGGGCCAATTGACTCTCATGCTCACCCGCATTGCCGCGACGTTCCCGACTGTAACAGGTTTAGCGTGTAGCATCTGCCAACGATGCTCTGTACCCACTACCGTAGCGCACCGCCTGTTCCCGTCCGTTATAGCGAGGTAGCGTAAGGATGGGGAGGGGATACTTCTACCCCATCATATTGGATCCTGTGCTTATCCCAGTCCAAGTCCAGTCCGATCTCGTTGTTCAAAGTTGTTTGTTTCTGTTTCTGGTTTGTCTGAGCCTGCCTGCATCAGCGTCTGGTCTATGCTGCAGTCGGTCGGCGCAACCGACAGGTGCCAGTTGTGAGGCCCCTTCCGTCACTGCTGTTATTACATACAAGCACCATATCATCCATAGTCCCTCTATTCCCACGATACCTTGCCTTGCCTACATCTCCCCCACCTCCAAAAACTCCCCTCAACTCCCTCCTCTCACCTCCCACATCTTCTCTCTTCTCTCCTCTCCTCTTCTCCTGATCAACAATAGACATACTCCTCCCTCGTTCTCCGTATCTCTCTCTGTCTTGCATTGTTTTGGCCCAAACTCGACGTGCGACTCCAACTCGTGATACGATCCTGGTCCTTCATACGCTAGAACTTTTTGGAACGCGCCATCCATCATCTCAGGTTCCAACCTTACGCCCTGTCATTCCTTACTTGCTCCAATCTTCGCTGGCAGGTCTGGCACCCGTTCTCGAATCCTCGTACAACCATATTTCTTGCGACTTGCTCTTCCGCCTGCATTTGTCAAGCCATATACCTTTGTTTACAAGCCAGTGAGCGGCGCCTCACGACAGCTATCATAGCTGCTCATTTGCGACGTAGAGTTCCCTGAGCTCAGAATGGTTTCTATGCAACGATCTTTGTCTTCACCTGTCCGCATTCATTCTGCTCCTAGTACGTCTCCGACGTTGCCACTTGGCCATAGTCTGAACAACCCGACTGCTGGCTGTGCCTGACTCTGTCTACAACTTTTGCTAATTAACGGTAGCTGTGTCCGCTGTAGCGCAAGATTCGGGGTCGCCCCCGCCATCTGTCGATATTCATGTACAACCATCTCGATCTCGACGACGACGCTCTCCGAGCCCTAGCCCAACCCGCGAATCGAAGCAGACATCACAACGACAGACTGAAGACAGAGACCATCGGGGTCATGGTCAACAACATTCACCAGTCATGTCCTCAAGAAAGCCCATTGTGGCACAGCCGAATATGCCAGGCCAGCCTTCACCAAGAAATAGCCCCCGAGTCTCGTCTTTAAAGCCCAGCGACAACGACAGTGAGGGGCATTCTCCATTTAAACCATTATTACAAGATGTTTCGCAATACACAAATCCACATCTTTCCCCCGAATCCGAAAGTACAACACTCGAAGAGCTGGCTCATTTAGTACGACTGTCCAAATACCAGGAGCGAAAGCGTGCAAACACCCGTCTGCGTCTCCAGAGGAATTTGGTTTCTACCGCTCTCAGCGCCCGTTTGACCCGTTGCGGAGAAATAGCTCATCGTAATTTGGTCGACAGTTTCCGTCGTGACGACAAAGAGAATTTTGCTGCCCTCCACAGCGCCATCCATGATGTACGCAACAGCTGCGATGAACTTCGTCGTTATGCTCTTCTCGATCCCGAGATGGAAGGTCTCGCCTCAGCCGGTCTCGCATCTTCTGACAGTTTGGATACTCCTACTAACTCGGCAGCTCTTGGTCCTCTCCAATCCATTACACCATTTTTGAACGACATTTCTGCCTCTGCTCGCGATACGTTTTTGGATTTTCTCACACAGCTCCGTACAAACCCGGATTATTTGGCTACTCGTATATGTTCCCTGTCAAGTTCCGAGTTGAACTCATTCTTGTCTTATCATAAAGGTTTGGAGCCCGTGGAATCTGTCCTTCCTTTCCACGGCCGTTCCGGAGGTAGAGCTCACGCAAGCGCGTCCGGACGAAACAGCACTGCTGTGGATATAGAACGATTGCTGTCTTTCCAACGACACGACCCTTTGTCCATCCTCATCCACACCTGTTTTGCCAACTCTGCCGGACCTGACAGCTCTGAGGATCAACGACGTACAGAAATTTGGGCTACTGCTTTGGCACGACTGATCTCTGAGCCCAAATCCACTGGCGAGCATTTCTTGATTTCAGTTCTCAATATTTGGACGGCAATGCGTGACTGGTCTGGCAAATCCAATATGGAATGGTATCTTATGAAGATCCTCGAGGATGGAGCCTTCTTGCTCGACCGAGCAGAAGACCAGCATGGGACACGATTCAACTTGTCCGACTGGAACCATTCAGATGAAGTTGCAGCCAAGGAGTTCTACGAGCGCGCAGTAAACCAACTATTTGAGCTTGTCGACGATGAAGATGCTACTGGAATTCCTGAAGGACTTTTGGAACTTGGAAATGCCATTTTGAGAAAGCTCGAAAACAAGTATGTCGAAAACACCTCCCGTTGGTTAGTTTGGAGATGCCTCTTCTTCGTTTTCCTCTTGGGCGTCATTATCCATCCAGAATCGTACGGAATGCTGGCCGAGTACCACATCACGCCTTATGCGCGCGAGAAGATCCTTAAAAAGGTAGCCATGAAGGCTCATGAGTATGTGTCCAGCATGTGGAGTGGTAAGCCTTCAGCAACATGTGTTCCCGTGGACATCCCACCCAAAATCAAGGGCCATGTGGAGAGTATTCTCGCTCGTTTCCAAGGATCACGATCCAAGGTCCCGGCTGCCAAACTCCTCCCAGCGAGGTCCATTACGTCCTTGCGAGAAACCAAGGAGGTCCATCCTTACCTGGTAATTAGCCCTGCTGATATCGCGACCTTGGTGAATGCCATATTCCCCGAAAGAAGACCCCACTCGGCTTCAGGAAGCTTTAGATCAGGACCAGCCTCCATTTCCGGCATGTCTGCTATCTCACAGCCCATCTCCATGTCAAACCCAAGGAACAACTTTGAGACTGCCTCTATCATCAGCACCAGCGCTTCTTCGGTATTTAGTGACACTACCACAAGAGACGGGTATCTAGATGAACAGACATCAGTGACACCTCAGCGATACTCTCCACCAGCGATGGATTCGGAGCTACAGAGACGTCTGAACAAGTATGAGGATGACGGCTATCGGCTGCGCCTGGCACTCCACGAGATGACCCAGAATCTTGGTTCTGACATTGTCCGTGGATCATGCCACCCTTGCGCTGAGCGTTGGCTTGTACTCTTCATCTCCGCTGATGGAAAGAGCCTTTCTACAAACATGACATTCGACCCTGATGATGAACTGGATGACGATGAAAACTCATCTAGCACTGACACGGATGAGGAAGATGCTCCAGATGGACCCGAACTCGGCAAGGACTACCATCAACTTCGAGACTCCATCCTCAAGCTTGTCGAGGACTATGAGATCCCTCGAAGCCTCGAGCCTGAAAACAGGACACAATTGAGTAACCGTGCTTCTGGTCTGAAGCGATACAAGTCAAAGACCAGAATTATCACCACAGAGCGGTCAATGGCCAGTCGCAACCCATATAGGAAACAGCTTGGCAAAGAGACGAACGATAAGCGAGAGGCCTCTATCCCTGAGGTTGAGACTAAGGACGACAAGCCAGAAGCCGTTCTTATCACAATGCTCAAGGCGGCCTCATCACAATCCAAGGCTCTTGCCGACTTTGTCTCGTCTCACCAGTATTGGAAGACACTCAATCAGCTCAATGCCCTCGCATCTCCTTCGCTTCGAGAGAATGGTTTCGCAGTCCTCATCAACATCTTCTCTCGCGGTCCAAGAGATTCTATCCGGCGATCTGCTTCCGCCATTGAAGAGTATGACGCTTGGCTCGTCTGGCTCAAGCAGAGTCAAGAACGCCACGAAGGTATCATCGACCGCATGATGAAGCGGGTACGAGCTGTGCGTGACAAAATGTGGTACGTGACAGATGTGCGCAACTCAAAAGAGTACGCTCACAGTCGTGATATTTGTCAAGCACTCAAGACAATGGGCATGCCTCGCCGCTGGAACTCTTTCCAACGATCTCGTGCCCACATGGCCAGAGGTCCAAGTGCATCCTATCTTTATCGCACCGAGTCTCAGATCATGGATCTACTTGCTGCGTCAGAGGAACAAGGGGGACCAAACAAACTGAGCGATGATCCTGCTGAGGCGACTGCAGCTTGGCTTCAGAACCGTGGCATTGAGAACTTCTGTCGGGGTGAAGAACGAATTCACCGCTTCTGCTACGAGGTTGACAAGTGCATATCGAGACTCGTCGGCGAGACTATTCGGGAGGCGCCTGTCTTGTGGTCTAGTGAATTGTACAAGCGCGACAAGCTTGGATATGACCGCGCAAGGGCCAGAGAAAAGGAACTGTCCTGGAATGGAGATGACTCTGGAAGCATCATCAGTGAACAAGATCGCAAGTTTAGTCCGACTTCCAGCAGGCCCAATTCCCTTGCGCGAGACCTCAGGTCGTTGTCAATTCACAGCCCCAGCCAGCAGTCACTTGACTCAGTGCGACAGAGCATGCCTCGGGCGAGCTCGGCGCTTTCAGATATTCTCGATGGGCAAGAGTACTTTGATCGTGCTTCGCCAGCGCACACAAATGACTCGGCAAGTACCTTTTGGTCACCGTTCCAGCCGATCATGTCTCCCAGTTCAGGAGCTTCTCGGGGATACTCGCCCACTACAAGTTTGACCAACCTCTCGACCACATTCTCTCATCCAGCTCATCACGGCACTGCTCCATCGACTTCAAGCTTCTCTACAGGGCGCCCCGGCACGTCGGCGTCTTCCCAAGAGACAGTTTTCCAGCAGCAGAAAGTGGACGATGAGAAGACACGCTTCTTGAACGAACTGAGACAATCCCTCACCAGCCTTTTGCTTTCTGACCTTGGCAACCAAGTTTTCTCGCGAGGTTCTGAAACTGATGGCTGGTTCGACCAGTTGGGACAGCAGTGCATTGATCGTAAAGATGCTTTGGATCGTCGAGCTCGACGTCGATCCGAGATCAAGGAGAAGCGAAGTTCGGGACGACCACGAGTTATTGAGAAGAAGAAGAGCTTTGGCAATCTACGAGGCGCTGGTGATGACCGAGCGTCAGAAACCTCGGAATCTCTCCCTCTGGGCTCTACTGAGGAATCAAGCACCAGTAATTCCACACCACGTCTGTCGGTGGCGAAGGAAGACAAAGACAAGACAGAGTTCCCTTTCAAGAAGGCATATCAGCGACTGCTGAATATGTTTTGCGTACACCCCAACCCTTACGCGAAGCTAAATGCTCTGCATGAACTTGAGAACCTTATTGTAGCTGCGCTGCAATCAAGTGGACAGAAGAGGCCACGATGGAATCGATCTGATGCTGGGTCAAGCGTGGTGACGGAGCACAACACAAATGCCCGCCCTACACCACTGGAAGGGACAATCGACAATGTCAGAGAACGTCGATCGCAAGCACAACAATCTCAACTTCAAACGCCCTTCTTTGGTCCTCGACAGGCCAATTCTGAGACAAGGTCAATTATGTCGGGAGGTAACGTCAACACCGACATCATCACCAAAGAGCTGCAGGCCCTCTTCCGAGAAGCATCAATTCGACCAAAGACACTGTTCCGCGACCTGCAGTTCATTGCATCTTTCGTCCCACCTTCGGTGCTGGACAAGCAAGAACGAGGCAAAGCATTCTGGAATACTGCACTGGCAGCTCTCAAGCTCAAGTCAGAAGTCTGTCGAACAATGGTTGAGATGGCGGATGAAGTAGTTGCAGCACACACACATGTGCGCAAGCCAAACGACAACACGATACCAGACGTGCCACAGTCTACAACAGGTACACCACCACCGCCATCCACAACATACAAGTTGGATGACGCGGGTAAGATGTGGACAATCACGGCCAAGGAAGGATTCCCAACAGCACAGCGTGAGCTTGCGTTGTTCTACCTTTCTAACCCGGAATACGTTGAGCGGACAACGCTCCCTCTTTCAAAGCCTCGCGAGGTGTTTAAGCAGACGGTCATGGACAAATATGGACGTCTCGGCAACGGAGGAGGCCGCACCGGGTTTTCAAGCGGAGGCGAAGGCAAGGAGAGCGATGTGAGAAGTGACCCAGGACTGATGTGTGTCGCGGTTCACTGGATGGAAGCGGCTGAGCATGGAGGCGACGAGCTGGCGACGAGCTTCCTGCGACAGAATGAGTTTATGGGTGGTCGCTGAGTTGCTTGCTGGTGCTGAATATTATACCCCCCCATGTTTTTATGTTTGGCGCTTGGGCGTCTATAAGATTTATATGGATGCTTTATAGAGGGCGAGATGATGTTTAATTTTTTTTAATGCATTTTAAGGATTAGATGTTTTTTGGAGAAATGCATTGACGCAGGGTTTTTTTATGTTACATGAGATACCATGTGTGAGCATGTATGGTGTTGATACTGGTAGAAAGCCAGTTCTTTTTACATGAATTGTTATTATTATTGAATTTCTTCCCCTTCATTCTCATTGAGTCGTGGATCGATGTTCGAGTGAAATGCCAGACTAAAATACCCTGAAGCTGATGGCATTGGATGAATGGAGGGATGTGAGAAAGGGGCAAGGGCTATGATTCGGTGGATCAATTGACATGTAGCGTCCAAGGTCCCCTCATCCGAACCTTAACGTCATTTTGATCAACTGTTCTCACCTCAATCATCTCATCTTAGAATACTCACAGAAAAAGCTGCGCCTTGATTGCATGAGTTGCGCAAGTTGGACGCTGAGTCACGTAAGTACAGCGAACAATACGTGCGTGCCACTGGCATGAATTTCTTACTGACGCTTCTCTAGACGTGCATTTAGTGGAGCGACTGCCTGTTCGCTGCCTGTTCTGAACTACCACTGTGATCAACTAACTACTACTTTCTCACCCACGCGATAAACCTACTCTTGTTTTTCACACGGCCAACTCTCTCTTCATCTCTTCCTCTTCTAAACTTTACAAAACTTTATAAGTTTCTATAAATTTATAAAGCTTTTACTGAACTTGTAAAGTTTTGCAAAATGACAGCCGACTCAGACACCGCCATGGTCGATATCAGCACCCCCTTGTCGGCTGCAACAGCGACTTCTCCATTCGAAAGGATCCCTCTTGAGGTTCTTCTACGAATTACTTACTTCCTCACCACTCCCGAGCTAGGAAACGTCCGCCTGACATGTCGCTCAATCGAGCAGGCTTTGTACACTACATTTACCAATGAGTTCTTCACCCGCAAGCAGTTTATGATCTCAGAAACAAGTCTACAGGCTTTGATTGACATCTCAAAGAGTCGGCTCAGTCCCCATCTTCGTAAAGTGCATTTTGGGCTTGATAGGTTTGCACACGCCCTGCAAGTCCATGGTCACAATGCTAGAACAGCGAGGCAGATGGAGTTGTACAATGGTCAGTTCTCTCTGCTGAGTACGGGGTATCACAGGGATATGCTTGTGGAGGCCTTCAAGAACCTGGAGAATCTTGAAGACGTAGTCATTCGCGACTTCAACTCGGTCCGCCGCACACGCGATGGCCCAGGTAGACAGTGGACAAGCTACGGATCGACTACAGCTTTGAGGGAGACAGGGTCTCGTCCTGGCCAGAACAGCGGTATGGCCTGGGGACCCGATACGTCAACGGCCTATGGAAGCACGATCTTCACATCTGTGCTTTTCGCCCTCGGCCAGGCTGGTGCGAAGCCAAAGGGCATTGAGCACATGTCACATTCTAGGAATCATCTGCGAGATTGTGCCTTCAATATCCCTTCGTATATGGAGGCCTCGGTCACACCTGTTTTGGAGAATCTTGAGAAGCTGCATATCGACATCGATTTACTGGGCGGTAGCGACTTCTCTAGCGACGATGCCGCTGGCCATTCATCGACTGCGGATATGATGCTTCGCAGGTTTCTCCTCAAGTTGAAGAACGTCAAGCACCTGCGTATCAATGAGACACATAGTAGTGTCACTGGTCCCGGTATGCTTCTTGGGTGGCTAGGTCGCGAGAATGCAACATCGTCAGCGCCTCCAGCGCCTGTGCCGTCTTCTGCGCCTGGATCGCCTCTTGCGCCCCTTGAACCCTCGCCGGAATACCACCAGTTGGAAGAGCTCAATTTTGGAATGATGAATGTGGAACCTCAGCACCTCCTTGCCGTCGCCCGAAAGTTTGCCCCTACGCTCAAGAGACTAGAACTACACAAGGTCACTCTCCGACGACGCCTGCCAGATGGTCACTCAGGGACTCCGCCAAAAACTAGCTTCTGGAATAAGTTTCTAGAGAAGCTGAAAGACATCCCCAACCTCGACTTGCGTCACATCAAGATCAGTTTCCCTCAACAGCAGTGGGCTTCACGACCGACCCGCTCCTTTGTCACATTCGAAGGCCAGAAAGAAAGCGTGAAGCAGTACACCGGGACGGATTGGAGGTACTTTGTCGGCGAAATGATGCCCAAGATCAATGTGCAGTGGCCGAGTGAAGACAGCAGTGCGGATGAGGATGAGGATGATGACGGTATTTGGGACCTATATGCGCTTGATCTATAAGCGCCGGGTTTTGCTAACGATGTATGATATAGATGTCTCCGACGACGACGACGACGATGATGGGGAATAGTTGACAGGTATCAGGCGGATTACATGTTTATTATTATTCAGGACCTAATCTAAGTGTCTACTAAGTCTACACTAAATTATCCTTAACTACCTGTCCTAAATTATCCTAAATTTACCTGAACATATTCTCGTCATTTATGATAGATCTCCAAAGCTTTCTTGCCTCCCCTCGGTAGCCTGCCCATAATCAAGTCATCGCATGCTGTGACTCGTTGCGTATCTTTGACGACTTCCCAGCCATGGGATGGCATGCTCTCCCCTGAACTTCCAGGCATGATCCATTTGTTCCAGGCAGCCATTCCCACTTCGACCGGTTTAATTGATATCACATGATGTCGTGGCGGGGTCGCGCCTAGAATTTGTGTCAATTGGCGCGTTGGTGCCTGGAGCGCGTCTCCTCGGTTATTTCTGGGTGACAGAATAAGTGAGCAGGTCGGGCTCTGTAAGCATTGAGCTTTCAAGACTTGTTGCTCTACCCCTATGAGTCAAAATAATGTGTTTGGGCAGGATATGAGTAATTTAATATATCATTTTAACGTATTTTCTTTCAATTAGGCTTATAATCTGATCAAAACAGTCTCTTTTATTCCTTTAATCGCCAGAGCTCATTAACAGGGCCTTTTTGTCACCCTGCCCTAGCTGTCAAAGAGATCGCTCCAAGTGGGGGGTTTCAGCCTAGATGCCCGTGCTACCTTCCCATTCAGCTGGACGTCACCTCATATGAGCTTAAGCTTACGGGAACCTTTAAAATGGGAAGGCGACGACCTCGTCTCTAGGCCTTTCAATTTCTCCTCAACTCAACTCACTCTCTCCTCTCACCATCATCATCTTCCACTTGTTTCCGTCTCGTAATTCGCACCTCGCACCATTGGACAAGGATCGCTCGCCCTGAGATTCGGCGATTGCTGCATTCGGTCCAGCTCCAAGTTGTTGGGTATGACGCCCCTGAACCAAGCTCTTTTCTCCACGCGACGGATGATTAGGGCTATTACGAGCTTTGCTAACTTTGTCTTAAGTTGAGACAATTCCTCTCTAAACTCTAACACTTTCCCTCTACTCTTACACCACTTTCAATCTCACATCCGCCAAAATGCCTCCTAGAAGAAGAGCTGCCGCGAACCCTCCACCTCTGGACGGCTGCGCGATCGCAGTCAGCGGCAAGTTTGACGACATTGGTCACAGTCATTCTTCTCTTGAGGCTCTCATCCGCAAGCATGGTGGATCATTCACCAGAAGCGTCACCAAGGCTACCACCCATGTTGTTTCTACTCAAGATGACTTTAACTCCCAGAGCAACAAAGTCACAGCGGCCAAGGATAAGGGTCTTCCTGTCGTGGACCCTTTGTGGCTCATTGATATTGAGACCAAGGGTAACAAGGGCGTTGACGACTATACCTGGGACTCAGTTTCCAAGACCAATGGCACCGCTAAAGCTGCCACCAATGGCAAGTCAAAGAAGCGATCCTCTCCTGCCGCTGATGACGAGGATAAAGAGGAGGAAAGCCAACCCAAGTCCAAGCGCGCAAGGAGCACCAGCGTTGCGCCAAAAGCCAAGGCTAAACCCACGGCGGTCAAGAGGAGCACCAAAGACAAGGCCCCCGTTGAGGATGAGTCTGAGGAGGAGGAGGCCCCCAAGACCAAAGCCAAGCCTAAGGCTGCTGCAAAGAAGGGTGCTAAGGGCAAAGCTGCTGTCAAGGATGAGCCTGAGGAGAACTTGGAGGAAGAAAAGGTTGTTGCCGAAGGCCAGTTCATCAAGAAGAAGGATGTCGCAATTCCTCTCGATGAGCACTGCACTCTCCCCACCTACCAAGTTTATGTTGATCCCGACTCTGGTCTCATCTATGATGCTTCATTGAACCAGACCAATTCCTCAGCAAACAACAACAAGTTCTACCGCATTCAGGTGTTGAAGAATCCCAAGTCCACTGACTTCAAGACATGGACTCGATGGGGCCGTGTTGGGGAGATGGGCCAGAAGGCCATCCTTGGAAACGGAACCGTTGATGACGCTATCAAGCAGTTTCAGAAGAAGTTCAAGGACAAGTCAGGTCTCGCATGGGACAACCGTACCGACAACCCCAAGCCTGGCAAGTATGCGTTCGTCGAGCGTAGCTACAACCCCGATTCTGATGATGACGAGGAGGAGGACGATAAGAAGGCTGTCAAGAAGGAGGCAAATGATGAGGACGACGAGGCATCTCCTCCTGAATGTACACTTGAGAAGCCCGTCAAGGAACTGATGGAGCTCATTTTCAACCAGCAATACTTCCAGCAGGCCATGACATCTCTCAACTACGACGCCAACAAGCTGCCACTGGGCAAGCTGAGTAAGACAACCATCACCCGTGGTTTCCAGCAGCTCAAGGATCTCGCTGCATTGATTGACGACCCAACCCTTGCGGCATCAAAATGGAACATGTCCATGTCTGCTGCTACTGAGCACCTTTCCAACACCTACTACTCGTTCATTCCCCACGCCTTTGGTCGAAACCGGCCACCTATCATCCGTGACAACACCCTACTCAAGCGGGAAATAGAACTTCTCGAGAGTTTGTCTGACATGAAGGACGCTGCTGAGATCATGAAGATTGATCGAAAGACGAGAGATACTATTCATCCTCTCGATCGCCAGTTCCAGGGTCTCGGCCTTGAGGAGATGACTCCTCTTGACCACAAGAGCAGCGAGTTCAGCCATCTCAAAAACTACCTCAACGAGTCTCGCGGTTCTACTCATAACATGAGCTACACCGTCAAGGATATCTTCCGCATCGAGCGACAAGGCGAGTTTAAGCGATTTGACGACTCTGAGTACTCCAAGATATCTTCCGATCGCCGTCTTCTGTGGCACGGCTCACGAGCGACAAACTACGGTGGTATCCTTAGTCAGGGTCTTCGTATTGCCCCTCCTGAAGCTCCTGTGTCAGGTTACATGTTCGGCAAGGGTATTTATCTCGCCGATATGTCGTCCAAGTCGGCCGGATACTGCTGCTCTTACAACACTGGTGGCGAGGCTTTGCTTCTTCTTTGCGAAGCTGAGCTTGGTGATCCTATCCAGAAGCTCACTGGAGCCAGCTATAATGCTGGCACTGATGCAAAGAAGCAAGGCATGCACAGTACCTGGGGTCAAGGTAGAACCGGTCCCAGCAAGTGGATCGATGCCGGCGTTGTTCATGAAAGCCTCAAGGGTATCAAGATGGTAAGTTTTCAGTCCCTTCAAAAGTTCGACCTTGTATGCAAATTCTAACATTATTTCAGCCCGATCCCGATGTGAAGCCTGGCGATACCAACGTTTCCGGCGCCGGCCTGTACTACAACGAGTACATCTGTTACGATGTCGCTCAAGTCAAGCTGCGTTACCTGCTCCGTGTCAAGATCTAGGAGCATGCCGTGAACTGGTAATAATAACGCTTGCTCATGAAATAATCGGCGACCATCCATGTTCATGAATGTGGGATTACTGTTTATTCGGGATATCTTGGTTCTTTCTTTCGCCGCTATTTATAAATCTCTGTACTGGCGCACAAGCGGGATGATTTGATATGTAGGAACAGAAAAGCGGTTGCTGGAAGTCAGGGCCATCACTGGCAGGAAATCAAAGGATCGCAACGGCGTTATACGGACAGGTAGTGTTTGACTTTGATGTTTTCTTTCGTTTCTCATGTGTCTCTCAGACTACTGTATGTACATGAAGATAATACACTATCTAGAACATCTGCGCATTATTTCATGAAGGGTATCATATCCCTAAAGTATCCGTGCTTTTTCTTTTTCCGATATTCCAACTCTTGCTTGATCGTCGATGAAATTCATTGTGATTTGGTTGTGCATAGTATGTTCTTGTTATCGTCCTCATATCATGAAAGGTCGAGATCCGATGCTGAACCTGACCTTCAGGTGCGAATAAACCACTGAGATAATAAAGCTGGACTCCAACACTTGTACAACTGAGATTTTATCAAGTACTACGGGATAGATGCCCAGAAACGTGACCGGGGGCTCTCATGACTTAAAATTTCGTGCTTTTTGATGAGTGATAGGGGGTGGCTCGGCCGATATTGATTTTCTAGCCTGTGGTGCACGATTCTGTTTCGATTGCAGGGTATGAGGCGGCGGTTTCCAAGCTCGAGAATCCGGATTCGTCTGCATATCCTGAATTCATTGCCTCGGTGGAAGTACTCCTGCTTTCGGAGGGTTGGTCGGATCATCGGGTTGAGAATCGGGGCTTCGGGGTGTCATTGACCCACAGCGAGTTCCGACACTAAATATGGTGTAGATGGCTCTGAAGAACTCTTGAAACTCCTCGAGCGGGACGCAAGTCTTCTAGCCTGATCCAATTCTTTTCAAGCTCCAACTCCTCCATTGAGAGCATCCATGCTTAGCCAGTCGTTGTTTGGCATCCAAAGATTCTGATCAAGTCCCATCCCGTACTCCAACCCGCTATCCGCGCCTAACCCATCGGTACCTCCATCGTAGGCGTTGTTGATCTCTGAAATCCCAAAGTCTTGACGTGGTACTATCTCGGGAACGCTCACGGTTGGTTTCGCAGGGGCTTGGGCTTCGGTGCTTGGGTGTGGCAAGTCGGGCGAAACTTGACTTTCGGGGACCCACGGATCGGCGACGAGTGAAGGAGGGAACGTTGAGTCGGTCATGGCGGATATCGAAACAGAGTTCATCGAGCTGAACTGGTTGGGGTCACTCATGTTATGATCATTTGCGAAACCATGTCGTAAAGGTTGTTGCGAATAGCCATTATCAAGAGGGAGTCGACCATGCTGGTCTGGCGTTGCGGAGGGTCCACGGATGGCGATTCCATGGGTTATTAATCTTTCCAGATCTGCTTGAATGCCTTCTGCCGTCTTTCCTGCGCAGCAGGACTTGATAGTTGACAGACAAATCTTTGCCCGTTCCATGACGGCTTCCAAGTTGAGGTCATATTTCAAAGCATTAGTATGATACGCGTATGTTAACACGCGGGCACATTGGTATGCGCAAATAGCCATATCCAAATCGGTTACAGGTTTCGAGTTGAGTTTGTGCATAGATGAGAAGATGTTGGCCATTGACATGGCATGTTCGACACATTGTCGTTGACAATGATCGACAAAAGCATCGTCGAGAGATGCAAGGATCACGCGGGGAAGAGCTTCCCGTAGACCACCCAGGGCAAGACGGTAGAGGTCGATCTGGCATTGATGCCACCAAACGTGAATCATGATGAAGGTACATATTCGAGGAGAGTAAGCTCGAAGTCGCAGTGAGCTCTCTGAAAATTGAAAAGATGCTGGTAGATGGGTCGCGAAATCACTGAGGTCTTTCTGAAGTCCCCAGATACCGGCTTGAAGCTCATCGGGCTTGGTGTTTCGAGACAACATAACGCGTCGAGAGAATTCCATAATTCGTCGTCGCATGTGCTGTATGCGAATGTGGAGGGCTAGACTTCCGACGTCTTCGGCCTGGGGATTTCGAGGTTTGTCGGGATCATGAATAAGTCTCTCGGTCGGTTGTGGAAGATCAAATTCAAAGTTGCGCTCATTGCATGGCAATCCTACATGGATCTTATCAGCACTCCAGAGAGAGTAGTCACGATAGCCGCCCGAGACACCCGAATCAATACAGTAGAGTGCCCACATGAGTCGACGGCGAGACTCTTGGGCGAGGAAACAAAGATTCGGAGCTTCGTGATTCAGACGCAAGGCTGCAGCGTATCGGGAAGCGATACTCAGCAGCATAAAAGCGCTTGGAGATTTCTTGGACAGGATACGATGCTTGATAATCAGGACAAGCGCCTGTACTTTGATGGTTGAAGGCCGAGTGTAATCGGCAAAAATGAGAGCCTCAGCATCTTCGATACATCTTTCACCATATTCTTTCATGCCCGGTCCCATATCCGTGAGATACGAAGTAATGCCAATCAGGGCCAGCAGAAGTGCCTTTTCAACTTTGCCTGTGTTGTATCGTCCTTCAAGGGAGGCTCGATGGAGAAAAGAGAACATGGGAATATGATGGACATGGTTGAAGAACTTGTTAAAAGTCCGGCCTATTAAAGCATCGAAAGATTCATCTGGAAAGGGGCTACAGCTGTTGTTAGCCAGTGGAGGTTTGACTACAAAATTGGCTTACACTTCAGGTGCGAACCCTTGAGGCGTAGCGGTACTAGCCGGGTCGGTCAACCCAGGGTCGCTATCGTTGTGACCATCCTCTCGATCACCTTCCTGACTCTGCGGGCTTCGGCCTTCGCCTCTCATTGTAATGCGCGCCCTTTTGCTTGGTCGGTAAACGCATTCAATGCCTTGGGAGCGACAGCGATCGCATGACGGCATGTGTCCGGAACATCGGGCCTTTCGACTATGACAGCTGATGCAAGCTTGTCGAACTCGGCGACGCGGCAGAGCGCCAGACAAGGCACCGGCGTCGCCGTCATCATAGGAGCATGGAAAGCCAAGTCGCTCGCAGTTGGAGCAGATGTCGCGCGCACCATTGCATCGTACTTTTCGAGCGCGGCAGGTGACGCAGGTCAGTGACGATTTTTTGGGTTTGCGGTCGGGAGAATTGGCGTGAGAGGCTGGCTGAGATGGGTTCACGGATTGCTGAGGGATGGCCGAGGCAGATGAAGTGTTTGGGACGGGGAGAGGAGAGTCGAGGGAGGAAATGAGGTTATTCGGGTGGTCGCCAGCGGCGGGGGCGAGATCCATGGCGACGAGGTGGGAGATTTTAGGCGCATGGGGGGACTCAAAGACTGGGGATCATGAATATGAGCTTTAGCAGCGAGTTCCGAAGTTCAAGAGCAATCCACCGAGACCAACGTCAAGTCCGACGAGGGTCCTGAGGTGGGGAAAATGATTCCGACTGTAGCTTGCTTGTTTGTTTTTATTCAGGTAGAAGAATTGAGTGACGATGGTGGTGATGGTGATGTTGGGTTTGGGTGGGAGTCAGAAGGCGGGCACTGCACAGACAAACAGACAAACAAACAACGTGCGTAGCGTAGCGTAGCGCACCTAGTGGGTAAGATAAGGAAGGTGTGGCCCTGGCCTGGGGTTTCTGGGTCTAGGTCCGGGTTCTGCGTTGGTGGGAAAGCGGGACCGGAAGGGCCTACAGTTTCTGTCCGTTTATGGGTGGGTTGGGTGTATGCATCCTAAAAATTTGGTGTTGATACAGTGGAAGCTGCTTCTGTATCTGATGATGGATAAGTCAGATCTTGACCCAGATCAGACGTATAAAAGTCTAATCAAGCACGCAATTAATCTTTAAACTGACGTACAAATTGACACCTTGCCTCCAAATCCCACGAACCTCTCTGGACTCTGGCGATAAAACTCATGGACTGACATTGTGTGGACCGCTATTTGGCCCACAGCCTAAGCTTGCTTGGCAGAAAAAGCTGTACCCGAGTCTCATTCGCGAGCCACGCATGTCACAAAAAGGCCACCGCTAATAATATTCACAGTGAGAGCTTTACTTGCCTGTCTGTCTCTCCCGGTCCGTGAAACGTCGTTATTGGGCTATTTATCTGTCGGCGCCTGAAAAAGAGAGCTCCCTCCAAGCTACGATCGAAGGATGACACGAGTCAGTTAAGCTAACGAAACGAAACGGGGAACAAAAATCAATCAGGCACCTGATGCTACACATACACAGCATTACAATGAGATGTCCGAACCAGCCAATCCATTTCTCGCTCTGATTCTTACACAATTTTCCCGGACCTTTCTGCCCAGGCACTGGAATCTGCCGAAAAAGACGTCTCGAAAAAACACATCATCGGTAACTCTATTGACAATGTGACAAGTGAGTAAAACCTGGGGATACCAATGAGAGACAGAATGGACCGAGAAGCGACGCCTTCAAAAAGGGTCAGGCCCGCTCGATCCCGGCGCCTTGGGCTTGATAGTCTCCGCTACGAACCAGGTTAATCGACCGGGATTAAGCAAACTTTTGAACGTTGTTGACCGATGCAACCGGTTACAATCAGGCAGTGAACGGATAGACAATACGAAAAGACAAACATTATCGTCATTTTCAGCGAATTTTGCGCATGAATCTCGATCCTTCAATCCTTGGAAACTGCAAGACTCCTCTTCAGGACAACTCAATCGGTCAGGGATACCGATGGTCCGAAGTGAGCTGATCAAGGTCGCGACCAACCGAAGCAAAGATGGACAAATCCTTTCTTAGCGCCTGTGTCTAGCGATATGCATGGTGACGCTTGTCCTATTACCGCCATTCAATCAACACCTGCGTCATTTATCCGACGGCCGCTCCGACTCCCGGAATATCACCGTTTTACCCCCCGGCTCCAGCTCGTATTTGGCTGCGTCCGTTGAATGATGCTGAGGCCAAGGTGGTGGTGTCTACATTTATCTGTGGATGGACGTGGTCCGGAGTCTGTGGGCGTATGTACTTTGAAGAATCTGGTGCAACCTGCCTTTGAGTCACTATTTCACATCTCAGCATTATGGTAGTCATGATCATGTCGGTATTGATCTTGGCTAAAATCTCTTCGAATGTCATGATCATCAGCCAATCTCGACTCTCTCACGATATACGAAGCCACAAAAACAACTCTTCATAACTTTGCTGATGACTGATGTACAAGATGCGATGAAGGCATTAAGCAACTAGCGTGCAAGGGAGATCTAACCTGCATCGAAACCAGGCTTTGGTCTAGCCACGCTATTGATAGTCCAGCTCGTCGATGCCAACACCCCTGGCAGAACTTCACCAGCGAATGAGGTATAATAGACACTTTGGCCAACGATCGTAAACCCTGGATTGGTATCTCTCTCGGTCCCCCTTTATATTCTGTGGATCACGCGACTTGATATCATCGAGCACTAATGATAGCTTGGAGGGGTTCTCCAACTCTTCCCCGCAGTTCAATCGAGCTGTCAGACTAACGGTAGTTGCCAAACTACTCTCCCCAAGTGAGTCGTAGTTGTTCATACCCATTCTGTAAGCTGTACAGACATGGGGATGAACAAAGCATCAAGGTCAAATGTTTGAGACAAGCATCTGTGACTTAATTCCTGATATCTCGTCCTTCTATAATCAGAAGGAGCAGATTGTATAATTCTAACGCGCCTGATTTACTACTTCAACTTACTAAATATATTTCTAGTTTAATAAGGAACTCAACTACTTAAAGTTATTTATCTTAAGAAGATAAACCTTTATTAAGTTAATAAATGCTTAATAAAAATATAATTAGAAATATCTATTAAGAAAGTTATAATAAAAATATTATTTTCTCTCTCTTTCAATTAGA